>CANXME010002035.1:0-566485 GCA_948144175.1 Closterium sp. NIES-65
TGCGACGTCCCCACCCTCAGCAGCTCCGTGAGTGGTACACGCAGCGTCAGCGCGGTGGGGGTTTGGTCCCTGCACCTACGTTCTCCGCACTGGCGACCGCACTGGAGAGCAGTGTGGGGGTGCCCACTCCGCCCGGCGCTGCTTTGGCCGCCTGACGGACGCTTGGCATCAGCAGTTCCCGGAGGCCGCGGAGATCCCCCGCTGGGGAGAGCTGTCTAGGGCTGGTGTAGCTATCTTTGATCTTGATTTTGATGCTATCCTTGCTGCCATGTATGCTGTGACCATTAGTGAGGAGGGTGACTGTTACCGGTGTTTCCCGCCCGACCAGGGCATTGGTACTGCTGCTCCAGGTGCCGGTGAGGCTTCTGCTCTAGGTGCCAGTGCGTCTGTGCTCTCAGGTGCTCGTGAAACTGCGCTCTCAGGTACTGCGTCGGCTTCGGCCTCCCACACCTTCACTCTTGACTCTGGAGCGTCTCGCTCTTTCTTTCGGGACCGCACCACACTCACGCCGCTTAGTCGGCCGGTTGCGGTTTCCCTGGCTGACCCCTCTGGGGGTCCTGTCCTGTCTCGCTTCTCCACAGTCCTCCCGTGTCCAGCGGCTCCCTCTGGCACCCTGTCTGGTCTCTACCTCCCCTCGTTCTCTACGAACTTGGTGAGTGGTGCTGACCTACAGGATGCGGGAGTCCACCAGTTCACCCCTGCTAGCCAGCGAGTGACGCACTGCACGGAGGGTAGCACGAGTCGTCACCTGGCTACGTTTACACGTCTAGGGTCGAGCCTGTACACACTGACCACTGCTTCTCCTCCTGGTGCTGAGTCTGGTAGAGTCCCTTCGTCTGGTCAGGTGTTTGCTGCAGCGTCCAGGTCTGGTCCTGAGTCTGCCCCCTGTTCGTGTCGCCGTCTGTCTCACGAGACCCTCCTCTGGCACCACCGCCTTGGCCACCCCTCTCTGCTTCGGCTCAGAGGCATGGCCTCCCGTCTTCTTGTGTCTGGTCTCCCCCGGTCTCTACCTCCCCTTCCTCAGGGCCCTGGCCTGCCTGTGTCCCCTGTGTCGAGGGGCGCCAGCGTGCTGCCCCTCACTCCTCCAGTTTCCTCCGACAGGGCTCCGTTGCAGACGCTTCACATGGACGTGTGGGGCCCTGCCCGCGTCCGTGGACTCGGTCACGAGCGCTACTTCCTGCTGGTGGTTGACGACTACTCGCGTTACACCACAGTCTTCCCCTTGCGCAGCAAGGGTGATGTCACTGAGGTGCTGATCGACTGGATCCGCGCAGCTCGTCTCCAGCTCAGGCAGAGCTTTGGCTCGGACTTTCCTGTGTTGCGTCTGCACTCGGACAGAGGCGGAGAGTTCTCCTCTGGCCTTCTGCGTGCCTACTGTCGTGCGCGAGGCATCCGCCAGACCTTCACGCTTCCGGACTCCCCGCAGCAAAATGGGATTGCAGAGCGCCGCGCATTGGCATGGTCATGGACGTCGCTCGTACGTCCATGATGCATGCGGCTGCCCCCATTTTCTGTGGCCGTTTGCGGTCAGGTACGCAGCGCATCAGATCAACCTCCACCCCAGGGTCTCCAGGCCGGAGACCTCCCCAGCGCTGCTGTGGACGGGGAAGGTTGGCGATGCGTCGGCGTTCCGGGTCAGGGGATCTCGGGCGTTTGTCTCGCGACCTGTCTGCGGACAAGCTGTCCCCTCGCGCTGCTCCTTGCGTCTTCCTGGGGTTCCCCCCCGACGCCCCTGGGTGGCAGTTCTACCACCCCACCTCTCGACGTGTTCTGTCCTCCCAGGACGTCACGTTCGACGAGTCGGTACCCTACTACCGCCTCTTCCCCTACCGCACTCCGTCCCTCCCCCCGCCCCCGCTCTTCTTGGTACCAGGTCCCCCCCCGGTAGACCCCCTCCCCCCTCAGGGTCCTGCCCCTTCAGGTGTGTCCCAGGTAGACGCGGTCGAGTGTCGAGGTCACTGGTGACTCTGGTGCTGCTGCGGGAGCTGAGCCTGGGGGTGCTGAGACTGGAGGTGCTACGCCTGAGGGTGCAGAGCCTGGGGGTGCGGAGTCTGGAGGTGCTGAGCCTGGGGGTGCTGTGCCTGGGGGTGCTGAGCCTGGGGGTGCTGAGCCTGGGGGTGCTGAGCCTGGGGTGCTGAGCCTGGGGGTGCTGAGACTTGGGGTGCTCCGCCTGGAGGTGCTTCGTCTCGCCGAGAGCCACTCCCCTCAGGAGCTACGTGAGTGGTTTGCCAGGCGCTGGAGGCGTGCTGCTGGTGCTGGAGGTTCTTCGGCTGCAGAGGGTACTGCTGCCGAGCGTCCCGGCGGTTCTCGTACTGTGGGTGCTGGAGCTGCTGGGTCTGAGGGTTCTCCTGGAGCTGGTGCTGCTGAGGGTGTTGACGCTGAGACTGCCGCTGGAGGTCCGACTGGCGGTGCTCCTGGTGGTGCTGCTGGAGGTTCTGGAGCTACTGGAGGTGCTGCTGGAGCGGGTACTCCTGCTGGGGGTACTGGTGCTGTCCCTGCTGTTTCAGGCGTCGCCGCGCGGCCCCGGCCGTACTTCGTTCCGCTCCTGCAGCAGGTTCTTGGTCTTACACCTTCTCCTGGTCCTCCTCCTCCTCCCTTAGAGGGTCCACAGCCTGTCTCGTCACAGTCACAGCTACAGCCTGCCTCACCTTTGCCTGCTCCTTCTCCTGCGCTGGTCCGACTGGAGGTCTTACTGAGCGTCGTGAGCCTGCGTCTCGTCCTGCGTCACCTGTTCGTACTGCGCGCGCTAGTGTTCGCGTTTCGCGTCAGCGTCCTCCTCCTGTCCCTGGCACGCACCGGATGTCTCTGCATCCGTCTACTGCTCCTCTGCGTGCCCCTTTGCCTTCTCCTCCTGCTTCCTCTCTTCCTGCTCTTGCCGACCCGGAGTCGGACTCTCTTCGTGCTGCCAGTCCTACTGTCACGCGTCTCCTTGCTACTGCTGTCACTGACCCTTCTTTCGAGTCTTCTGCTGCGTCTGCCCTTGTCACTGAGCTCGTGGACTTTGCTGCGCGCTGTCGTCTAGACTACGCTGCTAGTCTTGTCGCTGAGTCTGAGTCTGCCTGTCCTTCGTCCGTCGGGGGTGAGTGTGCCCTTGGCACGGACGTCCTTGAGGACAGGCAGGAGGATTCCAGTGTCTAGCCGCCGCTTCACCTCATCTCGCGTCTGTACTGCTAGCCCCTGAGGGAGACCCGGATGCACTAGACATCCCGACTCCGCGCTCTTACGCGGAGGCGATAGAGGGTCCCTACTTCTCTCAGTGGCAGGCAGCTATGGATGCAGAGATGGCTTCCTGGAAGTCCACAGGCACCTACGTCGACGCTGTTCCCCCTCCTGGGGCGAACATCGTCAGTGGCATGTGGATTCATGACAGGGTGAAGCGGCCGCCGGGTTCTCCGCCTGTCTTCAAGGCGCGTTACGTGGCTCGTGGCTTCAGTCAGCGGCAGGGGGTTGACTACTTTCAGACCTTCTCCCCCACCCCGAAGATGACCACTCTTCGGGTACTGCTGCACGTTGCTGCTCACCGTGACTACGAGCTGCACTCTCTCGACTTCTGCACAGCTTTCTTGCAGGGCAGCCTGCACGAGGAGATCTGGTTGCGTCGCCCACCTGGCTTCACTGGGTCTTTCCCTCCTGGTACCCAGTGGAGTCTCCGGCGTCCAGTCTACGGTCTCCGCCAGGCTCCACGTGAGTGGCACGACACACTGAGGACTACGCTGGCGGCACTTGGGTTTGCTCCTTCTACTGCCGACCCGTCGCTGTTTCTACGCACCGACACCTCTCTGCCGCGTTCTACATCCTCGTGTACGTCGACGCACTTGGTCTTTGCCACAGCTGACACTGCTGGACTCGCCTACGTGAAGTCCGAGCTGCAGAAGAGACACACAGCACTGACCTGGCGTGAACTGCGCAGCTACCTTGGCTTGCAGATCACCCCGAGACAGAGCACGCCGCACCATTACCCTGACTCAGTCACACCATGGTGCAGCAGGTCCTTCAGCGCTTCGTCTTCACGTACTCCTCGCCTCAGGCCACTCCTCTGCCCTACTCGCCACTCGCTCTCAGCTCTGCCTTCGGTTGAGTCCGTTAGAGTCGAGTGGCCCGTATCCAGAGCTTGTTGGCTGCCTCATGTACCTTGAATGACCTGCACACGAACCTGACATTGCATTACCCTCTTAGCATTCTTGCACGCTATGTTGCTCCTGGGAGACACCGACCAGAGCACATGGCTGCAGCGAAGAGGGTGTTGCGCTACTTGTGAAGTACGTCGGGCATGGGGCTAGTGCTTGGAGGGGCGCAGTCCAGTGGTCCTCACTGGGCACGCGGACGCTTCTTGGGCTGACGACCAGGCTACGCAGCGGTCGTCACAGGGTTACACCTTCAGCCTTGGTTCCGGCTCTGTTTCGTGGCGGGCTACCCGCTCGTCTTCTGTTCTCGGCTCCAGTTGTGAGGCTGAGATCTACGCCGGGGCTATGGCTGCACAGGAGTTACGCTGGCTCACCTACCTGTTGACCGACCTTGGAGAGCCGCCTCGTTCTCCTCCAGTCCTGTACGTAGACAACAAGGCCATGCTGGCCTTGTGTCGAGAGCAGCGACTGGAGCACAGGACAAAGCCATTGCTCTCCGCTACTTTCTTGCTCGTGAGCTACAGCAGCGTGGACAGTTGCGACTTGCGTACGTGGCCTCTGAGGCCAACACTTGCTGATGTCTTCAACCAAGGCACTTGCGCCTTGTGATCATCAGCGTTGCTGCACGCAGTTGGGTCTTGTGCCTGTCTTGCCTCACTTGCTCACTTCTTGACCTTGCTTGTACCTCGACCTATATATACTCTTGCTCTTGCTTGCTTGACTCTTGTATATCTCTATATATGGTCTTACATTGTGAACTAGCCTTATGGCCCTTGAACTTGTGCTCGGAATGGTGTGGTGACTTTGTGATCCACCCTGAGCTTTGCTTTGTTTTTGTTTGATTGGTCTTGTGACCCCTTGTTCTCCCCCACTTTGCCTATGGGGTGTGTCAGAATGTTATAGCTTACTTATTTGGGTAGGCTATAGTGGGGTATCCCATAGGGGGTACAACCCAACTAGAGTTTCCTATTTGTACCCACTTCATTCATAGTCATTCCATTCTCGTTCTAACTTTCTCAGTCGTCGTGTCCCGGAGTTTGACCAAGTCAAAACGCTCCGCGGCCGATACGATTTCGCTGTAGCTGCTGCAATTCGCTGCTGCAACCTGGCGCCGAATGTCAGTTTTCAGCCCCGCGATGTAGGACTGAATTTTTTCGCCCTCGGTAATGTCGGGAATGCGATTATAAAATTCCTCCATCTGCTGCGTGTATTGCGCGACACTCCTGAATTGCCTATGGTGATGTAATTTTTTCGCGCAGCAATATAAGTGGAATTAATCGGCTCAAAACGTTTGAGAAGGTCTGCCCGGAACTGCTGCCACGTGGCTTCGCCCTGAAAATGCTACTGTTGCTTCCGAGCCACTCGAGAGCTTGGACCGCGCATCAATGTTGTCGCGAGACGAATTTTCTCGCCGTCGTACTCCGTTGTCGTCCATCCGATCGCCGCGAAATAAATTTCCATCGTCGCGAGCCACCGCCTGACGTCGGATTTTCCGATCGCTAGGGTCGAACGATTCCGCGCGAGCGAAGTTTTCGGACCTCGAACTGACGCTGCCGACTGCTGCAAAGTCGTCTCGAAGCAGGAATGTTCATGGTCGAGAGGAGCCGCGTAACGCGCTGCAGTTCGTTTCGCATCTGCTCGTTCTCCAATCGCGACCGTTCAGTCGTCGCTCGCATCTCCGCTTCCATCTTGGCGATTTGCGCGAAGAGCTGCTGCGTAACGTCGTTGGTCGCTGGCGAACCCATCCTGTTCAAAAACCACGCGAGGGGGTTAATTCGAAAAGCGCGGAACTGGTGCTTACCAGAAATCGGCGTCGAATTGGTCGCCCCCGGCGGTTGTTCGAGGCGATTTTTTCCGCGACCCGCTGCTTAGCCGGAGAGTTGTCGAGTGAGAACAGCTCTGATTACCAAGTGTCACAGGATCGAATTCTCAATCGAAACTTGTCACTAAAACTGAATACAAGGCCTATTTATACTCAGAAAGTACAAGGATAAACGAGATAAAACGAACCTTCGGGAACACCACCCTTCCCGATACTACAATCACAAGTGCGCATAAGCACGCAAGTCTATTGGCACTTGGGATTACGGCCAGATTACACCGTATACACCACTGTCGGCGCTGTCGGTGCCGTATAATAGGTATGTCGGTGGGAAAAGTAGGAAATAAGAGAAATGAATAGAAGGCTCTAGAGAATAGAATAGTAGGCGATTGAGATGAGATAAAGACCAAAATAAAGAGGAGAAAGGGAGAATGGGATAACGGAAAAATATAATAGTGAGAAAATATTATAACGGGGACGTCCTCATCACAGAGTGAAAGTGGTCCCTGACTACGCGCAGAGAGTCAGGGAGCCGGGTCACTATGTAGTAGAGAGTGATGTACCTGGGGGGGGGGGGGGGTTCTTGGCGCAGACTTCAGCATGAAGCGCAGCACGGTAGCGAGTGTCACTAGTGCGGAGGTGCGTAATGAGGTCAGCGACTGTGGGAAAGGCAGGCAAGGTCAAGGAAGAGGTACGGTTAGCATGAGGCGGCTCAGTGCAGCAGTGGGAGGGGAGGAGTAACGTGCAACTACAGCGTCGTACAAGGTCTGAGCACTCTGTACTGGCTAAAGTGCGCACGCTCAGAGGTAGGCAGGTGGGCGACGCACAGCAAGACATGCAAGCAGCATCGCGCGTGGCCCACTGTCAGCGAACAGTGGCGTCAGCCTCAGCAGCGGGGGCAGGGAGAGGCACCAGAAGTGAGGTCAAAGAGGGAGAGGCCGTCTGCCCTATCGCACCGTAAGAAAAGCTGCAGGTCGTCTACCCAGACGTCTAAGTCAATGGCCCTACCCTCAGCGTCAAAAGCGAGGACACTAGGGGTAGCCATGACAGTAGACTAGCAGCCACGAACAGTAGCGTAAGGGCAGTGCAGGGGTAGAGGCGCTGCTCTTACCGGACAGGGCGGCTCGGGTGACTCGGCGGTGCGGGCGGCTCAGCTGCTGGGCGGCTCGACAGCTCGGCGGCTTGGCTGCTCGGGTGCTGGGCGGCTCGGCGGCTCTGCTTCTGGGCGGCTTCGGCGGCTCTCCTGCTGGGCGGCTCGGCGGCTGGGCGGCTCGGCTGCTGGGCGGCTCGGCTGCCTCGGTTGCTGGGGCGGCACGGCGGCCCCAGCGGTTTGGTCGCTGGGAGGCTCGGCGGCGGCGGCTCTGATCAGGGGACGGCGGGTGGGGGCCGTTAGGAGGCCGTAGAAGGTGGCTTGAGGGGGGGGCCAGGTGGAGCGGCAGCGAGGCTGGGGAAGGCGGCGTCGGAGCCGGGAAGGGCAGCGCCGAGGCCGTAGGAGCAGGCGCCGGGGCCAGCCGAGGTGGCGTCGGGGCCGGGAAGGGCGGCGTGGATGCGCTAGGGCGGCTCACAGTGGGCCGACGGGCGGCTCGAAGGGCCGCAAGGGCGGCACGCGGGGCCAACGAGCGGCGCAAGAGGCCGCTAGGGCGGCGTGCGGGGTCGGTGGGGGCCGTTGTAAGAGGCGGCGTCGGGCCGTAAGGGGAGGCAGCGATGCCGTTGAAGGAGGGGGCGGCGACGAAGCCGCTGAGGGCGGTACGACGGGGCCGCGAAGGAGGCAGCGCGACGGGGCCGCAGAAGGGCGGCGCGACGGGCCAGAAGGGCGGCGCGACGGGCCGTAAGGGCGGCGCGACGGGCCGTAAGGGCGGCGCAACGGGCCATGAGAGGGCCGCTAAGGGCGACGCGACGGGGCCGTGAGGGGCCTAGCGAGGGCGCGACGGTAGGGAGAGCACACGGAGCGCGACTCGGGCTGAGCAGAGCGCGCTCCGGGCAGGAAAAAAAAAATTCGTAGTGGTGGGCCCTAGGAATCGTTCCTGTTAGGGACCTGCTCGATACCATGAGAAGAACGAGGAATGATTGGACTATGAAACAGTTGGGTACAAGTACTAACCCTAATTGGGTTGTACCCCTTATTGGGCTACCCCACTACAGCCTACACAAATGTATAAGCTATAATGTTCTGACACGTCGCCCGTTGCAGCACCTCCCGGGGGCGACGCGCGGGAGTGGCGGGGCAGAAAGCCGCCGCGCGCCTCGGGGCGCACGGCGGGCAGAAAACCGCCGCGCGCCTCAGGGCGCACGGCGGGCAGAAAACCGCCGCACGCTCCGAGCGCGTGGCGGGAAGAAAAATCCGTCGCACGCCACGGGGCTGTGCGACACACAGAGTAGCAGTTTGCAGCGGAAGCAGTGAGGTGGTGAGCCCACCCAGAGGATCGACCCAAGGGGATCGACCTGCTCTGATAGCATGTCAAGTTTAGGAGGTAGGAGAAAGTTTAGAATGAAGAAGGGCGTTCACTAGCAAGCAATTGTGTACATATAGGAAACCCTAAGTCGGGCTGTACTCACTATTGAGTACCCCACTGCAGGCTAGACAAACATAACATTCTGACATGTATGACAGGTGGCGCGAAAAGGTTTATCCTTTCGGATGACGCTGAGTTGGCGTTCATCTGTGGGTTGGGGGGGGGGGCGGGGGGGTGGGTGGGGGGATTGACTATCGAAGTTGGCGAGAAACCGGAAACAATTACATGTTTTCCTGGTGTGCAGGCTATGAGGTGATTCAATAAAATCCCGTAGACATTGGGCATGTTTCGTACACTTCAAAATGATGCATTCATGTCGGATAGAAACTAAATAAGGAAAGCAATTACGAAATCCTACATTGTTCTTGAAATGTATCAAAAACATCAACAAAAACTCTAGCTTCATCATATCCATACCCTAAATCTCAGAAATATATCGTGAGTGGAAAACGAAAATTAACCTACCCGAAATACTGACGTCAAGATTCGAAGACCTTTCGGTCTATTGAAATTCCAATCCACTAGGTCATTGCAAGGTAACAAGCGGTTTCAAGACACATTTCTTGATTTGGCCGGATATTTTTTGGGATGGGATATTTTCGGGACACTGTGTTTACTGTTCCAAATGTCTCTTTTGGGCTCGAAGACAGATCTGGGTCATCTTCGGGACGCCTCAAGATCTCTTGCGGGAAAGCCAATTCAGGGGGGAAATTTTGGGATGTCAACATTTTGGTGATGTAGAGAGGGTGCGTCTTGACGGTGACGGAGCCGGCGACGGCGCTACGTGCGTCCCCTCCCGGCGTGACTCTTCCGGTGGCGTTGGTAGCTGCTGCTGTAGCAAGCTTGGGACGTCGTGACGCACGCGAGATGGTTCTTTACGATGGCTTGACTGATGGTGGCAGTAAGCGACAACGGCAGCCAGCAGCAGGAGTGGCAGCAGCAGGAACGGCAACAGCATCAGCAGCAGCTGCGATTTCGTTTCACGGGGTACACCCAATGCTCGTTAGAGTCCCCCAAGGTTGCCTTGTGCTTTGGGCTTGTAAGTGGTTAGGGCATTTCGTGGGGTTCGTAGCATTTCGCATGGGCCAACATGGGCTTATAAATAACACCGAATGTTACAGGTTTGTTTTACCCGAAACAGTGCTGGATTGCCGCAGTTGTTTCATAACTGTTATTGTTGTTACCACATTTCGTCTTCAAACCATATTGGCCCATTACAATATTCAACAAATTCCCTCACAGACATCCCCAGTCGTCTCCCGGGTTAATCTCAGCAAGCCAACTTATCCAACATGAAACAGCACCAACAAGCACTAACATTATACCAATGTCAGCGACATGTTGACATTGGTGCACTTGGTGAGACACCAACTCCCAAGAGAGGAGTTGGGCGCATTCATAGACGCACCCACTCCGCCGCGTCCATGAAGCCGTCCATGGCGGCAGGCACGCCAGCATCGATGAGAGCCTGGCGAGGATGAGGGCGCCGTCATCCACGCAGGGAGGACGCGCCCGCGGGGAGGAGCGCGCCACGGCATCCGGGGTCTCGGACGGCCTGGGGGTGGCGACCGGGGTCGCGTTGAGATTCAGGGGCGGGCTCGCCCTCTCCATGCGCTCGATGATGATCTGGTTGCGGATCTCGAAGAGGGCGCAAAGCTCGCGGGGGGTGATGCTGGTGGCTGCGCGCGTACCCGATTAGCATCTCACATGCGGCGCGCGCATAGCGACGAGCCTCGCGGGACGCGGGGTTGTCGTTGTTGTAGACAGCCTCCATGCTCGTAGGCGTTTCCCCACGACGCAGCCGAATACGCCGACGCGGGCTCGTCGGCCAAAGGGTCCTCGCCCGGCTCCGCGCACGTCGGCTGCCCGTTGTCGATTGCGACAAAGTCGGCGGCCGGCATCGCGCTTGGGCCGAGCCAAGACGATCGATGAGAATGCCCACGTCATCGATCTCGCCATCGAGATCGATGGCAAGCGGCACAACACCACGGCCACCTGGGGTGAGGCCCGCGGCGCCCACGTGGGACAGAGAGAGGGCCCACGCGAGAGGGAGGCACTCCGTCCGCCACCAGCACCTCTGAATGGTGCGCGTGCTGATGTTCATCCACGCGTCCAGCAGCCACGCCAGGACGTCGCGGAGATTCAGATTGTAGCGCGCGAAATTACCCGTGGCGCCGCCATCAACCCATTTCGCAACGACGGCCTCGAGCCAATGTTGCCTGTAGCGGGCCTTCATCATGGCGATGAGGCCCTGGTCCAGCGGCTGAACGAAGCAGGTGGTGTTCGGTGGAAGGAACACCAGCCTGAGGTTGCTCAGCGTCCGAGTGCGGAAGCCAAACAAGTCCTCGGTCTCGGCTCCCTCGGTCTTGAGCTCATGGCTCGAGGCGTTGTCGAGGAGGATGACGATGTGCCGTTCCTCGGCGAACATTGCCGCGTTCAGTTGCTCCATGAAGTGCGTGAAGAGCTGCGGAGAATATATGGGAACGGGCGGGGGGAGAGACGTATATATGAGACAACGCGCTCTCACAAACACATGCAAGCGTAGCATCTCCAAAAAAAACCGAAGTCAACCTGGCGCACGAAGCACTTACAGAGGCGGTCATCCAGCCCTTCGCGTTGTTCCTCCAGTAGCATAGTGCGTCGGGGTCGAAATCAGGGCGGAAATCATGGGGCCTCTTCGACTTCGAGATGACGAGCGGGCGGAATGCATGGCTCCCGTCCGCGTTCACGAGAAGGCCGACGGTGAGTCTCTCCTTAGGAATCTTGCGACCAGCCACACGAGAACGCCCGTATGTCTTCCGCGGCAACACCGAGAGGAACAACGCGGTCTCGTCGAAGTTGTAGACGTCGCGCGGGGAGACGCAGAGGTGCATGAGAAGTTGCGGGAGCTTCTCCTTGCAAGTGCGCACGGCCGCCATGTCCTGATCCGCGGCTTCGCCAAGCAGCACTCTGGCACCTGATGCCATTGCGGCGCAGTGCGCGGCACACCCATCCCACGGAACAGCGGAATGAGGGCGGCTTTCCCAAGTCACGTGCGATGACCGCCACGTGGTCGTGGATTGTCTGCAGCGTGAGCGGGATTCCCGCCGGGCCGGCGTTCGAGATCCAGCGCACCATTGCGCGCTCAAGGTCGGGGTGAGCTCCGCCCCGAACACGGACGGGGTTGTTCGATGCTGACGGCGCGCTCCAACGATCACCGCCCTTCAAAATCCGACCGATAGTAGAGCGGTCGGGGCGGATTCCGTATCGAGTAATACACCAGCGCGCCAGGTCAACCTGGCGCATAAGAGGATTCTGCACATGATGCGCGCAGACTGCCTTCTTAATGTACACGGGAAGCTGGGAGCGACGGTACAGGCGAGGCATGGTTAGAGAGGTAAGTGAGACGACAATATGAATGTCGAGTGTAAATGCGCGGCATTTTATCCTCCTTCGGTGCTCCTCGCTGTTCGCAATTCCGAGGATGTTTGAAGTTGAGTTTTTGCCTTGTGCACCTTCAGCGAATGAGCACTAGGATGTGCGTGTAACATTCATAGGTAACCACTCGCCACACGATGTGACGTGTGTTTATTGGGCACGAGGGTCGTTTCCGAGTCAGTAACCCAAATTCGGGGAGTGAATGGGCCCTTTGAATGGGTCTCTATCATGCACTTGAGACCGTTTCAATGCATCGGTTGACGTGGGTCATCGCTGTATGGGCAACCTCCACGTGGCGATTTTGCTTGACTCTTGTGTGTTTGGCGCACATTGAAACATGACGGACGTGGCATACGGTAAGCAGTGAAGCCGTGCGCGACGTCAAACCCATTTCGTCCACTGTTTTTGAGAAAACTAGAACGAGAATGAATGAACTATGAATGAAGTGAGTACAAATGGGAAACCCTAATTGGGATACCCCACTATAGCCTACACAATAGTATAAGCTATAAAGTTCTGACACACCCCCATAGGCAAAGTGGGGGAGAACAAGGGGTCACAAGACCAGTCAAGCAAAGCAAAGCAAAGCTCAGGGTGGATCACAAAGTCACCACACATTCTGAGCACAAGTTCAAGGCCACAAGGCCAGTTCACATGCAGGAGCATATATATATATAAGAAGCTAAGTAAGCAAGAGCAAGAGTATATATATAAGACAGTACAAGCAAGGTCAAGAAGTGAGCAAGTGAGGCAAGACAGGAACAAGTCCAAGCTGAGTACAGAAGCGCTGCTGATCACAAGGCACAAGTGCCTTGGTGAAAACATCAGCAGTGTTGGCCTCAGAGGCCACGTACGCAAGCCGCAACTGACCACGCTGCTGTAGCTCACGAGCAAGGAAGTAGCGGAGAGCAATGTGCTTCGTTCTGTGCTCCAGTCTCTGCTCTCGACACAAGGCCAGCATGGCCTTGTTGTCTACGTACAGAACTGGAGGAGAACGAGGCGGCTCTCCAAGGTCGGTCAGCAGGAAGGTGAGCTAGCGAAGCTCCTGTGCAGCCATGGCCCCAGCGTAGATCTCCGCCTCACAACTGGAGCCGAGAACAGAAGACGAGCGAGTAGCCCGCCAAGAGACAGAGCCAGAACCAAGGCTGAAGGTGTAACCCTGTGACGACCGCTGTGTAGCCTGGTCGTCAGCCCAGGAAGCGTCTGCGTGCCCAGTGAGGACCACTGGACTGCGCCCTCCAAGCACTAGCCCCATGCCCGACGTGCTGCACAAGTAGCGCAACACCCTCTTCACTACAGCCATGTGCTCTGGTCAGTGTCTCCCAGGAGCAACATAGCGTGCGAGAATGCTAAGAGGGTATGCAAGGTCAGGTCGTGTGCAGGTCATCAGGTAGCCATCTCTGCATCCATAGCTGCCTGCCACTGAGAAGAGTAGGGACCCTCTATCGCCTCCGCGTAAGAGCGCGGAGTCGGGACGTCAAGTGCATCCGGGTCTCCCTCAGGGGTAAGCAGTACGGATACGAGATGAGGTGAAGCAGCTGCCAGACACTGGAACTCCTCCTGCCTGTCCTCAAGGACGTCCGTGCCAAGGGCACACTCACCCCCGACGGACGGAGGACAGACAGACTCAGACTCGGCGACAAGACTAGCAGCGTAGTCTAGGCGACAGCGAGCAGCAAAGTCGACGAGCTCAGCAACGAGGGCAGACACAGCAGTGGACTCAAAAGAAGGGTCAGTGACGACAGTAGCAAGGAGACGCATGACAGTAGGACTGACAGCACGAAGAGAGTCCGACTCTGGGTCGGCAAGAGTATGAAGAGAGGACGCAGGAGGAGAAGGCAAAGGGGCACGCAGAGGAGCAGTGGACGGACGCAGAGACATCTGGTGCGTGCCAGGGACAGGAGGAGGACGCTGACGCGAACCGCGACCACTAGTGCGAGCAGCATGAACAGGCGACGCAGGACGAGACGCAGGCTCACGACGCTCAGCAAGACCTCCAGTAGGACCAGTGTAAGGAGAGGGAGCAGGTAGTGGGGAGGCAGGCTGTAACTGTAGCTGTGACGGGACAGGCTGTGGACACTCTAAAGAAGAAGGAGGACCTGTAGAAGGTGGAAGACCAAGAACCTGCTGGAGGAGTGGAACGAAGTATGGTCGAGGCCGCGCGGCAACGCCAGACACAGCAGGGACAGCACCAGTACCCCCACAAGGAGCACCAGCTCCAGCAGCACCTCCAACAGCTCCAGAACCTCCAGCAGCACCAGTAGCACCCCCAGAAGGACCGCGAGTGGGAGGCTCAGCACCAACGCCCGCAACAGCACCACCTCTAGTCGAACCCGCAGGCCCAGCAGCTCCAGTACTCCCAGCACGAGTACCTCCGGGACCCTCAGCACCAGCACCCTTAGCAGGCAAAGAACCTCCAGCTCCAGCAGCACGCCTCCAGCGCCGTGCAAACCACTCGCGCAGCTCCGGGGGAGAGAGTGGCTCTCGGCGAGATGAAGCCCCCGGAGGACCTCCAGGCGTAGCACCTCCAGGCTCAGCACCCTCAGCCGCAGCACCCCTAGGCTCAGCACCCCCAGGCTCAGCACCCCCAAGCTCAGTACCCCCAGGCTCAGCACCCCCAGTCGCAGCACCCCCAGGCTCAGCACCCCCAGTCTCAGCACCCCCAGGCTCAGGACCCCCAGCAGCACCAGAGTCACCAGTAACCTCGACAGGCTCGACTGCGTCTACCTGGGACACAGCTGAAGGGGCAGGACCCTGAGGGGGGAGGGGGTCTACCGGGGGGGGACCTGGGACAAGGAAGAGCGGGGGTGGAGGGAGGGACGGGGTGCGGTAGGGGAAGAGGCGGGTAGTAGGGGACCGACTCGTCAAACGTGACGTCCTAGGAGGACAGAATACGGCGAGAGGTGGGGTGGTAGAACTGCCACCCAGGCGCGTCAGGGGGAAACCCCAGGAAGACGCAAGGAGCAGCACGAAGGGACAGCTTGTCCGCAGACAAGTCGCGGACAAACGCCCGAGATCCCCAGACCCGGAACGCCGACGCATCGCCAACCTTCCCCGTCCACAGCAGGGCTGGGGAGGTCTCCGGTCTGGAAACCCTGGGGTGGAGGTTGATCTGATGCGCCGCGTACCTCACCGCAAACGGCCACAGAAAATGGGGGGCAGCCGCATGCATCATGGACGTACGAGCGACGTCCATGACCATGCCAATGCGGCGCTCAGCAATCCCATTTTGCTGTGGTGAGTCCGAAAGCATGAAGGTCTGACGGATGCCTCGTGCACGGCAGTAGGCTCGCAGAAGGCCAGAGGAGAACTCTCCGCCTCTGTCCGAGTGCAGACGCAGAACAGGAAAGTCCGAGCCAAAGCTCTGCCTGAGCTTGAGACGAGCTGCGCGGATCCAGTCGATCAGCACCTTAGTGACAAAACCCTTGCTGCGCAAGGGGAAGACTGTGGTGTAACGCGAGTAGTCGTCAACCACCAACAGGAATTAGCGCTCGTGACCCTGTCCACGGACACGGGCTGGGCCCCACACGTCCATGTGAAGCGTCTGCAACGGGGCCTCTGTCGGAGGAAACCAGGAGGAGTGAGGGGCAGCACGCTGGCGCCCCTCGACACAGGGGTCGCAGGCAGGGCCTGGGCCCTGAGGAAGGGGAGGGAGGGACCGGGGCAGACCAGACACAAGAAGACGGGAGGCCATGCCTCTGAGCCGAAGCAGAGAGGGGTGACCAAGGCGGTGGTGCCAGAGGAGAGTCTCGTGAGACAGGAGACGGCACGAACAGGGGGCAGACTCAGGACCAGACTTGGACGCTGCAGCAAACACCTGACCTGACGCAGCTACCCTACCAGACTCTGCAGCGGGAGGAGACGCAGTGGTCAGTGTGTACAGGCTCGACCTCGGCTGACGGGTAAACGTAGCCAGGTGTCGGCCTGTGCTAGCGTCGGTGCAGTGCGTCACCCGCTGACGCGCAGGAGTGAACTGGTGGACACCCGCATCCTGTAGGTCAGCACCACTCACCAGGTTCGTAGAGAACGAGGGGAGGTAGAGACCAGACAAGGTGCCAGAGGGAGCCGCCGCACACGGGAGGACTGTAGAGAAGCGAGACAGGACAGGACCCCCAGAGGGGTCAGCCAGGGATACCGCAACCGGCCGACTAAGCGGCGTGAGTGTGGTGCGGTCCCGAAAGAAGGAGCGAGAAGCCCCCGAGTCAAGGGTGAAGGTGAGGGAGGCCGAAGCCGACGTAGTACCTGAGAGCGCAGACTCACCAGTACCTGAGGGCGCAGACGCGCTGGCACCTAGAGCAGCAGTCTCACCGGCACCTAGAGCAGCAGTACCAATGCCCGGGTCGGGCGGGAAACACCGGTAACAGTCACCCTCATCACTAATAGTCACAGCATACATCGCAGCAAGGATATCATCAAAGTCAAGATCAAAGATAGCTACTCCTGCCCTAGACAGCTCTCCCCAGCGGGGGATCTCACTGGCCTCCGGGAACTGTTGACGCCAAGCGTCCGTCAGGCGGCCAAAGCAGCGCTTGGCGGTGTGGGCACCCCCACACTACTCACCTGCGCGGTCGCCGGTGCGAAGGACGTAGGTGCAGGGGCCAAAGCTCCCACCACGCTGACGCTGCGTGTACCACTCACGGAGCTGCTGAGGGGACAGGCCCTCACGACCGCGCTGCTCCTGCTGCTGGCGCGTGGCACCACCGGAGCCACTCCTCTGCGACCACCCGCGACCAGCTCCACCGCCACCCCCGCCGCCTCCGCCGCCTCCGCCGCCTCCGCTACTGCTGCCGCCTCCTCCACCGCCTCCACCACCGCCACCACCTCCACCGCCTCCTCCACCGCCGCCACTGCCACCACCTCCGCCTCCACTGCCGCCACCGACCCCTCCACCCCCACCTCCACCCCCACCGCCACCCCCACTCCCCCCACTGCCGCCACCTCCACCTCCACCGCCTCCGCTCGCTCCTCCAGTGCCCTTGCCCCCCTTGCCCTTGCCAGGGCGGCGTCGCCCACTAGGGGCAGACGCCGCACCGACCGACTCAAGGCCAAGGAGGTCGGCCGCAGCAGCAGAGGCAACAGAGGGCAGAAGGGGGGAAGGGGAACACCCCTCAAAAATGGGGGTGCGCGGGTCACCCCGAGAGGCCCCTACAGCGACAATGCCCTTCTTGGCCGCTAGTAGGGACTTCTCGAGGAGGTCTGGGACGACGGTGCGGGGCCGGGACGGGCGGCGCACGGGCGGTGTGGGGCCGGGACGGGCGGCTCACGGGCGTCGACGGGCCGGGGCAGCGGCGCGCGGCCAGGACGAGCAGCGCACAGGCGGCGTGGGACCATGACAGGCGGCGCACCGGCGTCGACGGGCTGGAGCAGCGGCACGCGGTCGGGACGGGCGGCGCGCGGGCGGCTAAGGGCCGGGACGGGCGGCACACGGGCGGCTAAGGGCCGGGACGGGCGGCGCGTGGGCGGCTAAGGGCCAAGACGGGCGGCGCGTGGGCGGCTAAGGGTCGGGACGGGCGGCGCGTGGGCGGCTAAGGGCCGGGACGGGCGGCGCGTGGGCGGCTAAGGGCCGAGACGGGCGGCGCGTGGGCGGCTAAGGGCCAGGACGGGTGGCGCGTGGGCGGCTAAGGGCCGGGACGGGCGGCGCGTGGGCGGCTAAGGGCCGGGACGGGCGGCGCGTGGGCGGCTAAGGGCCGGGACGGGCGGCGCGTGGGCAGCTAAGGGCCGAGACGGGCGGCGCGTGGGTGGTTAAGGGCTGGGACAGGCGGCGCGCGGGCGGCTAAGGGCCGGGACGGGCGGCGCGCGGGCGGCTAAGGGCCGGGACGGGCGGCGCGTGGGCGGCTAAGGGCCAGGACGGGCGGCGCGTGGGTGGCTAAGGGCCGGGACGGGCGGCGCGTGGGCGGCTAAGGGCCGAGAAGGGCGGCGCACGGGCGGCTAAGGGCCGGGACGGGCGGCTAAGGGCCGGGACGGGCGGCTAAAGAGGCCACTAGGGGCCGAGAGAGAGGGGAGCGCGACTCGGGCAAGGGCAGAGTGCGCTCCGGGCAGAAAAAAAAGGACGGTGGGCCCTAGGAACAGTTCCCATGAGGGAACCTGCTCTGATACCATGAGAAAACTAGAACGAGAATGAATGAACTATGAATGAAGTGAGTACAAATAGGAAACCCTAATTGGGTTGTACCCCCTATGGGATACCCCACTATAGCCTACAAAATAGCATAAGCTATAAAGTTCTGACAGTTTTCGCGCTGCCTGTCCCTGGCCTACGAACAAGGAAACATGGGGGCGGGTGCGTTTGTTGTTGAATGGCATGTTGCTGTTGTCGTAATTACCCAACTTGCACAAGTGGTTTTGCGTGCCTCTAATCAGGGGGCAACTGCCCGGAACCAAATGCACGCGTGCAAGGTTTCTGTGGCGGGCAGGGCAAATTCGCGTGCATGGGTCGGGCATCATGTGTACTAGCGACTGTAGACTACGCGACAACGCCAGCGAACCGGGGGAGATTGCACGGGAAGGCGCAGGGAAGGGCAGTTGGGATATGAAGAAAATGGGTACGATTAGGGTTTTCGCGTAGCTCTGCTTGCACTTCCGCTTACATTCTGACTGCTCCGCATCGTCCCCGTTCCGCCGCCAACTCCCCCTTTTTTCCCGCCCGTGTTCCTTACTTCGCCCGCATTCCTCTCTGCCTCCTGCTCGTCCATCCCAAATTTGGGGGGCCCCGAAAGGTATGCTTTCAGGGGGTATATCTGGGGTAGCAGTTTGAGCTGAGTGGGGAAAGTTATTTTCGACGCGTCGCGTCTCGGCGAAATCGGCCAAGGCAGCTACGGAATTCTCCCAAATTCTTGGGCAACCAGCTTGGCAGCTTCGGAAATCACTCGAGTGGTTGAGCATGTTAGGGTGGCAGCTTCGGTGGCACAAAACAGCTTCGGTACTGATGAGGAAGGCCTGGAACAAGGCTTTCGTGTCCCATTGGCTATGGGTTTCGCCCAAGATTGGTGTGTTGGCATTGGATAAAGTGCAATATTAGTACATTGGCCCTAAACATTGCATTGACTGATGAATCATATACCTGTTCTAGTTTATATATGCTGAATAATGAATCATATACCTGTTTAGGGATATTTCAGACATTTGCATTCGATAGTAAAATTTTCCCTGATGTGCAGGTGAAACATATGTGTTTATAGCTATTGTTGTGCTCTGAAAAATATATTAAGACTTGAAAATGGATACATGTTAACAGCTAGTGTACACGCTGAAATTTATGTGTTGGCATTGGCTCATATTTATACACTGTATGAAATTATTTACTGTAAAATGTGCTCCGTTATATTCTGTAAGAGTTCTCTAATGTTGGTACGGTATAGATGATTAGTGAATGTCACTGCGCCAACATCTAAATGCCTTGATTAGCACTATTTCTTCACACAGTTCCTTACTACATCCGATTACCTAGCCTTAGGAACTGGTTTGACCTCGTTAGCACAACTACGCAGCACGTGGCGCATGTTTGTGCGTTCGCTGGCCCGAATCTGTGCAATGATAGGCCTGTGCGCAACATGTCACTGCACTAACGTCTAAATGCATTTTTTACCACAATTTCTTCACACAGTTCTCTACTACATCCTAATACCTAAAAATAGGAACTGGTTTGACCTCGTTAGCACAACTACGCAACACGTAGCGCATGTTTGTGCGTTTGCTCGCCTGAAACTGTGCAAGGATAGGCCTGTGCGCAACATGACACTGCGCCAACGTCTGGATGCCTTTTTTAGCACTATTTTTTCACACAGTTCCCTACTACATCCTATTCCCTAGCTATCGGATCTGGTCTGAGTTTGGTCGCACAACTATGCATCACGTGGCGCATGTTTGTGCGTTCGCTGGCCCGAATCTGTGCAAGGATAGGCCTGTGCGCAACATGTCACTGCGCCGACGTCTAAATGTCATTTTTAGCACTATTTCTTCACACAATTCTCTACTAAACCCTATTACCTAGCCATAGGGACTGGTTTGACCTCGTTAGCATAACTACGCAGCACGTGGCGCATGTTTGTGCGTTCGCTGGCCCGAATCTGTGCAATGATAGGCCTGTGCGCAACATGTCACTGCGCCAACATCTAAATGCATTTTTTACCACAATTTCTTCACAAAGTTCTCTACTAAATCCTATTACCTAAAAAAAAGAACTGGTTTGACCTCGTTAGCACAACTACGCAGCACGTGGCGCATGTTTGTGCATTTGCTGGCCCGAATCTGTGCAAGGATAGGCCTGTGCGCAACATGTCACTGCGCCGACGTCTAAAAGCCTTTTTTAGCACGATTTCTTCACACAATTCTCTACTATATCCTATTACCTAAAAATAGGATCTCGTTTGACCTCGTTAGCACAACTACGCAGCACGTGGCGCAAGTGCCTTGGTGAAGACATCAGCAGTGTTGGCCTCAGAGGCCACATACGCAAGCCGCAACTGACCATGCTGCTGTAGCACACGAGCAAGGAAGTAGCGAAGAGAAATGTGCTTTGTTCTGTGCTCCAGTCTCTGCTCTCGACACAAGGCCAGCATGGCCTTGTTGTCTATGTATAGGACTGGAGGAGAACGAGGCGACTCTCGAAGGTCGGTCAGCAGGTAGGTGAGCCAGCGAAGCTCCTGTGCAGCCATGGCCCCGGCGTAGATCTCAGCCTCACAACTGGAGCCGAGAACAGAAGACCAGTGAGTAGCCCGCCACGAAACAGAGCCGGATCCAAGGCTGAAGGTGTAACCCTGTGACGACCACTGCGTAGCCTGGTCGTCAGCCCAAGAAGCGTCCGCGTGCCCAGTGAGGACCACTGGACTCCGCCCTCCAAGCACTAGCCCCATGCCCGACGTACTGCACAAGTAGCGCAACACCCTCTTCGCTGCAGCCATGTGCTCTGGTAGGTGTCTCCCAGGAGCAACATAGCGTGCGAGAATGCTAAGAGGGTATGCAAGGTCAGGTCGTGTGCAGGTCATCTGGTACATGAGGCAGCCAACAAGCTCTGGATACGGGCCACTCGACTCTACAGACTCATCCGAAGGTAGAGCTGAGAGCGAGTGGCGAGTAGGCAGAGGAGTGGCCTGAGGCGAGGAGTACGTGAAGCCGAAGCGCTGAAGGACCTGCTGCACCATGTGTGACTGAGTCAGGGTAATGGTGCGGCGTGCTCTGTCTCGAGTGATCTGCAAGCCAAGGTAGCGAGCAGCACGGATAGGCGACGCAGGGCGAGACGCAGGCTCACGACGCTCAGTAAGACCTCCAGTAGGACCAGTGTAGGGAGAAGGAGCAGGCAAAGGGGAGGTAAGCTGCAACTGTAACTGTGACGGGACTGGCTGTGGACACTCTAAAGAAGGAGGAGCAGTAGAAGGCGGAAGACCAAGAACCTGCTGCAGGAGTGGAACGAAGTACGGTCGAGGCCGCGCGGCAACGCCAGACACAGCAGGCACAGCACCAGTACCCCCAGCACGAGCACCCGCTCCAGCTGCACCTCCAGCAGCGCCAGAACCTCCAGCAGCACCAGGAGTACCCGCAGCAGGACCGCCAGCAGCAGTCTCAGCTCCAACACCCTCAGCAGCACCAGCTCCAGTCAAACCCGCAGACCCAGCAGCTCTAGTACTCCCTGTACGAGCACCTCCGGGACCCGAGACAGCAGCACCCTCAGTAGCCAAAGAACCTCCAGCACCAGCAGCACGCCTCCAGCGCCGGGCAAACCACTCGCGCAGCTTCTGTGGAGAGAGTGGCTCCCGCAGAGAGGAAGCACCCGAAGAACCTCCAGGTGGAGCACCTCCAAGCTCAGCACTCCCAGGCTGAGCACATCCAGGCTCAGCACCCCCAGGCTCAGCACCCCCAGGCTCAGAACCCCCAGGCGCAGCACCCCCAGGCTCAGCACCCCCAGGCTTAGCACCCCCAGTCTCAGCACCCCCAGGCTCATTACCCCCAGGCTCAGCACCCCCAGAGTCAACACCCCCAGGCTCAGCACCCTCAACAGCACCAGAGTCACCAGCGACCTCGACAGGCTCGACTGCGTCTACCTGGGACACACCTGAAGGTGACGGACCCTGAGGGTGGAGGGGGTCTAACGGAGGGGGACCTGGTACAAGGAAGAGCGGCGGCGGGGGGAGGGACGGAGTGCGGTAGGGGAAGAGGCGGTAGTAGGGGACCGACTCGTCAAACGTGACGTCCTGGGAGGACAGAACATGGCGAGAGGTGGGGTGGTAGAACTGCCACCCAGGCGCGTCAAGGGGGAACCCCAGGAAGACGCAAGGAGCAACACGAGGGGACAGCTTGTCCGCAGACAAGTCGCGGACAAACGCCCGAGATCCTCAGACCCGGAACGCCGACGCATCGCCAACCTTCCCAGTCCACAGCAAGGCTGGGGAGGTCTCCGGCCTGGAGACCCTGGGGTGTAGGTTGATCTGATGCGCCGCGTACCTCCCCGCAAACGGCCACAGAAAATGGGGAGCAGCCGCATGCATCATGCGACAGTAGGCTCTCAGAAGGCCAGAAGAAAACTCTCCGCCTTTGTCCGAGTGCAGACGCAGAACAGGAAAGTCTGAGCCAAAGCTCTGCCTGAGCTGGAGACGAGCTGCGCGGATCCAGTCGATCAGCACCTCAGTGACATCTCCCTTGCTGCGCAAGGGGAAGACTGCAGTGTAACGCGAGTAGTCGTCAACAACGAGCAGGAAGTAGCGCTCGTGACCCTTTCCACGGACGCGGGCTGGGCCCCACACGTCCATGTGAAGCGTCTGCAACGGGGCCTCTGTCGGAGGAAACTGGGAGGAGTGAGGGGCAGCACGCTGGCGCCCCTCAACAAAGGGGACACAGGTAGGGCCAGCAGGTGAAAGTGGCGGGGCCGCAGCAGAGGGCGGCGGGGCCGCAGGTTAAAGTGGCGGGGCCGAAGATGAGAGCGGCGGAGCCGCAGTAGTTGAGGGCGACGGGGCCGCAGTTGAGGGCAGCGGGGCCGCAGTTGAGGGCGGCAAGGCCGTAGCAGAGGGCGGCGAGGCCGCAGATAAGGGCGGCAGGGGCCGCAGCAGTTGAGGGCGGCGGAGCCGCAGTTGAGGGCGGCGGGCTGTGTAGCGAGATGGCGGGGCCGTGAGGAGGGCGGCGACAGGCCGTTGCTAGGGCGGCGACAGGGCCGCTGGTGAACGGGCGGCTCGACGCGGCCGTTAGGGCTGTGCGCCGCGACAGTAAGGGCGGCGCGACGGGCCGCTAAGGGCGGCGTGACAGGACGCTAAGGTGACGCGACGAGGCCGCTAGGAAGGGCGCGACCCTAGGCGCGCTTCGATTAGGGGCAGGACGCGCCCCGGGCAGGAAAAAAAAGGGATCGGTGGGCCCTAGGAACAGTTCCCACAAGGGAACCTGCTCGATACCATGAGAAAATGTGAACGAGAATGAATGAACTATGAAACAGCTGGGTACAAGTACTAACCCTAATTGGGTTGTACCCCTTATGGGCTACCCCACTATGGCCTACACAATAAGCACAAGCTATATGTTCTGACAAGTTCCCTACTACATCCTATTTTCTAGCCATAGGAACTGGTTTGAGGTCGTTTGCACAACTACGCAGCATGTAGCGCATGTTTGTGCGTTCGCTGGCCGAATCTGTGCAAGGATAGGCCTGTGCGCAAGTTGTTACTGCGCCAAGATGAATTATATACATACATAATTCCTGTTGCGATATGAAATTACAGGAGAAGGTATTCTTGTATGCTGCATGAGCCGACTCTACCGAGTACGAAGTCGAGGAGTCAGAAGAGTCGAAGCGACGCAGCAACCGTCTGACCAAGACCGATGCAGGCAGAAGCATTTGAAGAGAAAAGAGCGGGAGCAGGTTTGAAACGAGTTCCCGCGCCGCACGGTTTGAATTTTGATGTAATAAGGGACTGTACCACTTAGAGTACACGGCTAGTCTAGGCCTTTTCGTATTCCCTTGTATTCTTATATAAACCCAGTGTATGCATGCTTATATTAACTCAATGATTTACATTCACTCTGACCTAAGATTCAAACTCTCGCTGCAACACTACTCTGCAATCAAACTTGAGCGATCCTTCGCTAAGTTCCACTTGTCGAACTTATATGCTATAGTCTGTTTAGGGTGTAGTGGGGTAGTCAATATGGGGTACAACACTTTAGGGTTTCCTACTTGTACTCCTCATGCTGCTCAATGTAATAATTCCTTCCTCAGATTCTCACATGGTATCAGAGCAGGTTCCCTAGTGGGATCGCTTCCTAAGGGCCCACCACTAAAAATTTTCTGCCCGGAGCGGGCTTCTCTCCTGCCCGAGTCGCGCCCCGTGTGCCCTCCCTCCCGTCGCGTCCCTAGCCCTTAGCGGCCCGTCGCGCCCTCCTCAGGCCCCTAGCGGCCCCTTTCGCGGCCCCTCACGGCCCCTCTCACGGCCCCGTCGCCACCCTGCCAGCCCCGTTGCCGACCCTAGCGGCCCGGTCGCCGCCCTGCCGGCCCCGTCGCCGACCCTAGCGGCCCCGTAGCCGCCCTAAGCGGCCCCGTCGCCGCCCTATCGGCCCCGTCGCCGACCCTTACAGCCCCGTCGCCGACCCTTACGGCCCCGTCGCCGCCCTAAGCGGCCCCGTCCTCGCCCTATCGGCCCCGTCGCCGACCCTTGCGGCCCCGCCGCCACCCTAAGCGGCCGCGTCGCCGCCCTATCGGCCCCGTCGCCAACCCTTGCGGCCCCGTCGCTGCCCTACCGGCCCCGTCGCCGGCCTAAACGGCCCCGTCTCTGACCCTACCGGCCCCGTCGCCGCCCGACCGGCCCCGTCGCCGACCCTCGCGGCCCTGTCCGCCCTCACCGGCCCCGTCGCCGCCCCTTCACGGCCCTGTCGCCGCCCTCAGCGGCCCCGTCGCCGACCCTACCGGCCCCGTCGCCGCCCTACCGGCCCCGTCGCCGACTCTAGCGGCCCGGTCGCCGCCTTCAGCGGCCCCGTCGCCGCCCCTTCACGGCCCCGTCGCCGTCTCTACCGGCCTCTTCAATGCCGCCAGCAGCCCAGCAGCCGAGGCGCCCGACAGCCAAGCCGCCGAGCCGCCCAGCAGCCGAGCCGCCGAGCCGCCCAGTAGCCGAGCCGCTAAGCCGCCCAACAGCCGAGCCATCGAGCCGCCCAACAGCCGAGCCGCCGAGCCGCCGCGCCGCCCAGGAGCCGAGCCGCCGAGCCGCCCAGCAGCCGAGCCGCCGAGCCGCCCTTCCTTCCGGTGCGCCCCGGCCCTACTACCTTGGACTTGTGAGCTCATTCCCTCATAGACCACTGCAATCATGGCTACCCCTAGTGTCGTTACCTTTTATACTGAGGGTCGTGCTGTTGACTTTGAGGTCTGGGTCGATGACCTCCAGCTATTCTTACAGTGCGATAGGGCGGACGGACTCTCACTGTTCGATCTTACCTCTGGTGTTTCTCCTGCCCCGCCTGCTACTACTGACAGCACTGTTCGCTCACAGTGGGCCACGCGCAATGCTGCTGCACGTCTTGCTGTGCGTCGCCACTTACCGACCACTGAGCGTGCGCACTTTAGCCTGTACAAGAGTGCTAAGACCTTGTACGACACTGTAGTTGCACGCTACTCTTCCCCTGCCACCGCTGCACTTAGCCGCCTCATACTACCATACATGTTCTCTGACCTTGCTGCCTTTCCCACAGTCGCTGACCTCATTACGCAACTTCGCACTAGTGACACTCGCTACCGCACTGCGCTTCCCGCTGAGTTCTGTGCCAAGAACCCCCCCCCCCCCCATGTACATCACCCTCTACTACATAGTCACCCGGCTCCCTGACTCCCTTCGCTTAGTCAGGGACCACTTCCTCTCAGTTTGCCCCACCACACTCACCGTTGACCTCCTCGAGGAGCGCCTCCTAGCAGCAGAGAAGAGCATAGTCGCTGTAGGAGCCTCTCGTGGTGACCCTCGCACCCCCGTCTTT
This sequence comes from Closterium sp. NIES-65, assembly GCA_948144175.1. NCBI lineage: Eukaryota > Viridiplantae > Streptophyta > Zygnematophyceae > Desmidiales > Closteriaceae > Closterium > Closterium sp. NIES-65. Next base: position 25,812 of record CANXME010002035.1, read on the forward strand.
GAGGGGTGTTCTCCCTCCCCCCTCTTGCCCTCGGTTGCTTCTGCTGCTACGGCCGACCTAGTTGGCTTCGAGTCGGTCGGCACTGCGTCTGTCCCTAGCGGGAAGCGCCGCACCGGCAAGGGCAAGGGGGGCAAGGGCGCTGGGGGGGCCAGTGGGGGCGGTGGAGGTGGTGGTGGAGGCAGTGGAGGGGGTGGGGGTGGTGGTGGGAGTGGTGGTGGGGCCGGAGGTGTCGGTGGCAGTAGTGGAGGCGGAGGAGGCGGCAGTGGTGGCGGAGGGTGCGGAGGCGGCGGTGGTGGCGGAGGTGGCGGAGGTGGCGGAGGTGGCGAAGGCGGCGGAGGTGGCGGTGGAGCTGGTCGCAGCGCTGCGCAGAGGAGTGGCTCCGGTGGTGGTCCGCGCCAGCAGCAGCAGCGCGGTCGTGAGACCCTGTCCCCTTAGCAGCTTCGTGAGTGGTACGCTGGGCGTCAGCGCAGTGGGGGTACTGGTCCCTGCACCTACGTCCTCTGTACAGGCGACCGCGCTGGTGAGCAGTGCGGGGGCACGCACTCCACCCAGCGGTGCTTCGGCCGCCTGACGGACGCTTGGCGTCATCAGTTCCCTGACGCCACTGAGATCCCTCGCTGGGGAGAGCTGTCTAGGGCGGGGGTAGCTATCTTTGATCTTGACTTTGATGCTATTCTTGTTGCCATAGATGCTGTGTCTACTAGTGATGAGGGTGACTGTTACCTGTGTGTTCCGCCTGACCCGGGCATTGAGGCTGCTGCTCTAGGTGCTGGTGAGGCTACTGCTCCAGGTGCTAGTGCGTCTGCTGCCCCAGGTGCTGGTGAGTCTGCTCTCTCAGGTACCACGTCGGCTCAGGCCTTGAACACCTTCACCCTTGACTCGGGTGCTTCCCGCTCCTTCTTTCGAGATCGCACCACGCTTACGCCGCTTAGTCGGCCGGTTGCGGTCTCCCTGGCGGACCCCTCTGGGGGTCCTGTCCTTGCTAGCTTCTCCACTGTCTTACCGTGTCCGGCAGCCCCCTCTGGCACCCTGTCAGGTCTCTACCTCCCCTCGTTCTCTACGAACTTGGTGAGTGAAGCGGATCTACAGGATCGGGGGGTTGACCAGTTCACACCTGCGAGTCAACATGTGACCCACTGTACGTGTGCTCGGACGGGCCGACACTTGGCCACGTTCACCCGTCAGCCGGGGTCGAGCCTGTACACACTGACCATTGAGTCTCCTCCTGTTACTGAGTCTGGTCAGGTAGCTGCGTCGAGTCAGGTGTTTGCTGCAGCGTCCAGGTCTGGTCCTGAGTCTGCGCCCTGCTAGTGTCGTCTCCTGTCCCACCAGACTCTCCTTTGGCACCACCGCCTTGGTCACCCCTCCCTGCCTCGTCTCCGAGGCATGGCCTCCCGTGTCCTTGTTTCTGGTCTCCCCCAGTCCCTCCCTTCCCTTCCTCAGGGGCCGGCCCCTACCTGCGTCCCCTGTGTCGAGGGGCGGAAGCGCGCCGCTCCTCACTCCTCCGAGTTTCCTCCGACAGAGGCTCCCCTGCAGACTCTTCAATGGACGTGTGGGGCCCCGCCCGCGTCCGTGGCCAGGGTCACGAGCGTTACTTCCTGTTGGTGGTTGACTACTACTCGCGTTACACCACGGTGTTCCCCTTGCGCAGCAAGGGTGACGTCACTGAGGTGTTGATCGACTGGATCCGCGCAGCTCGTCTCCAGCTCAGAGAGAGTTTCGGCTCGGACTTTCCTGTTCTGCGTCTGCACTCTGACAAAGGCGGAGAGCTTTCCTCTGCCCATCTTGGAGCCTTCTATCGTGCACAGGGCATCCGCCAGACCTTCACGCTTCCGGCCTCTCCAAAGAAAAATAGGATTGCTGAGCGCCGCATTGGCATGGTCATGGACGTCATGGACGCTGCTCCCCATTTTCTCTGGCCGTTTGCGGTTCAGTACGCGGCGCATCCGCTCAACCTTAAGCCCCGGGTCTCCTTGCCAGAGACCTCCCCCACATTGCGGTGGACGGGGAAGGTTGGCGATGCCTCTGCGTTTCGGGTCTGGGGATCTCGGGCGTTTGTCCGCGACTTGTCTGCGGACAAGCTGTCCCCCCGTGCTGTTCCCTGCATCTTCCTTGGCTTCCCCCCCGACGCGCCTGGTTGGCAGTTCTACCACCCCACCTCGCTCCGTGTTCTGTCCTCCCAGGACGTCACCTTTGACGAGTCGGTGCCTTACTACCGTCTCTTCCCCTACCGCAATGCGCCCCTCCCCCCACCGCCGCTCTTCCTTGCGCCAGGTCCTCCCCTGGTAGACCCCCTCCCCCCTCAGGGTCCTGCCCCATCAGGTGTGTCCCAGGTAGACGCAGTTGAGCCTGTCGAGGTAGCTGTTGACTCTGGTGCTGCTAGGGGCGCTGTGCATGTGGGTGCCGGGTCTGGGGGTGTGGAGCCTGGGGGTGCTGAGTCTCGGGGTGCTGAGCCTGGGGGTGCTGAGTCGGGGGGTGTTGAGCCTGGGGGTGCGGAACCTGGGGGTGCTGAGCCTGGGGGTGCGGAGCCTGGGGGTGGTGGGTCTACTCGTGTGGTCTCTGGCGGTGCTTCGTCGAGGCGGGAGCTACTCTCTCCGCAAGAGCTACGCGAGTGGTTTGCCCGGTGCTGGAGGCGTGCTGCTGGAGCTGGAGGTACTACTGGTGCTGCTGGTTCTTGAGGTGCACGTCCTGGCGGTTCTGGAGCTGGTGGGACTAGGAGTCCTGCTGGAGGTGCTACTAAAGCTGCTGGAGCTGGAGCTCCTGGGGGTGTTGGCGCTGGTGGTTCTGCTGGCGGTGGTGCTTCTAAGGGTGCTGGAGTTGGCGCTGTTGGAGCTGGAGGTGCTGTTGGCGCTGGTGCTGCCGCTGGGGGTAGTGGTGCTGTCCCTGCTGGTTCTGGAGGTGTTGCGCAGCCGAGGCTGTACTTCGTTCCGCTCCTTGAGCAGGTTCTTGGTCTACCGCCCTCTACTGGTCCTGCTCCTCCCTTAGCGTGTCCACAGCCTGTCCAGTCGCGGTCACAGTTATAGCCCACCTCCCCCCTGCCTGCTCCTTCTCCCTACACTGGTCCTACTGGAGGTCTTGCTGAGCGTCGTGAGCCTGCGTCTCGTCCTGCGTCGCGTGTTTGTGCTGCTCGCGCTAGTGGTCGTGTTCCGCGTCCGCGTCCTCCTGCGGTCCCCGGCACACACCAGATGGCACTGCGTCCTTCCACTACTCCTCTGCGTGTCCCGTTGCCGTCTCCTCAAGAGTCCTCTCTTCCTACTCTTGCTGACCCTGAGTCTGACTCTCTACATGCTACCAGCCTACTCTCACGCGTCTCCTGGCTATTGTTGTCACTGACCCTTCTTTTGATTCCACTGCTGCGTCAGCCTTAGTTGCTGGGCTTGTCGACTTTGCTGCTCGTTGTCGTCTAGACTACGCTGCTAGTCTTGTTGCTGAGTCTGCGTCTGTCTGTCCTCCGTCCGTCGGGGGTGAGTGTGTTCTTAGCACGGACGTCCTTGAGGAAAGGCATGAGGAGTTCCAGTGTTTTGCTGCTTCTTTGCCTCATCTCGTGTCCACGCTGATTGCCCCTGAGGGAGACCCGGATGCACCAGACATCCCGACTCCTCGATCGTACGCTGAGGCGATCGAGGGTCCCTACTCCTCACAGTGGCAGTCAGCCATGGACGAAAAATAGGCTTCTTGGAAGTCCACAGGCACCTACGTCGACGAGGTTCCCCCACCTGGGGCGAACATCGTCAGTGGCATGTGGATTTTCAGGGTGAAGCGGCCGCCGGGTTCTCCGCCTGTCTTCAAGGCGCGTTACGTGGCTCGAGGCTTCAGTCAGCAGCAGGGAGTTGACTACTTTCAGACCTTCTTCCCTACCCCAGAGATGACCACTCTTCGGGTGCTGCTGCATATAGCCACTCAGCGCGACTACGAGCTTCACTCTCTTGACTTCAGCACTGCTTTCTTGCAGGGCAGCCTGCACGAGGAGATCTGGCTGCGCCGCCCACCTGGCTTCACTGGGTCGTTTCCGGCTGGTACCCAGTGGAGCCTCTGGCGGCCAGTCTACAGTCTCCACCAGGCGCCCCGTGAGTGGCACGACACACTGAGGACTACACTTGCGGCTCTTGGGTTTGCTCCTTCTACTGCCGACCCGTCGCTGTTTCTGCGCACCGACACCTCTTTGGCGCCGTTCTAGATCCTCGTGTACGTCGACGACTTGGTCTTTGCCACTGCTGACACTGCTGGACTCGCCTACGTGAAGTCCGAGCTGCAGAAGAGACACACGTGCACAGACCTGGGTGAACTGCGCAGCTACCTTGGCTTGCAGATCACCCGGGACAGAGCACAGCACACCATTACCCTGACTCAGTCACACATGGTGCAGCAGGTCCTTCAGCGCTTCAACTTCACGTACTCCTCACCTCAGGCCACTCCTCTGTCTACTCGACACTCACTCTCAGCTCTGCCTTCGGATGAGTCCGTAGAGCCGAGTGGCCCGTACCCAGAGCTTGTTGGCTGCCTCATGTACCTGATGACCTGCACACGACCTGACCTAGCATACCCTCTTAGGTTCTTGGCACGCTATGTGGCTCCTGGGAGACACCGACCAGAGCACATGGCTGCAGCGAAGAGGGTGTTGCGCTACTTGTGCAGTACGTCGGGCATGAGGCTAGTGCTTGGAGGGCGACGTCCAGTGGTACTCACAGGTCACGCAGACGCTTCTTGTTAAAGTTAGAAGAGAGAAGAAGAGAGGAGGGGGCTGCACTAGCAAGAATGGGGATACAAATAGCAAACCCTAGAAGGGTTGTACTCGCTATAGAGCACCCCACTACAGGCTAGAGCATAAGATAACATTCTGACACACCCCCATAGCCAAAGTGGGGTGTAATCAGCAGAGCAAGCAAAGCAGTACAAGCTCAGGGTGGATCACAATGTCACCACACATTCTGAGCACAAGTTCAAGAAGCAATAGTTAAAAAGTTCACAATTATGAGCAAAGCTAGAGCTAATCACAGCGGACAAGTGGGGAGGAGGAGCTGTGGGGGAGAGAAGATGGGAGGCAACTGCTGACGCCGTAGACAAACAGACGAGCTGCTGGCTCAGTGGCTACCGGAACAGCGCTCCGGACTACTGGAGTAACTGGCCCCGCGCCTAATAGTAGCGGCAGACGAGCAACGGACCCACGGGCGACTGGCGACTACCGGAGATTGTAGCCTCCGGACTACTGCTGCTGCTGACGACAAGACTGCTGCCTCCACTCAGCCTCCCCCAACTGCCCCACACTCTCGGCACACGCCCACTGCTCAAACCCTAGCTCCACTCCCACGCACCCCCCTTAAACCCTAAACCCCAGTCTCCCACTCATCCACCCCCCTCAGCGACAGCTGCAGTAGTGGGAGACGGAGGAGGAGGAGGAGCAGGGGACCGCGCATACCCGCCACCCCCATACCCGTCACCCCCATACCCTGAGTGTGCGGTAAGCAAGCTCAGGTGTGCGCGAAACGTGCACAAGCGTGCGGGAAGCGAACTCGGGTGTGCGGTAAGCAAACGCAGGTGTGCGGGAAGGGGGGGCCGCAGGGTGACACGCGGGTCGACGGGGACGGGCGCACGGGTCGTCAAGGGCGGCGCGCGGGTCGACGGGGCCGCCGTGAAGGGCGACGCAGCATGGCCGGGGCGAGGCCGGTCCTGGCGCAGCCCGTACGGGCCGCGCGCTGCCTGGACGGGCGGCGCGCAGGCCACGACGGGCAATGGGGGGCGACGCGCGGGTCCCCGTCGCCCGTCGCAACGCCTCCCGAGGGCGACGCGCCGAGGGACGGGGCAGAAGCCCGCCGCGCGCCTCGGGCGCACAGCGGGCAGAGAACCGCTGCGCGCCTCGGGGCGCACGGCGGGCAGAAAACCGCCGCGCGCCTCGGGGCGCACGGCGGGAAGAAAAACTGGCGTGCGGCACAGAGAGTAGTAGTGGTAGTTGCAGCGGAAGCAACGAGGTGGTAAGCCCACCCACAAGATCGATCCAAGGGGATCGACCTGCTCTGATAGCATGTTAAAGTTAGAAGAGAGAAGAAGAGAGGAGGGGGCTGCACTAGCAAGAATGGGGATACAAATAGCAAACCCAGTTCACACGCAGAGTTATATATCAAGAAGAACAAGCAAGGCAGTGATCTCAACCTAGCAAAGGTAAGCATGCAAGTGCAGGTATATATAGATCACAGAACAAGCAAAGTCAAGAGGTGAGCAAGTGAGGCCAAGTAGGCACAAGACCTAGCAAAGTACAAAAGCGCTGATGATCACATGGCGGAAGTGTCTTGGTAAAGATATCAGCAATGTTGGCCTCAGAGGCCAAGGAAGCAAGGCGCAGGTGACCGCGTTGCTGCAGCTCACGAGCAAGAAAGTAGCGAAGAGCAATGTGCTTCGTCATGTGCTCCAGTCTGTGCTCCCGACACAAGGCCAGCATGGCCTTGTTGTCTACGCACAGAACTGGAGGAGAACGAGGCTGCTCTCCTAGGTCAGTCAGCACGTAGGTGAGCCAGCGTAGCTCCTGTGCAGCCATGGCCCCTGCGTAGATCTCGGCCTCACAGCTGGAGCCGAGAACAGAAGACGAGCGGGTAGACCGCCACGAGACAGAGCCGGAACCAAGGCTAAAGGTGTAACCCTGTGACAACCGCTGCGTAGCCTGGTCGTCAGCCCAAGAAGAGTCTGCGTGACCTGTGAGTACCACTGGACGTCGCCCTCCAAGCACTAGCCCCATGCCCGACGTACTGCACAAGTAGCGCAACACCCTCTTCGCTGCAGCCATGTGCTCAGGTCGGTGTCTCCCAGGAGCCACATAGCGTGCCAAGATGCTAAGAGGGTATGCTAGGTCAGGTCGTGTGCAGGTCATCAGGTACATGAGGCAGCCAACAAGCTCTGGGTACGGGCCACTCGGCTCTACGGACTCATCCGAAGGCAGAGCTAAGAGCGAGTGGCGAGTAGACAGAGGAGTGGTCTGAGGCGAGGAGTACGTGAAGTCGAAGCGCTGAAGGACCTGCTGCACCATGTGTGACTGAGTCAGGGTAATGGTGCACTGTGCTCTGTCCCGGGTGATCTGCAAGCCAAGGTAGCTGCGCAGTTCACCTAGGTCTGTGCACGTGTGTCTCTTCTGCAGCTCGGACTTCACGTGGGCGATTTCAGCAGTGTCAGCTGTGGCAAAGACTAAGTCGTCGACGTACACGAGGATGTAGAACGGCGGCAGAGAGGTGTCGGTGCGCAGAAACAGCGACGGGTCGGCAGTAGAAGGAGCAAACCCAAGAGCCGCAAGTGTAGTTCTTAGTGTGTCGTGGCACTCACGAGGCGCCTGGCGGAGACCGTAGACTGGCCGCCGGAGGCTCCACTGGGTACCAGGAGGAAACGACCCAGTGAAGCCAGGTGGGCGGCGCAGCAAGATCTCCTCGTGCAGGCTGCCCTGCAAGAAAGCTGTGCTGAAGTCAAGAGAGTGAAGCTCGTAGTCGCGCTGAGCGGCTATGTGCAGCAGCACCCGAAGAGTGGTCATCTTCGGGGTAGGGGAGAAGGTCTGAAAGTAGTCAACTCCCTGCCGCTGACTGAAGCCTCGAGCCACGTAACGCGTCTTGAAGATAGGAGGAGAGCCCGGCGGCCGCTTCACCCTGAAAATCCACATGCCACTGACGATGTTCGCCCCAGGTGAGGGAACCTCGTCGACGTAGGTGCCTGTGGACTTCCAGGAAGCCATCTCTGCGTCCATGGCTGACTGCCACTATGAGGAGTAGGGACCCTCGATCGCCTCAGCGTACGATCGAGGAGTCGGGATGTCTGGTGCATCCCGATCTCCCTCAGGGGCAATCAGCGTGGACACGAGATGAGGCAAAGCAGCAGTAAAACACCGGAACTCCTCCTGCCTTTCCTCGAGGACGTTTGTGCTAAGAGCACACTCACCCCCGACGGACGGAGGATAGACAGACGCAGACTCAGCAACAAGACTAGCAGCCTAGTCTAGACGACAGGGAGCAGCAAAGTCGACAAGCTCAGCAACTAAGGCAGACGCAGAAGTCCCCCAAGTAGGAACAGTAGGAACTCTAGCTCCAGCAGCACGGCTCCAGCGCCGGGCAAACCACTCGCGCAGCTCCTGCGGAGAGAGTAGCTCCCGCCTCGACGAAGCACCGCCAGAGGCCACACGAGCAGACCCAGCACCCCCAGGCTCTGCACCTCCAGGCTCCGAACCCCTAGGCTCAGCACCCCCAAGCTCCGCACCCCCAGGCTCAGCACCCCCAGACTCAGCACCCCCAGGCTCAGCACCCCTAGAATCAGCACCCACAGGCTTCGCACCCCCAGACCCGGCACCCGCAGGGTCAGCACCCCTAGCAGCACCAGAGTCAACAGCAACCTTCACAGGCTCAACTGCGTCTACCTGGGACACACCTGACAAGGCATGGCCCTGAGGGGGGAGGGGGTCTACCGGGGGAGGACTTGGCGCAAGGAAGAGCGGTGGCGGGGGGAGGGGGGCAGTCCGGTAGGGGAAGAGACGGTAGTAAGGCACCGACTCGTCAAAGGTGACGTCCTGGGAGGACAGAACACGGCGCGAGGTGTTGTGGTAAAACTGCCAACCAAGCGCGTCAGAGGGGAAGCCAAGGAAGACGCAGGGAACAGCACGGGGGGACAGCTTGTCCGCAGACAAGTCGCGGACAAACGCCCGAGATCCCCAGACCCGAAACGCAGACGCATCGCCAACCTTCCCCGTCGACCACAAGGTGGGGGAGGTCTCTGGCAAGGAGACCCGGGGCTGAAGGTAAAGCTGATGCGCTACGTACTGAACCGCAAACGACCACAGAAAATGGGGAGCAGCCGCGTGAATCATGGACGTACGAGCGACGTCCATGACCATGCCAATGCGGCGCTCAGCAATCCCATTTTGCTGTGGAGAGGCAGGAAGTGTGAAGGTCTGGCGGATGCCCTGTGCACGACAGAAGGCTCCCAGATGGGCAGAGGAAAACTCCCCGCCTCTGTCAGAGTGCAGACGCAGAACAAGAGTGTCTGAGCCGAAACTCTCTCTGAGCTGGAGACGAGCTGCGCGGATCCAGTCGATCAACACCTCAGTGACGTCACCCTTACTGCGCAAGGGGAACACTGTGGTGTAACGCGAGTAGTCGTCAACCACCAATAGGAAGTAACGCTCGTGACCCTGGCCACGGACGCGGGCGGGGCCCCACACGTCCATGTGAAGAGTCTGCAAGGGAGCCTCTGTCGGAGGAAACTCGGAGGAGTGAGGTGCGGCGCGCTGCCGCCCCTTGTCACAGGGGACCCAGGTAGGGGCAGGCCCCGGAGGTAGGGGAGGGAGGGACCGAGGGAGACCAGAGACAGAGACACGTGAGGCCATGCCTTGGAGACGAGGCAGGGAGGGGTGACCAAGGCGGTGGTGCCAAAGGAGAGTCCGGTGGGACAGGAGACGACACGAGCAGGGCGCAGACTCAGGACCAAACCTGGACGCTGCAGCAAACACCTGACTCGACGCAGCTACCTGGCCGGACTTAGCAACAGGAGGAGACTCATTGGTCATTGTGTACAGGCTCGACCCCGGCTGACGGGTAAACGTGGCCAAGTGTCGGCCCGTCCGAGCACACGTAAAGTGGGTCACCCGCTGACTCGTAGGCGTGAACTGGTCAACCCCCCGATCCTGTATATCAGCTCCACTCACCAAGTTCGTAGAGAACGAGGGGAGGTAGAGACCTGATAGGGTGCCAGAGGGGGCTGCCGGACACAGTAAGACAGTGGAGAAGCTAGCAAGGACAGGACCCCCAGAGGGGTCCGCCAGGGAGACCGCAACCGGCCGACTAAGCGGCGTAAGCGTGGTGCGGTCTCGAAAGAAGGAGCGGGAAGCACCCGAGTCAAGGGTGAATGTGTGCAAGGCCTGAGCCGACGTGGTACCTGAGAGAGCAGACTCACCAGCACCTGGGGCAGCAGACGCACTAGCACCTGGAGCAGTAGCCTTACCAGCACCTAGAGCAGCAGCCTCAATGCCCGGGTCAGGCGGAACACACAGGTAACAGTCACCGGCATCACTAGTTGGCAATGCATACATGGCAGTGAGGATAGCATCATAGTCAAGAGTATAGATATCTACCCGCAGCCGAAGCAGCTCCACCCAGTCGGGGAGCTCAGGTGCGTCGCCAAACTCTGTACGCCAGGCGTAGCTCAGTCGGGCGAAGCAGCGGGACTCTGCGTGACCAAACGTCCCGCAAGACTGACCAGTCCGAGCACAAGTGCCAATGACGTACGGACAGCGAGCAGTTCCCCGTGACCCGTCACGCTGAGCGTACCACTCACGAAGCTGCTGGGGCGAAAGGACCGCGTACGGGCGACGCTCCAGCTGCACCTGGCCACTAGAAGCAGTTGCCGAACTACTCACTCCGGGACGACTCCCACTATGGCCACCCCTATAACCCCAACTAGCGTACCACTCACGAAGCTGTTGGGGGGTGAGGGACTCACGCGGACGAGGATGGAGTTGCCTCTGGCCACGCGAGGAGCAGCAGTAGCAGTAGAAAGAGCAGAAGCAGCAAGAGCAGCAGTAACAGCACTACGGGCAGGGCAGTGCTCACCAGTGGCGAGAAGGGCAGGCATACGACGGCGGCGGTTGTAGGGGCGGCTGCTCCAGGGGCGGCTGCTCCAGGGGCGGCTGCTGCAGGGGCGGCTGCTCCAGGGGCGGCTGCTGCAGGGGTGGCTGCTCCAGGGGCGGCTGCTGCAGTGGCGGCTGCTCCAGGGGCGGCTGCTGCAGAGGTGGCTGCTCCAGGGGCGGCTGTTGCAGTGGCGGCTGCTCCAGAGCCGGCTGCTGCAGGGGCGGCTGCTCCAGGGGCTGCTGTTGCAGTGGCGGCTGCTCCAGGGGCGGCTGCTGCAGTGGTGGCTGCTCCAGGAGCGGCTGCTGCAGTGGCGGCTGCTCCAGGGGCGGCTGCTACAATGGCGGCTGCTCCAGGGGCGGCTGCTGCAGTGGCAGCTGCGCCAGGGGCGGCTTGGCTGCTGGACGGCTCGCCGGCTCGGCTGCTCGCTACGGACGGCAACGAGGCCGGGTAAGGGCGGCGACAGGGCCGATACGGGCAGCGACCGGGCCGCGTAGGGAGGGGAGCGGCGACGGGGCCGCTAGGGGCAGCGACAGGGCCGCGTAGAGGCGCCGACGAGGCCGCGTAGGGGCGGCGACGGGGCCGCGTAGGGAGGGAGGCGGCGACGGGGCCGCTAGGGGTGGCGACGGGGCCGCGTAGGGGCGGCGACGGGGCCGCTAGGGGCGGCGACGGGGCCGCTAGGGGCGGCGACGGTGCCGCGTAGGGAAGGAGGCGGCGACGGGGCCACTAGGGGCGGTGGCGTGGCCGCGTAGGGGCGGCGACGGGGCCGCGTAGGGAGGGGAGCGGCGACGGGGCCGCTAGGGGCGGCAACGGGGCTGCGTAGGGGCGGCGACGAGGCCGCGTAGGGGCGGCGACGGGGCCGCATAGGGAGGGAAGCGTCGATGGGGCCGCTAGGGGCGGCGACGGGGCCGCGTAGGGGCGGCGACAGGGCCGGTAGGGTTGGCTACGGGGCCGCTAGGGTCGGCAACGGGGCCGGCAGGGCGGCGACGGGGCCGCTAGGGTCGGCTGTGGGGCCGGTAAGGCGGCAACGGAGCCGGTAGGGCGGCGACGGGGCCGGTAGGGAGCCGACGGGGCTGCTAAGGGTGGCAAGGTGGCCGCGAAGGGCGGCGACGACGGGGCCGTGAGAGGGGCCGCGAGGGGCCGCGAAAGGGGCCGCTAGGGGCCTGAGGAGGGCGCGACGGGCCGCTAAGGGCTAGGGACGCGACGGGAGGGAGTGCACACGGGGCGCGACTCGGGCAGGAGAGAAGCGCGCTCCGGGCATAAAAAAAAAAATTAGTGGTGGGCCCTTAGGAAGCGTTCCCACTAGGGAACCTGCTCTGATACCATGTGAGAATCTGAGGAAGGAATGATGGCATTGAGCAGCATGAGGAGTACAAGTAAGAAACCCTAAAGTGTTTTACCACATATTGACTACCCCACTACAGCCTAAACTGACTATAGCATATAAGTTAGACACGCACCTCGTTTGTTTCTTGCGGGTCGGCTGTTTTTACACATGTATTTTCATCCTGAAATCCCACGATGGTAGTTGCCTTTGGTAAGACAATGTCGTGATTTATTATGTCAACATTCAGTTTCATTGTGCAGACCCTGCAGTTTATTATGTTTGCAGCCGATGGTTTCACGTCACAATGTTTTGCGAGAACTTCAATTTGAGAAACTTAGAACGAGAATGAATTGACTAAGGAATGAAAGTGATACGAATATGAAACCCTAGAATTATGTACCCCTTAGTTTCTGACCCGCTACAGCCTACACAGGCTAGATCATATAAGTTTGACACAAGCCCATAGGCAAGGTGGGGAAGAACAAGGGGTCACAAGACCAGTCAAGCAAAGCAAGGCAAAACAAGCTCAAGGTGGATCACAACGTCACCTCACATTTTGAGCACAAGTTCAAGGCCAGTAGGCCAGTTCACATGCCTGATAACATATATATAATGCTAAAAAAGCAAGAGCAGGTAGATATATATGTAACAGTACAAGCAAGGTCAAGAAGTGAGCAAGTGAGGCAAGGTAGGCACAAGACCTAATAGAGTACAGAATTGCTGATGATCACAAGGCGCGAGTGCCTTGGTGAAGATATCAGCAGTGTTGGCCTCAGAGGCCACGTAAGCAAGGCACAGCTGACCATGCTGCTGCAGCTCACGAGCAAGGAAGTAGCGAAGAGCGATGTGCTTCGTTCTGTGCTCCAGCTTGTGCTCCCGACACAAGGCCAGCATGGCCTTATTGTCTACGTACAGAATTGGAGGAGAACGAGGCAGCTCTCCTAGGTCAGTCACCAGGTAGGTGAGCCAGCGAAGCTCCTGTGCAGCCATGGCCCCTGCGTAGATCTCAGCCTCACACCTGGAGCTGAGAACAGAAGAAGAGCGGGTAGACCGCCACGAAACAGAACCGGAACCAAGGCTGAAGGTGTAACCCTGTGACAACCGCTGCGTAGCCAAGTCGTCAACCCAAGACGTGTCTGCGTGACCAGTGAGGACCACTGGACTCCGCCCTCCAAGCACTAGCCCCATGCCCAACGTACTGCACAAGTAGCGCAACACCCTCTTCGCTGCAGCCATGTGCTCAGAGAGATGTCTCCCAGGAGCAACATAGCGTGCGAGAATGCTAAGAGGGTATGCAAGGTCAGGTCGTGTGCATGTCATCAGGTACATGAGGCAGCCAACAAGCTCTGGGTACGGGCCACTCGGCTCTACGGACTCATCCGAAGGCAGAGCTGAGAGCGAGTGGCGAGTAGACAGAGGAGTGGCCTTAGGCGAGGAGTACGTGAAGTCGAAGCGTTGAAGGACCTGCTGCACCATGTGTGACTGAGTCAGGGTAATGGTGCGGCGTGCTCTATCCCGGGTGATCTGCAAGCCAAGGTAGCTGCGCAGTTCACCAAGGTCTGTGCACGTGTGTCTCTTCTGCAGCTCGGACTTCACGTAGGCGAGTCCAGCAGTGTCAGTTGTGGCAAAGACCAAGTCGTCGACATACACGAGGATGTAGAACGGCGGCAAAGAAGTGTCGGTGCGCAGAAACAACGACGGGTTGGCAGTAGAAGGAGCAAACCCAAGAGCCGCAAGTGTAGTCCTCAGTTGTCGTGCCTGGCGGAGACCGTAGACTGGCTGCCAGAGGCTCCACTGGGTGCCAGGAGGAAAAGTCCCAGTGAAGCCAGGTGGGCGGCGCAGCGAGATCACCTCGTGCAGGCTGCCCTGCAAGAAAGCAGTGCTGAAGTCAAGAGAGTGAAGCTCGTAGTCACGTTGAGCGGCTATGTGCAGCAGTACCCGAAGAGTGGTCCTCTTCGGGGTGGGAGAGAAGGTCTGAAAGTAGTCAACTCCCTGTCGCTGACTGAAGCCACGAGCTACGTAACGCGCCTTGAAGACAGGCGGAGAACCCGGCGGCCGCTTCACCCTGAAAATCCGCATGCCACTGACGATGTTCGCCCCAGGTGGGGGAACCTCTACAACGTAGGTGCCTGTGGACTTCTAGGAAGCCATCTCTGTGTCCATGGCTGCCTGCCACTAAGAGGAGTAGGGACCCTCTATCGCCTCCGTGTAAGAGCGCGGAGTCGGGATGTCTGGTGCATCCGGGTCTCCCTCAGGGGCAAGTAATATGGACACGAGATGGGGTGAAGCAGCTCCAAGACATTGGAACTCCTCCTGCTTGTCCTCAAGGACGTCCGTGCCAAGAGCACACTCACCCCCGACGGACGGAGGACAGACAGACTCAGACTTAGCGACAAGACTAGCAGCGTAGTCTAGGCGACAGCGAGCAGCGAAGTCGACAAGCTCAGCAACTAGGGCAGACGCAGCAGTGGACTCAAAGGAAGGGTGAGTGACCACAGTGGCAAGGAGACGCGTGACAGTAGGACTGGCAGCACGAAGGGAGTCCGACTCCGGGTCAGGAAGAGCAGGAAGAGAGGACTCAGGAGGAGAAGGCAAAGGGGCACGCGGAGGAGCAGTGGACGGAAGCAGAGACATCCGGTGCGTGCCGGGGACAGGAGGAGGACACTGACGCGAACCACGACGACTAGTACGAGCAGCACGGACAGGCGACGCAGGACGAGACGCAGGCTCACGACGCTCAGGAAGACCTCCAGTAGGACCAGTGTAGGGAGAAGGAGCAGGCAGAGGAGAGGTAGGTTGTAACTGTGACTCGGACTGGACAGGCGGTGGACACTCTAAGGGAGGAGCCGGACTAGCAGAGGGCGGAAGACCGAGAACATGCTCAAGGAGCGGAACGAAGTACGGCCGCGGCCGCTCAGCACCACCAGCACCAGAAGGGATAGCACCAGCACCCCGAACGACAGTACCAGCGCCAGCAGCACCCCCAGCTCCAGCAGCGCCAACTCCACCACCCTCAGAGGCACCAGGACCAGAAGCACCCTCAGCGCCAACACCTCCAACAGCTCCAGTTCCAGCCGGGCCACCAGAAGACACAGCAGGTCCACCAGCTCCAGCACCCCCAGTAGCACCGACGCTCAAAGGACCACCAGCTCCAGTACTAGAAGCACCCGCAGGCCCAGCAGCTCCAATTTTCGCAGTACGAGCACCTCCGGGACCCGTGGCACCAGCACCCTCAGCAGCAGCAGAATCTCCAGCTCCCGGAGCACCTCTAGCTCCAACAGTACGCCTCCAGGGCCGGGCAAACCACTCACGCAGCTCCTGTGGAGAGAGTAGCTCCCGCCGGGACGAAGCACCTGAAGAACCTCCTGGCCCAGCACCACCAGGCGCCACACGAGCAGGACCAGTACCCTCGGACTCTGCACCCCCAGACGCAGCACCCCCAGGCTCAGCACCCCCAGGCTCAGCACCCCCAGGCGAGGCATCCCCAGGCTCAGCACCCCCAGTCGCAGCACCCCCACGCTTAGCACCCCCAGGCTCAGCACCCCTTGTCGCAGCACCCCCAGGCTCAGCACCCCCAGACCCCGCACCCGCAGGCTCAGTACCCCTAGCAGCACCAGAGTCAACAGCTACCTTGACAGGCTCGACTGCGTCTACCTGGGACACACCTGAGGGGGCAGGACCCTGAGGGGGGAGGGGGTCTACCGGAGGGGGACCTGGCATAAGGAAGAGCGGCGGGGGGGGGGGAGGGACGCAGTGCGGTAGGGGAAGAGACGGTAGTAGGGAACCGACTCGTCAAACGTGACGTCCTAGGAGGCCACAACACGGCGCGAGGTGGGGTGGTAGAACTGCCAGCGTGGCGCGTCAGGGGGGAAGCCAAGGAAGACGCAGGGAACAGCACGAGGGGACAGCTTGTCCGCAGACAAGTCGCGGACAAACGCCCGAGATCCCCAGACACGGAAGCTCGACCCCGGCTGACGGGTAAACGTGGCCAAGTGACGGCCCGTCCGAGCACAGGTACAGTGGGTCGCTCGCTGACTCGTAGGAGTGAACTGGTGAACCCCTGCATCCTGGAGGTCAGCACCACTCACCAAGTTCGTAGAGAACGAGGGGAGGTAAAGACCTGACAGGGTGCCAGAAGGGGCCGCCGGACACGGTAGGACAGTGGAGAACTGGGCAAGGACAGGACCCCCAGTGGGGTCTGCCAGGGAGACTACCACTGGCCGACTAAGCGCCGTGAGTGTGGTGCGGTCTCGAAAGAAGGAGCGGGAAGCACCCGAGTCAAGGGTGAAGGTGTGGGTGGCCGGAGCCGACGCGGAACCTGAGAGCGCAGACTCACCAGCACCTGGGGCAGCAGACTCACTGGCCTCTAGAGCAGCAGCCTCACCAGCACCTAGAGCAGCAGCCTCAATGCCCGCGTCAGGCGGAAAACACCGGTAACAGTCACCCTCATCACTAATGGTCACAGCATACATGGCAGCAAGAATAGCATCATAATCAAGATCAAAGATCGCAACACCCGCCCTAAACAGCTCGCCCCAGCGAGGGATCTCAGTAGCGTCGGGGAACTGGTGACGCCAAGCGTCCGTCAGACGGCCAAAGCAGCGCTGGGTGGAGTGCGGACCCCCACACTGCTCACCCGCGCGGTCGCTGGTACGGAGGACGTAGGTACAGGGGCCAGCACCCCCACCTCGCTGACGAGCAGTGTACCACTCACGAAGCTGCTGGGGGGAAGGGGTCTCACGAGTGTGCTACTGCTGCTGCTGCTGCTGGCGCTGACCACCACCGGGGCCGACCCTCTGCGTAGAGCCGCCCCGACCAGCTCCACCTTCACCGCCGCTACCTCCACCACTGCCTCCACCTCCGCCACCTCCGCCCGCACCGCCACCACCGCCTCCTCCTCCGCCTCCACTGCCGCCACTAGCACCCCCACCCCCGCCACCACTCCCACCGCCACCCCCACCCCCTCCGCCGCCTCCACCGCCACCTCCACCGCCCCCGCCAGCTCCTCTAGCGCCCTTGCCCCCCTAGCCCTTGCCTGAGTCGCGTCTCCCGCTAGGGGCAGACGCCGCACCGACCGACTCAAGACCAACGAGGTCGGACGCAGCAGCAAAGGCAACAGAGGGCAAGAGGGGGGAGGGGGAGCACTTCTCAAACACAGGGGTACGAGGGTCACCACGAGAGGCTCCTACAGCGACTATACCCTTCTCTGCTGCTAGGAGGCGCTCCTCGAGGAGGTCAACGGTGAGAGTGGTGGGGCACACAGAGAGAAAGTGGTCCCTGACCGAGCGAAGGGTGTCAGAGAGACGGGTGACTATGTAGTAGAGGGTGATGTACATAGGGGGGGGGGTTCTTGGCGTAAAACTCAGCAGGAAGCGCAGCGTGGTAGCGAATGTCACTAGTGCGAAGGTGCGTAATGAGGTCAGCGACTGTGGGAAAAGCGGCGAGGTCAGGGAAGAGGTATGGCAGTATGAGGCGGCTAAGAGCAGCAGTGGCAGGGGAAGAGTAGGGTTCAACTACAGCGTCGTACAAGGTCTCAGCACTCTTGTACTGACTAAAATGCGCACGCTCAGCGGTCGGTAAGTGGCGGCGCACAGCAAGGCGGGCAGCAGCATCGCGCGTGGCCCACTGTGAGCGAACAGTGGCATCAGCATCAGCAGCAGGGGCAGTAGAGGCACCAGAAGTGAGGTCAAACAGGGAGAGACTGTCTGCCCTATCGCACTGTAGGAAGAGCTGCATATCATCTACCCAGACGTCAAAGTCAACAGCCCGACCCTCAGCGTCAAAGGTGAGAACACTAGGGGTGGCCATGACAGCAGTAGAGAGGCAGTGAGCACAGTGGGGTAGGGCAGTGCAGTGGCAGAGGCGCTGCTCTTACCAGGCAAGGGAGGCGCTCCGGGGCAGGCTGGTAGGCGGCGGCGTCTCAGCTGCAGTGCGACTCAGTGGCTCGGCGGCTCGGCGGGAAAGGCGGCTCGGCGGCTCGGTGGCAAAGGCGGCTCGGCGGCAAAGGCGGCTCGGACGCTCGGCGGCTTGGCGGCTCGGTAGCTCGGCGGCTCGGCGGCTCAGCGGCTCAGTGGCTCGGCGGCTCGGCAGCAAAGGCGGCTCGGCGGGGCCGTGAAGGGCGGCGTCGTTGCCGCGAAGGAGCGGCGACGGGGCCGTGGAAAGGGGCGGCGACGGGGCCGCGGAAAGGGGCGACGACGGGGCCGCTGAAGGGCGGCGACGGGTCCGCTGAAGGGCGGCGACGAAGCCGCTGAAGGGCGGCGACGAAGCCGCTAAGAGGCGGCGACGGGGCCGCTGAAAGGGCGGCAACGGGGCCGCTGAAAGGGCGGCGACGGGGCCGCTGAAAGGGGGGAGGCGGCGACGGGGCCGTGGAAGGACGGCGACGGGGCCGGAAGGGGCGGCGACGGGGCCGTCAAGTGCGGCAACGAGGCCGGCAGGGGCGGCGACGGGGCCGTTAGGGGCGGCGTGACGGGCCGCTAAGGAGGGCGCGACGGGGCCGCTAAGGAGGGCGCGACGGGCCGCTAAGGGCTGTGGAAAATAGAACGAGAATGAATGCACTATGAAAGAGTTGGGTACAAATAGCAAAACCCTAATTGGGTTGTACCCCCTATGGGATACCCCACTGTAGCCTACACAACAGCATAAGCTACATATATGTTCTGACACACCCCCATAGGCAAAGTGGGGGAGAACAACGGGTCACAAGACCAGTCAAGCAAAGCAAAGCAAAGCTCAGGGTGGATCACAAAGTCACCACACAGTCCGAGCACAAGAGCAAGGCCACAAGGCCAGTTCACATGCAGTAGTACACACATATATATATAAAGCTAGACAAGCAAGAGCAGGTATATATATGTGACAGTACAAGTTAAGTCAAGAGGAGAGCAAGTGAGGCAAGACAGGCACAAGACCCAGCTGGGGGCAGAAGCGCTGATGGTCACAAGGCGCGAGTGCCTTGGTGAACACATCAGCAGTATTGGCCTCAGAGGCCACGTACGCAAGCCGCAACTGTCCACGCTGCTGTAGCTCACGAGCAAGGAAGTAGCGAAGAGCAATGTGCTTCGTTCTGTGCTCCAGACGCTGCTCTCGACACAAGGCCAGCATGGCCTTGTTGTCTACGTACAGCACTGGAGGAGAACGAGGCGGCTCTCCAAGGTCAGTCAGCAGGTAGGTGAGCCAGCGAAGCTCCTGTGCAGCCATGGCCCCTGCGTAGATCTCAGCCTCACAACTCGAGCTAAGAACCGAAGACGAGCGAGTAGCCCGCCACGAGACAGAGCCGGAGCCAAGGCTGAAGGTGTAACCCTGTGACGACCGCTGCGTAGCCTGGTCGTCAGCCCAAGAAGCGTCCGCGTGACCTGTAAGTACCACTGGACTCCGCCCTCCAAGCACTAGCCCCATGCCCGACGTACTGCACAGGTAGCGCAATACCCTCTTCGCTACAGCCATGTGCTCTGGTCGGTGTCTCCCAGGAGCAACATAGCGTGCAAGAATGCTAAGAGGGTATGCAAGGTCAGGTCGTGTGCAGGTCATCAGGTACATGAGGCAGCCAACAAGCTCTGGGTACGGGCCACTCGACTCTACGGACTCATCCGAAGGCAGAGCTGAGAGCGAGTGACGAGTAGACAGAGGAGTGGCCTGAGGCGAGGAGTACGTGAAGCCGAAGCGCTGAAGGACCTGCTGCACCATGTGTGACTGAGTCAAGGTAATGGTGCGGCGTGCTCTGTCCCGAGTGATCTGCAAGCCAAGGTAGCTGCGCAGTTCACCCAGGTCTGTGCACGTGTGTCTCTTCAGCAGCTCGGACTTCACGTAGGCGAGTCCAGCAGTGTCCGTTGTGGCAAAGACCAAGTCGTCGACATACACGAGGATGTAGAACGGCGGCAGTGAAGTGTCGGTGCGCAGAAACAGCGACGGGTCAGCAGTAGAAGGAGCAAACCCAAGGGCCGCAAGCGTAGTCCTCAGTGTGTCGTGCCACTCACGTGGTGCCTGGCGGAGACCGTAGACTGGCCGTCGGAGGCTCCACTGGGTGCCAGGAGGGAAAGTCCCAGTGAAGCCAGGTGGACGGCGCAGCCACATCTCCTCGTGCAGGCTCCCCTGCAAGAACGCAGTACTGAAGTCGAGAGAGTGAAGCTCGTAGTCGCGCTGAGCGGCTATGTGCAGCAGCACCCGAAGAGTGGTCATCTTCGGGGTGGGAGAGAAGGTCTGAAAGTAGTCAACTCCCTGCCGTTGACTGAAGCCACGAGCGACGTACCGCGCCTTGAAGACAGGTGGAGAGCCCGGCGGCCACTTCACCCTGAAGATCCACATGCCACTGACGATGTTCGCCCCAGGAGGGGGAACCGCGTCAACGTAGGTGCCTGTGGACTTCCAGGAAGCCATCTCTGCATCCATAGCTGCCTGCCATTGAGAGGAGTAGGGACCCTCTACGGCCTCCGCGTAAGAGCGCGGAGTCGGGATGTCTAGTGCATCCGGGTCTCCCTCAGGAGCAAGCAGTACAGACGCGAGATGAGGTGAAGCAGCAGCCAGACACTGGAACTCCTCCTGCCTGTCCTCTAGGACGTCCGTGCCAAGAGCACACTCACCCCCGACGGACGGAGGACAGACAGACGCAGACTCAGCAACAAGACTAGCAGCGTAGTCTAGACGGCAGCGAGCAGCAAAGTCTACGAGCTCAGCGACAAGAGCAGACGCAGCAGCGGACTCAAAAGAGGGGTCAGTGACGACAGTAGCAAGCAGACGCGTGACAGTAGGACTGGCAGCACGAAGGGAGTCCGACTCTGGGTCGGTAAGCACAGGAAGGGAGGACTCAGGAGGAGAAGGCAAAAGGGCACGCAGAGGAGAAGTGGACGGACGCAGAGACATCCGGTGCGTGCCAGGGACAGGAGGAGGATGCGGACGCGAACCACGACCACTAGCGCGGGCAGCACGAACAGGCGACGCGGGACGAGACGCAGGCTCACGACGCTCAGTAAGACCTCCAGTAGGACCAGTGTAAGGAGAGGGAGCAGGCAGTGGGGAGGTAGGCTCCAACAGTGACTGCGACTGGACGGGCTGTGGACACTCTACCGGAGGAGAAAGACCAAGAACCTGCTGCAGAAGCGGAACGAAGTACGGCCGAGGCCGCGCGGCAGCTCCAGACTCAGCAGGGACAGCACCAGCACCCTCAGCGGCAGCACCAGCGCCACCAACACCTCCAGCGGCAGTACCTCCAGCAGCACCAGCAGCAGAACCACCGTCAGGACAGACAGCAGCAGACTCAGCACCAACGCCCTCAGCAGCCCCAGCTCCAGTAGGACCCGCAGGCGTAGCACCTCCGGGACCGGCGGCACCAGCACCCTCGACGGTCGAAGAAGCTCCAGCTCCAGCAGTACGCCTCCAGCGGCGAGCAAACCACTCGCGCAGCTCCTGTGGAGAGAGGGGCTCCCGCCGAGACGCAGCACCAGGAGAAACCCCAGGCTCAGCGGCTCCAGACGTAGCACCCCCAGGCTCAGCAGCTCCAGACTCAGCACCCCCAGGCTCAGCAGCTCCAGACTCAGCACCCCCAGGCTCAGCAGCTCCAGCTCCAGAGGGCCCGCAGGCCCAGCAGCTCCGGGACCGGTAGCACCAGCACCCTCAGCAGTCGAAGGAGCTCCAGCTCCAGCAGTACGCCTCTAGCGGCGAGCAAACCACTCGCGCAGCTCCTGTGGAGAGAGCGGCTCCCGCCGAGACAGAGCAACCGGAGAGCCCCCAGGTCCAGCAGTCGCAGGCTCCGCACCCCTAGGCTCAGCAGCTCCTGACGTAGCACCCCCCGGCTCAGTACCCCCAGCAGCAGCACCCCCAAGCTCAGCACCCCCCGGCCTCGCACCCCCAGGCTCAGCACCCCCAGCAGCAGCACCCCCAAGCTCAGCACCCGCAGGCGTAGCACCCCCAGACTCTGCACCCGCAACAGGACCAGACTCAGCAGCAACCTCGACTGGCTCGAGTGTGTCTACCTGGGACACACCTGAAGGGGCAGGAACCTGAGGGGGGAGGGGGTCTACCGGGGGGGGAACTGGCACCAGGAAGTCCGGTGGGGGGGGGAGGGAAGGAGTACGGTAGGGGAAGAGGCGGTAGAAGGGGACTGACTCGTCGAACGTGACGTCCTGGGAGGACAGAACACGACGAGAGGAGGGGTGGTAGAACTGCCACCCTGGAGCGTCAGGGGGGAAGCCAAGGAAGACACAGGGAGCAGCACGGGGGGACAGCTTGTCCGCAGACAAGTCGCGGACAAACGCCCGAGATCCCCAGACACGGAACGCAGACGCATCGCCGACCTTCCCCGTCCACAGTAACACTGGGGACATCGCGGGCCGAGAGACCCTGGGGTGAAGGTTGAGCTGATGCGCCGCGTACCGAACCGCAAACGGCCACAGAAAATGGGGGGCAGCCGCATGCATCATGGACGTACGAGCGACATCCATGACCATGCCAATGCGGCGCTCAGCAATCCCATTTTGCTGTGGAGAGTCCGGAAGCGTAAAGGTCTGGCGGATCCCCTGTGCACGACAGTAGTCTCGCAGAAGGCGAGAGGAGAACTCCCCACCTCGGTCAGAGTGCAGATGCAGAACAGGAAAGTCCGAGCCGAAGCTCCTCCTGAGCTGGAGACGAGCCTCGCGGATCCAGTCGATCAGCACCTCAGTGACAGCACCCTTGCTGCGCAAGGGGAAGACTGTGGTGTAACGCGAGTAGTCGTCAACCACCAACAGGAAGTAGCGCTCGTGACTCTGCCCACGGACGGGGGCCGGGCCCCACACGTCCATGTGAAGTGTCTGCAGAGGAGCCTCTGTCGGGGGAAACTGGGAGGAGTGAGGAGCAGCCCTGAGGCGCCGCTCGACACAGGGGACACAGGAAGGTCCTGGTCCCGAAGGAAGGGGAGGGAGAGACTGGGGAAGGCCAGAGACAAGGACACGGGAAGCCATGCCCCGAAGGCGGGGCAAGGAGGGGTGGCCAAGACGGTGGTGCCACAGGAGAGTCTCGTGAGACAGGAGGCGACACGAACAGGGGGCAGACTCAGGACCAGACCTGGACGCAGCAGCAAACACCTGACCTGACGCTGCTACCTGACCGGACGCAGGGACAGGAGGAGACTCAGTGGTCAGGGTGTAGAGGCTCGACCCCGGCCGACGCGAGAACGTGGCCAGGTGCCGGCCTGTGCGTGCGTCCGTGCAGTGGGTCACCCGCTGACTCGCAGGAGTGAACTGGTGAACCCCCGCATCCTGCAGGTCTGCACCACTCACCAAGTTCGTCGAGAACGAGGGGAGGTACAGGCCAGACAGGGTGCCCGAGAGGGCAGCCGGACACGGGAGGACAGTGGAGAAGTGAGCGAGGACAGGACCCCCAGAGGGGTCAGCCAGGGAGACTGCAACCGGCCGACCAAGCGGCGTGAGTGTGGTGCGGTCCCGAAAGAAGGAGCGAGAAGCCCCAGAGTCAAGTGTAAAGGTGAGGGAGGCCGAAGCCAACGCGGTACCTGAGAGCGCAGCCTCACCCGCACCTGAGGAAGCAGACTCACTAGCACCTAGAGCAGCAGCCGCACCTGTACCTGGAGCAGGAGACTCACTAGCACCTAGAGCAGCAGCAGCCTCACCAGTAGCTAGAGCAGCAGGTCCTATACCCGGGTCAGGCGGGACGCACAGGTGACCGGCACGGTCAGCACTAGTAGGCAATGCATACATGGCAGTGAGAATAGCATCATAGTCAAGAGCAAATATATCTACCCTCTGCCTAAGCAACTCCACCCAGTCGGGGAGCTCAGCCTCGTCGCCAAACACGGTACGCCAGGCGTCGCTCAGACGGGCGAAGCAGCGGGACTGTGTATGACTAGGTGTCCCACAAGGCTGACCAGTCCGAGCACCAGTGAGAATCACGTAAGAGCAGCGAACAGAACTGAGAGACCCTCCACTCTGAGCGTACCACTCACGAAGCTGCTGAGGCGTGAGAGACGCGCGGGGGGGTCGCGGGAGCTGCATCTGGCCGCCACCAGTAGTAGAAGCAGCAGGAGTGGTAGCAGTGGTAGCGCCACCACCCCTACAGCCCCAACCAGTGTACCACTCACGCAGCTGCTGGGGCGTGAGGGACTCACGCAGACGTCGATGGGGCTGCATCTGGCTCCACCAGTAGAGGCAGTAGCAGGAGTAGCAGCAGTAAAGCAGGCAGCCAGGCAAGCCAAAAAGGGAGGCAGGCAGGCAAGCAGGCGACGCGCAGCGTGCTAGCAGGGCAGGGGCTCACCAGTGGTGGGTAGAGTAGGCTCGGCGACTCAGCGGCTCGGCAGCACGGCGGCTCTGCGGCTCGGGCGACTCGGGCGGCTCGGCGGCAGGGCGGCTCGGCAGCAACTGCAACTCGGCAGCTCGGCGACCCGGCGGCGCGGCTGCTGGGAGGCTCGGGTGTAGAGCGGCTCGGCTGCAGGGCGGCGCGGCTGCTGGGAGGCTCGGGTGTAGAGCGGCTCGGCGGCGAGGCAGCTCGGCTGCAGGGCAGCTCGAGACGAAGGAGGAGGAGAAGCAGGGGAGACCACACACCTGCCACCCCTCAGCAGGGGGCCGGGACGGGTGCGCGCGGGTGGCTAGGGGCCGGGACGGGCGGCGCGCGGGCGGCTAGGGGCCTGAACGGGCGGCGCGCGAGCGGCTAGGGGCCGGGACGGGCGACGTGCGGGCGGCTAGGGGCCTGAACGGGCGGCGCGCGAGCGGCTAGGGGCCGGGACGGGCGGCGCGCGGGCGGCTAGGGGCCTGAACGGGCGGCGCGCGAGCGGCTAGGGGCCTGAACGGGCGGCGCGCGAGCGGCTAGGGGCCGGGACGGGCGGCGCGCGGGCGGCTAGGGGCCTGAACGGGCGGCGCGCGAGCGGCTAGGGGCCGGGACGGGCGGCGCGCGGGCGGCTAGGGGCCTGAACGGGCGGCGCGCGAGCGGCTAGGGGCCGGGACGGGCGGCGCGCGGGCGGCTAGGGGCCTGAACGGGCGCGCGCGGGCGGCTAGGGGGCCGCAGGGCAGGCCGAAAGAGTGAGAGCGAGGGCCCGGAGCGCGCTCCGGGCAGAAAAAAAAGTTTAAAAGTGGTGGGCCCTAAGCACAGTTCCCACGGGGGAACCTGCTCGATACCATGTGGAAAATAGAACGAGAATGAATGCACTATGAAAGAGTTGGGTACAAATAGCAAAACCCTAATTGGGTTGTACCCCCTATGGGATACCCCACTGTAGCCTACACAACAGCATAAGCTACATATATGTTCTGACAAGGGCGGCGCGACCGGCCGCTAAGGAGGGCGCAACGGGCCGCTAAGGAGGGCGCGACGGGGCCGCTAAGGGCGGCGCGACAAGCCGCTAAGGAGGGCACGACGGGGCCGCTAAGGGCGGCGCGACGGGCCGCTAAGGAGGGTGCGACGGGCCGCTAGGGGCAGAACACTAGGCGCGCCTCGGGCACGGGGGGCAACGCGCGCCCCGGGCAGGAAAAAAAAAACTCGATCTTGGTGGGCCCTAGGAAAGTTCCCACTAGGGAACCTGCTCGATACCATGAGAAACTTAGAACGAGAATGAATTGACTAAGGAATGAAAGTGATACAAATATGAAACCCTAGAATTATGTACCCCTTAGTGTGTGACCTGCTACAGCCTACACAGGCTATATCATATAAGTTTGACACAATTGTCATTTGCTTTTTTTTTTGTGTTTACGAAAGTGTTGGATAATTACTCTGGTTAATGTATCTGTATTATAATTGAGACAATTGACGTTTGAGTCAATAAACAAATAGGAAGATTGGATAGCCATGAAAATGCTAACATGCAATTAACGAATTTGAGCAAAATATATACTCGTCATAATGACTGCTGCACCATAGTGAATGTCAGCTATTAAATTTTATATTAAATTTTATTGCGTCTATTTTGATTGTATACAAATTATATATATATTGGCATAATGCTTGTACACTATGCGTTAAGTGCATCTGCATCATATCCAATTTATTGCTCGACGCGACGCGAACATTGGCCAATGGGATCATTTCCAAGAGAGCTGGAAGTCCAATGAACGAAATTGCCAAAAAGAGTTTTTAAGCCAACGGCCAATCGCGTAAGTTTCCGAACCAGAAAATTGTTTCACGACGATTGGTTCCGACACTTCTGGGGGAGTTGAGCGCGCGGTCCGCTCGAAAGGCATCCTGACCGGCGTCCTGAGACATACCTTTCGAAGCCTTCCCCCAAAGCTACCCAAGAAGTTACCCCTAGGTAGAAATCCCCAATCACATTTTTCGGATGTCCTCTCCTTCCTCCTCCTCCTCCTCTTCCCCCTCTCCCCTGCGCGCGCACAAGTCCTCCCCTCAACCTACCGCGTGCTCTCATTCGTCGACACCTTCTGCGCCTCCCCGCTCGTTCCGCCCAACCGCCGCCAGGACGACCCCGTCATAGGGCCGCTCCCGGGGCGCACCGGCGCGGGGGGTACCGGCGCGGGGGGAGCTGGCGCGGGGGATAGCGCGGGAGGGGCGCAGAACACTGGGGCAGGAAGGGGAGCTGGACCAATCTGCACCGTGTCGGTTTCCACCGGGCTGTTACCGTCGCAGGCTGATGCAAACAACAGTTACAGTTCCAGTTATAGTTACAACAGCACGAAGTGGCGACTCACCTACGTTCTCGCAGTGGGTGTAGTCCCGACCGATTTTGACTGGCCCGACCGGACGGTACAGTCCATACGCGTTAATGGCCGCGAGATGCTCACAGCAGGGCCGTGCAGGCCTGTGGGTCGGTGCGGCGGCACCCGCCCGTTCACGTGCTACATGGGGGACGTGTCCTGGGCTCTGCCTGCTGCCGCTCTGCCTGCGACCAGTCGCAACGCAGCGAGCAGTAACAGCAGTAACCCTGCTGATAACCCTATCGCCAACGTGACGCTGACCATTACAGTGACAGCGTCCGCGGCGGTCGCACAGCCGTGTCGGCTCTGTGGGGGCTTTGAGCAGTTACCCTATCAGGTGTTACAGGCAACCGTTCGGCTCACGGCCGTGCTCGTGCCAGTTGGCCTCAAGCAGCCGCAGCCAGGCCAGCCGCTACAGGAGCAGGCTCTTTCTGGCGCCGCTACAGCTGTTGGTTCCGCTACAGCCGGTGCTGGTGGTGGTGGTGGTGGTGGTGGTAGTGTTGGGGCCGGTGGTGGCGCGGCGTTTGGTGCACTGGAGGCGCGTTTGTCCACATCATCCGCGTGGCCTGTAGCCTTTGTGCTTCCCCTACCGCCCGCAGCGTCCGCAGCGCCTGTAGCGCCTGTAGCGCCTGTAGCGTCCGCGCCGGCATTGGTGGTGTTGTTTGTGCGCAGGCCAAGGGGCGTGGCGAAGGTGGGGCGTGCGCGCTTCTCGTGGCACGCGCTGGAGATGACAGGCGTGCACTCGCCTGCCCGCTGTGACGCCTGCACCTTCCTCTGCAAGGTGCGGCCCCCCTCCTGCACTCGGTCTCCCCTTGTTCTCCACTTATGCTGCGCTCCTGTTCTCCCTCTGCGCTCGCCCGCCCGCTGTGACACCTGCACCTTCCTCTGCAAGGTGCGTCCCCCCTTAACCCCCCTCCCCCTCTGCAAGGTACCTCTGTAAAGGTACCTCTGCAAGCCCCCTCTCCCCGTCCCCCCTCCCGCACCTGCCTCTGCAAGGTGCGTCCCCCACCTCCCCCCTGTCCCGCTATCTGCATGCTGCGTCTTCGTCCCCCCTGCCCTCCCGTCTGCAAGGTCCGTCCCACCCTGCCCTTGCCCCGGCTAGACGCCATTCCCTCCTCTCTCAGTACCCCGTGTCTCCCCACCTCTTTTTGAGTCGACTAAAAAACAAGGTCCGTCCCCCCCGCCCTTACCCCGGCTCATCGCCATTCCCTCCTCCCTCACTACCCCGTGTCTCCCCACCTCTTCCACTTTTCTCCTTCTCTTTTTCGCTTCACATCGCTGCAATGCGTGCTCTCGGGGGGACAAAGCATGTGGGGTCATGTCAAAGCATGTGGGGTCATATCAAAGCATGTGGGGTCATGTCAAAGCATGTGGGGTCATGTCAAAGCATGTGGGGTCACGTCAAAGCATGTGGGGTCATGTCAAATCATGTGGGGTCATGTCAAAGCATGTGGGGTCATGTCAAAGCATGTGGGGTCGTGTCAAAGCATGTGGGGTCATGTCAAAGCATGTGGGGTCATGTCAAAGCATGTGGGGTCATGTCAAAGCATGTGGGGTCATGTCAAAGCATGTGGGGTCATGTCAAAGCATGTGGGGTCATGTCAAAGCATGTGGGGTCATGTCAAAGCATGTGGGGTCATGTCAAAGCATGTGGGGTCATGTCAAAGCATGTGGGGTCATGTCAAAGCATGTGGGGTCATGTCAAAGCATGTGGGGTCATGTCAAAGCATGTGGGGTCATGTCAAATCATGTGGGGTCATGTCAAAGCATGTGGGGTCATGTCAAAGCATGTGGGGTCATGTCAAAGCATGTGGGGTCATGTCAAAGCATGTGGGGTCATGTCAAAGCATGTGGGGTCATGTCAAAGCATGTGGGGTCATGTCAAAGCATGTGGGGTCATGTCAGAGCACCTCTGCAAGAGTCCTCTCCCACACATTTTTAAGCATATGCTTCTTTTCCATACCTCCCTCTCCCACCTCTCTCTCCCAACTCACTCTCGCCCCTCCCTAGCTCCCCTTACCCTGCCATTCCTCCCCCTCCCTGTCCTCCCACACCTCCCTCCCCCTCCGCCTCCCCGCCCGCCTCCCCGTCTGTCTCCCCATCCTCCCCACCCCGTCAACCCCCCATCCGCAGCTGGACTCGCTCCCAAGCTTCCCCTGTCCGCGGGGGTGGTTCACAGCGCGCGGGCTCATGGACGGTCCCCACCGCTTCACAGTCACCGCGCTCAGGGGAGCGCCGGGGGTCACTGGCACCCGCCCCGCCTGCACCTGTGAACCCACGCACAAGCTCATCCCCTTCTCCTCCCCTTACTCCTCTCCCCGTCCGCTCACAGCTGGACGCCCTCCCCAGCTTCCCCTGTCCGAGGGGGTGGTTCACAGCACGTGGCCTCACGGACGGCCGCCACCGCTTCACAGTAAACCCATCATTATCCTCCCCTCCCTGCCGTCCCCCCCCCCTCACAGCTGGACGCCCTCCACAGCTTCCCCTGTCCCCAGGGGTGGTTCACAGCACGCGGGCTGACGGACGGCCCCCACCGCTTCACCATTCAACCGCTCTCCTACCTCCTCCTCTGCCCCTCTCCGCCCCCCCCAGCTGGACGCCCTCCCCAGCTTCCCCTGCCCGCGCGGGTGGTTCACAGCAGCCGGCCTCACGGACGGTCCCAACCGCTTCACAGTCACCGCGCTCAGGGGCGCGCCGGGGGTCACTGGCACCCGCCTGCAGGCCGCCACTGCTGATGTTGGGATGGGCGGAGAGTGGGGAGGAGGGGTGGAAGGGGGAGGGGGAGGGGGAGGGGGAGGAAGGGGAGGGGCGCAGGTGGAGGCGCAAGCACAGGCCACATATGAATGGGTCGCTGGTAAGCTTCTATTTTTTTAGAATTCTAAAAAAACAGGTGGAGGCGCAAGCACAGGCCACATCATATGAATGGGTCGTTGGTAAGCTTCTCTACTCGTTTCTCTCCTCTTGTTAGGTGGCCTGATCGGCTTTTATACACATCTGCAGAGCGGAGCACCGCCGTTTGTTCAACGTTTGACTGCAGCACAGCGCAGGAGATGTGGGCGGTTTCAGGTGGCTTTTTGAGAATTCTCAAAAAATGTTCGACTGCAGCGCAGCGCAGGAGATGTGGGCGGTTTCAGGTGGCTTTTGAGATGTCTCAAAGGCCACCTTCACTGTGCGATTGCAGCGCATGAGATGAGACTGTGGTCAGGAGGACGCAGCTCCTACTTATCCGTTTTGCAATCCGCCTTCTGAAACGCTCCACTGTCCTCGTCTCCTCCCTTCTTCCCCTCCTCCGCCGTTCTCCGCCCTTTTTTCCCCTTGGTTCTCGTTAGACGCGGCCAGTCCAGTGCCAACGCTAACAGTGGACCCGCCACAGGCAAGGGAGGGGTCGGTGCAGATCAGCATCGCCTTTGACAAGCCCTGCCTGGGCCTGCAGTGCAACTCCACCGAAACCTCGCCCTCTGAAATGCACTTCTCTGCTCCTTCCTTTCCCTTTCCCCTTGCTTCCAATCCCGTGGTTCCCATCCCATCAAAAGCGGCCAGTCCGGTGCCAACGCTAACAGTGGACCCGCCACAGGCAAGGGAGGGGTCGGCGCAGATCAGCATCGCCTTTGACAAGCCCTGCCCGGGCCTGCAGTGCAACTCCACCGAAATCTCGCCCTCTGAAATGCACTTCTCTGCTCCTTCCTTTCCCTTTCCCCTTGCTTCCAATCACGTGGTTCCCATCAAAAGCGGCCAGTCCGGTGCCAACGCTAACAGTGGACCCGCCACAGGCAAGGGAGGGGTCGGTGCAAATCAGCATCGCCTTCAACAAGCCATGCCCGGGCCTGCAGTGCAACTCTAGTGCGTGCAACGTACGTGATTGCTACACTTTGTATGTGCCTCGTTCTTTCTAGACGCCTCAAAAGCCACAGGCAAGGGAGGGAGGGCCTTCACTGCTTGCGGCGTACGTGGTTGCTTCTTTCTCCATGCATATGCCTTGCTCATTTTAGGCGCCTCAAAAGCCACAGGCGAGGGGGGTGTCGGTGC
The DNA here is from genome assembly GCA_948144175.1 of Closterium sp. NIES-65. Lineage (NCBI taxonomy): Eukaryota > Viridiplantae > Streptophyta > Zygnematophyceae > Desmidiales > Closteriaceae > Closterium > Closterium sp. NIES-65. Next base: position 56,372 of record CANXME010002035.1, read on the forward strand.
AGATCAGCATCGCCTTTGACAAGCCGAGCCCGGGCCGGGCCTGCAGTGCACCTCCACTTCCTGTGACGTACGTGGTTGCTTCTCCATGCATATGCCTAGCTCATATTAGATGCCTCAAAAGCCACAGGCGAGGGAGGGGTCGGTGCAGATCAGCATCGCCTTTGACAAGCCCTGCCCAGGCCTGTAGTGCAACTCCTCTGCATGCGGTGTACGTGATTGCTTCTTTCTGCATATACGTCGCTCTTCATGAAAAATAAATGGAGGAGATGTATACACCATGTACTGTTTGGACCAGATTTTGCTGTTTGTGTAGCCTCAGTGTGTACAGTCTACCCCAGGGAGGCATCACCGTAGGGCATAGTGCCTATTGACCCCTCCTTGTTTACCGTCTTCCTACCTCCTCTCCCTCCTTCTCCCCCACCCCCCCCTCCTTTCTCCCTCTCCCTTCTCACTCACGCACGTCAGGTGCAGGCATCACCACAGGGCAAAGTGAGCATCGACCCCTCCTCTACTCGTTCACCTCCTCCCTACCCCCTCTCCCTTTTTCTCCCTCTCCCTTCTCGCTCACGCAGGTCAGGTGCAGGCATCACCGCAGGGCATAGTGAGCATCGACCCCTCCTCGTTCCTGGCGTCAGATGACGGCACAATCGATACTCCCTCACTGCCACCCTGCCACCCGCCACCACCACCAGCACCAGCACCAGCAGCAGCAACAGCAGTGGGGGCAGCAGCTCTAACGACAGCAGCAATTCCACCGGCAACGGAACCTCCAGCAGCAGCGGTGGCAGTGCTAGTGCTGCCGCTGTGACTGTGGCTTTAAGGTCGGGCAGCTGTGCTGACTCGAGTGGGAGGGCATGGATGGCGGGGTTTGGCTCTTATGCCGTCATCAGGATAGGTAAGCGGACGTGCATAAAGGCCAAAGCTTGCCTGCTGTGAAGACGACTGCCACAGTGAAGAGAATGGATGGAGTAGATCACGTGTGCCCCTATGCCCCCCCATTCCCCTGCTTTTCAGCCCAGTGCCTCTTGATAGTGTGATTGCATGTGCACGAGTAGACATGTGCCTCCCTTCCTCGCATGCCTTTACCCATGCCTTTCCTAGCCATGCCTTTACAATGCCATTCTCAACCCACCCCACCCAACCCAACCCAACCCTAACCTCCCCCAGCCCTATCTCCTCCTCCAACCCACACCCCCCCCCCTCTCTCTGGAGGCCACTCTCTCCTGGGACATGCCTTCCACAATGGATTTCCACGCCGCTCAGAGCCCCTCGTTACAGCACACTCAGCCCACCCAGCCCTAAACATCCCCCCAACCCGCCCCTCCTCACTCCCTCTTCCCCCATCCAGACCGCGCCCCTCTGGAGGCCAGTCTCACCTGTGACACGCCCTTGGCAGTGGTCAAGTTCTTCACACAGCTCAGAGCCACGCAGCAAGCAGCCGGCCTCTAACCCCCTTTTCCCCCTCCCCACCCTCTTCCAGACCGCGCCCCTCTGGAGGCCACTCTCACCTGCAACACGCCCTTGGCAGTGGTCAAGTTCTTCACACAGCTCAGCTCAGAGCCAGGCCGCGGGTGAATCAGTTGCTGACTTCCCCCCCCCCGTTTCCCCCTCCGCTCCCGTCCCACTTTCTCCCCCTTTCCACCCCTCCAGACCGCGCCCCTCTGGAGGCCACTCTCACCTGCGACACGCCCTTGGCGGTGGTCAAGTTCTTCACACAGCTCAGAGCCACGCCACGAGTCTCCCAGTCGCCCGTGACGTGTCGGGTGCTCTTCTCCAAGCCCGTCTCTTCCTTCCCCTCCTCGTCCCTCGCTATCGCCAACGCCACCGCCAGCAACCCCCAATCTGTCTCCGACCTGGAGTACCAGTTCCAGGTGAGTTTCAGTTGCAGTGGACTAGGGTGTACCATGTTTAGGTGGGTTGTTGTGAGTCGGTCAATGCCAGGGTACGGCTCTATGAGTCGACCAGTCGCCGGTGACCTGCTAAGTGCTCTTCTCTTCTCCAAGCCCGTCTCTTCCTTCTCCTCCGCGTCCCTCGCTGTCGCCAACGCCACCACCAGTGACCCCCAACACGTGACCGACCTGGAGTACCAATTTCAGGTGGGTGGGTTCCTCTTTGTTTCCATTCCTTTTTTTTTGGAGTTCAAGTGGAATCTTTTGATGGGCTTTACTGTGAGTCAGTCAATGCCAGCAAGAGTCACGCTTTAAGGGTCTCCTAGTCGCCTGTGACATGCCGGGTGCTCTTCTCCAAGCCAGTCTCTGCTTGTAAGCCACTCCAACTACTCTGCCCTGCGTCACCACCATTGAACCCTTGCTCCTTCTCTGATGGCGTATGGCGGGTGTGTGTGTGTGTGGCCCACGGGCAAGGGTTCAGCCATGTGGATATGAACGTCTCCGATGCTGCGCGCTCTTGTGCTTGCCTCAACCACCAGTCTTGCCATGTCTCTCCTTTCCTGATGGCATGTGATATGGCAGGTGTGGCCCACGGGCAAAGGCTCAGTGGTGGTGGACATACGGCATGAGAATGTCACCGATGTTGCTGGGAACATCTGCCAGCCCACACAGCCCTTCTTCTTCTTCTTCTTCTTTGGTAAGCCTTGTCTGAGCCCACCCACTCCACCCGCCCTCCACCCACCCCACCCGCCCTCCACCCACCCCACTCTCTGTGGTGCTCTCCATGTCACGCTTTTTGTTCTTCCACCTGCCAGCCCACGCAGTCCCCCCTCTCCTTCTTTGATGGCGTATTGCGAGTGAGAGCAGAGCCACCACGGACTGGGTCTACCCCATCCTCGTCGCCTTCTCGCCCTCTCTCCTCTCCCCCGTGTTGCTCACAGCCCCCACCTAACCTGCTTTTCCATTCCCCCCCCCCCCCCCATCACCCCCCCTCTCCACCAGACACCACACCCCCTACGGTGCAGCTGAGCGGGAGCGAGACCAGCGCCACAACAGACTGGGTCTACCCCATCCTCGTCGCCTTCTCACCATCTCTCCTTCCTCTCTACCATGCAGCTCTCAGCCCCCACTTTTCCCTCTCCCGCTTCCGTTTCGCCACTATGTCTGCCCTTCAACCACCAGACACCACGCGCCCAACGGTGCAGCTGAGCGCGAGTGAGAGCAGCGCCACCACGAACTGGGTCTACCCCATCCTCGTCGCCTTCTCAGAGCCCGTGCTGGGATTCAACAGCTCGTCGCTTCAATTGTCCAATGGAGTCATCACCTGGTGAGGGAGATGGGTGTGTGCGGTAATGCACAGCTGGGGGGATGGGGATGGGCTAGTATCGCATTGCTGAGGGGTCTGCCCCATCCTCGCGGCCTTCTCGGAACCCGTGCTGGGATTCTGAGAATTCAAAAAAAACACGCTCGGAACCCGTGTTGGGATTCAATTCAACAGCTCCTCTCTTCAGCTGTCCAACGGGGTCATCACCTGGTGAAGGAGATAGATGAGAGGTTTGTTGGATGCACGTCATTCTGAGTGCATGTCATCCTAACGTCCTGCCGAGTGCTCGTGCTATTTGTGCTTGCATGATTTGCATGAGCATATGTCATTATGCATGGCTGTTGGATATTGTCATCTCTGTGTTTTTCTCCAAGTCTAAATGCTTGATCATGCAGGAGAAATCCAGAGCTTTCCAACGATACCAAGATCGCCTTATTCCGACCAAGATCGCCCAAGTTACAAGATTTCCAAGACTTGGATTTCTTATTACCTTTTGGGGTTATATCTAATTTGGGTGATTACTTGGGACATGAGTATAAAGGGATCTTTGGTTGGGTGGTTAGGGAAGGCAACTTTGACTTTTGGATTGGGGTGGCTAGAAGTTTCTAGCATGGGTTGCAAATTTTGCAACACCTAGGCAAAATCCAACTAGATTGGATTTTGCATGTGACACCTCAAGGACCTCATGATGAGGGTTGCATCCTTGCTGTTAGGAAGGTTCCTACCATCCTTCCCTAGCTCTTGGAGAACCCCTTCCCTCTCATGGTTCTCTTGGAGGTTCCCAACTCCAACTTTCTATGCCTACATGCTTGTAGTTCCTCTACCATTCTAGTTATGCGGCTGCTGGACGTTTTTTACATGGTTCTCACTCTCTAGACCATCTTAAAGACTGATTCAACTTGGAGATGGTATCTAAGCCTAAGGCGCACAATCCTACCGAGCGGATTTGTGTTTAGTTGAGTAATGAGTTCGTCGTAAGTTCTCAAAGTGACGGATCCTGAACAACAAGTGGTATCAGAGCGGGTAGTCGACTACGAGACAACGAATCGTCATGAATTCTCAACCAATGATGTCGAGTGAGACCATTGTCTAATAGCTCTGCTTGCGAACGTTTGATTGGTGGTCAAATCGCGTTCTAATTCAAATTATCTAGTCCGCGACAACGTTTTTCGTAGAATCGAAATTTGTGGCAGAATTCTCTCCAAACGATTTCTCAAGTTTCCACCGTTCATAAGGCCTCAATATGGTTGGTACGAACTCCGGAGGTGCTAGTGGCAAGATGGATAGAAGTAGAGAGGCTGGATAGCAGGGGGGGGTTGCTGGTGGAGGAGTGGGGACTTACCAACCAGCCAGCCCTACGCTACCTACGTCTATTACACCATCTCCAACAACCGTGGATCCCGTGAAGGCGTTCTCTATTGAGAAATTCATGGGGGAGGACTACGAGCACTGGAGCTTCCGCATGAGGCTGATGTACACCCAATACAAGCTATTGGATCTGGTGGAGGGGAAGGAGAAGATGCCGGAGGCCGCGGAGCTGAAAGGAGCGTGGATGAAGCGATCGTTCGACGCGTACATGCTCATGGTGCAAGCGGTTGGCGGACGACTACTTGACCACATCAGGGACCTCTTGGGTGATCCAGAGTGTGGCCCCAAGGCTTGGAGGAAGCTTCTGGATGTGCACTCACCGACACATGCTACCGGCATCGTGCTACTCGCGCGGCGGCTGCGCGACATCAAGTTCGTTGATGGAGAGCCGATGCAACCGGTGTTGGATGAGATGCGGGACATTTTCACGAAGCTCCAAGGAGGCGGTGTGGTGTACCCGGAGCTCGTGCAATGCGTGGAGATCGTGATACGGCTGCCAGAGTCGTGGTCTGCCCTAGCGATCAACCTCAACTCCCAACAACCCCAATGGAGCATGGATTACATTCGCGCGCGCATCCTAGAGGAGGACTTGCGGTAGCGGAGTGTGGAGCGCTCGGAGGAGGGGGCTGGCTATGGAGTTGGAGGTGGAAAGAGTGGCTTCAAGAAGAAGTGGAAGGGCAAAAACAAGGACTGAGGGGACTGGGGGAGTGCTGTACTTCCTTACCATGGTGGACAAATGGGGCCGTTTCACGTGGGCGCGTCCCTTGTCCAAGAAGAGCGATGCTGCAGCGACGATCAAGGAGGATTGGTTGCCGATGGTGGAGTGGCAAGCGATGCGGCTGGTGAAGGTGCTGAGGAGCGACCGAGGTGGAGAGTTCCTTGGAGTGGAACTCACCAAGTTCCTCAAGAGAAATGGCATCCGACATCAGCTGACCTGCCCTGGAACACCGCAGCAGAACGGCATTGCTGAGCGTGCCAACCGGACCATTGGCGAGGCGGCTAAGACCTTGTTGGGGGCTGCTGGGATGCCCTACAAGTTCTGGCCTGATGCCGTTCGCCATGGCGTCACGGTCAAGAACAGGGTCTTGACTCATGTTGGCGACAAGCATTGGGTGCCGTAAGAGCGTTGGCTTGGGAAGAAGCCATCCATTGACATGCTGCGGGTATGGGGCTGCATGGGGCTTGTGATGGTGCCTAAGGAGTAGAGGCACAAGCTGGAAGTTGCTGCCATGTGGGCTGTCCATCTTGGGATGGCTCCTGACTCGAAGGGGTGGCTGATGTGGGACCCGAAGAGCAAGAGGACGCTGGTCAGTCGTGACGTCAATTTTGTGAAGGACGTCATGTACAAGGATTGGCAGCAGCAGCAGCAGGTGCAAATTGGCTTGCGTTTGCAGGAGATTGAGCGGTCTGCAGTGGAGGAGGTTCAGCTGCACCTTGAGGATCTCCCTGGGTCAGAGCTGACCAGTGACCACAGTGGCGGTGGTGAGAAGCAAGTTTCTGGTCCTGCTGGAGAGGAGGGGTTGGAGGATGAGTCGGCACGTGTGGACTCACCAACTCAGCCCGAGCTTGCTGCAAACGCCAAGGTCACCAAGAGGAGTATGCAGAGAGGAGCTTCACCACATGGGCAGCAGATTGCAACCCGCGAGAAGAGAGTGGTAGCAGCACCCTCAAGGCTGAAGTATAGTCGTTTGGGAGGACCCAAGCAAGGTGCCATGGCGGTTCAGGCGGATGAGGGGGAGGATGAGGAGATGGCATTCTGTTTCTTCACACCCTTGCCTGGAGAACCTGCCACAGTGGAGGAGGCACTCAGTGGACCCCAGAAGGAGGAGTGGAAGGCTGCCATGGATGCGGAGTTCAACAGTCTCATTGAGAATGGGACTTGGGAGCTTGTTGAGTTACCCGAGGGGCGACGGCCGATCAGCAGCAAGTGGGTCTTCAAGGTGAAGAGTGGAGCTGATGGTGCGTTGGAGCGGTTCAAGAGCCGCTTGGTCGCCAAGGGGTTTCAGCAGAAAGAGAAGGTCAACTTTGGAGAGATCTTCGCTCCCGTTGCTAAGCCAATAACACTGAGGACTTTGATGGCTGGCGCAGCTGCGAAGGGATGGCACGTGAAGCAGATGGATATCACCACTGCGTTCCTCAATGGAATACTGCTGGAGGATTTCTACATAGCCCAGCCCGACAGCTATGAGGATGGGACCAACCGGGTGTGCAAGCTTAAGAAGGCCATCTATGGCCTTAAGCAAGCGCCCAGGTGTTGGTACAAGAAGCTGGAGGAGGTGCTGCTGAGTGGAGGCTTCAAGACATCCCAGGCGGATCACAGTTTGTTTCTGCTTGGAGAGGGGGAGCAGCTGCTCTTGCTGCTGGTGTATGTCGATGACATACTGCTGTTCTCACCCTCCATGGAGCAGATTGAGAGGACACAGAAGCTGCTGATGGACAACTTCAAGTGCAAGATGCTGGGGGATGTCCATTACTACTTGGAGCTGCAGATTGAGAGGGATGTTGAGAGGAGGTGGCTGAAGGTGCATCAGTCACACTACATCTCTGGTGTCATGGAGCGGTATGGTGTGACTGGGGGTCGCACTGTGATGACACCATTACCTGCGGGCTTCAAACTGAAGAAGGCAGCTGAGGAGGATGATGTACTCGAGGATGAGCAGCAGAATGAGTACTAGTCACTCATTGGGAGTGTGATGTATGCAGCTGTGCATACGCGACCTGATGCTTCATTCGGAGTGGGGCAGCTGGCCAGAGTTGTGCAGCGGCCCACTGAGGAGCAGTTGGAGGTGGCAAAGTGCTTGGTGCGCTACCTTGGATCAACGGCATCTGCTGGTGTTCAGTTTTCAGCTGGCGGCCAGCTGAAACAGATTGGAGCAGATGGGGTCACGCCTGGAACCTTGAAGCTGTCGTGCTTCACCGACGCCACATGGGCCTTAGAGGATGAGGATCATTCATTGGTTGGCGGCATTGTGTGCATGGTCGGAGGTGGACCAGTGAGCTGGAGGTCCAAGAAGTAGAGTGAGATTGCCCAGTCTTCCGGAGAGGCAGAGTACATGGCGATGTACCATGCCATCAAGGAGATCGTGCTCTTGAGGAAGCTGCTGGAGGACATGGGAGCAGAACAGGAGGGACCTACACCACTTTTCTCTAACAGCGAGGCTGCTATTGGCATGGCAAATAATCCTATCCTCAATGGGCTGAACAAGCATGTGAAGATTAAGTGGCATTGGGTGAGGCAGATGGTGAAAGAGGGGATTGTTGAGCTTCACAATGTGAAAGCTAGCAAGCAGGCGGCAGATTTTCTCACCAAGAGACTTCCCGAGAGCGCACATTGGAAGTGTGCTAAGATGTGTGGCATGGCATTGCACTAGTGTGGGCAGCAGTGTCATGAGTGCATGTGTGATTGTGTGCATGAGAGTTAGCATCTGTGTGAGTATATGTGCATGCAGTCCGTTAGTATGAGGGGGAGTTTGTTGGATGCACGTCATTCTGAGTGCATGTCATCCTAACGTCCTGCCGAGTGCTCGTGCTATTTGTGCTTGCATGATTTGCATGAGCATATGTCATTATGCATGGCTGTTGGATATTGTCATCTCTGTGTTTTTCTCCAAGTCTAAATGCTTGATCATGCAGGAGAAATCCAGAGCTTTCCAACGATACCAAGATCGCCTTATTCCGACCAAGATCGCCCAAGTTACAAGATTTCCAAGACTTGGATTTCTTATTACCTTTTGGGGTTATATCTAATTTGGGTGATTACTTGGGACATGACTATAAAGGGATCTTTGGTTGGGTGGTTAGGGAAGGCAACTTTGACTTTTGGATTGGGGTGGCTAGAAGTTTCTAGCATGGGTTGCAAATTTTGCAACACCTAGGCAAAATCCAACTAGATTGGATTTTGCATGTGAAACCTCAAGGACCTCATGATGAGGGTTGCATCCTTGCTGCTAGGAAGGTTCCTACCATCCTTCCCTAGCTCTTGGAGAACCCCTTCCCTCTCATGGTTATCTTGGAGGTTCCCAACTCCAACTTTCTATGCCTACATGCTTGTAGTTCCTCTACCATTCTAGTTATGCGGCTGCTGGACGTTTTTTACATGGTTCTCACTCTCTAGACCATCTTAAAGACTGATTCAACTTAGAGATGGTAGCTAAGCCTAAGGCGCACAATCCTACCGAGCGGATTTGTGTTTAGTTGAGTAATGAGTTCGTCGTAAGTTCTCAAAGTGACGGATCCTGAACAACAGGGTCCACCCCATTCATCCTCATCGTCTCATTCTCAGAGCCTGTGCTGGGATTCAATTCAACAGCTCCTCTATCCAGCTCTCCAACGGTCTCATCGCCTCTTCAGTGAGATAACGGCTGCTGGTATGGCACGGCAAGGCATGGGACATGCGCGCATGCGCCTATCACGTGGTTCAAAGTGGTCCTACGAGGTGACAGTGGTGGCAGTGAGCAACGGTGACATGTCTTTGTGTTGTTCTCTTCTCCCTTCATCCGTTTTCCATCTCCCCACACCATGCCCCCATCATATTCTGACAAGGGTTTGGGGCGGTACTACGAGGTGACAATGGTGGCAGGTGGTGATGGCAATGTGACTGTATTCTTTTCCTGTCACCCCTCTCCATCTCCCTCGAACGGTCCTTCGTACTAGTAGCAGCAATGGACAGACAAGGCAAAGCATCTCCCTTCTCACTTACCCTGCCATCTCCCTTTATTCTTCCAGCTGGACTGGTGTAGACAGGGGTTTGGGGCGGTACTACGAGGTGACAGTAGCAGCAGTGAGTGATCACTGTACTCCTTTCCCTTCATCCCTCTCAATCCCCCCCCTCCATGCCTTCCTTATCCTGCCATCTCCCTTGTTCCAGCTGGACAGGAGTGGACAGGGGTTTGGGGCGGTACTACGAGGTGACGGTGGCAGCAGTGAGCAATGGCCATGTGACTGTATCGGTGCCGGCAGCAAAGGTGGTGGACATAGCAGGCAACCTCAACACGCCCTCTAACACACTCTCCCTCACTCACTGTATGTTCCAACATACTCTCACTCTCCCTCACACACTGGGTTAACACTCTCCCTTGCTCACTGCTGGTTAGCACGCACTCTCCTCTTTCATATATTGTGGGTTTACACTCTCCCTTGCACACTTTTATATCACGCAGTCCTCACACAGTGCTGCTCTCTCCCCATCCCAGCGCACCACCGTTGTGGGATGGCTCGCTCAACAGCAGCAGCGGTCTCCCTTGCTGGGAGTTTTTGACAATTCTCAAAAACTCCCTGCACCATCAATGACTTCAACCCCACCTCCTTGTGCTCGCCCCTGTTCTCCATTTTCCCGTTTTTCCCTCTCCTCCCCTTGCTGTCCCCTCTCTACCCCCGTCGCACTCCCTGCCCCCTTTTCCCTCCCTGTCCCCTTTTCCCTCCCTTCCCCTTTTTCCCTCCCTTCCCCCTTTTCCCTCCCTTCCCCCTTTTCCCTCCCTTCCCCCTTCTGCTCTCCCCTCTCCCTCCGCCTCTAATGCTTTAGTGCACCAGACGCACCAGGAGACGCGGGCAGCATAGCGGCGTAGATGGTGACAGCAGTGGTGGGGTGGACAGCTCTCTCACCATCAAGGTGTCCAACCCCACCACCTCCTCATGCTCCCCTCTTTTCCCCATCCTCCCTCCCGTTCCCCCTTCCTTTTTGGCACTCTCTGCCCCTTTTTCCCCTCTCTTCCCCTCTCTTTCCCCCCTTCCTCTCTCTCTGGACCCATGCAGACGCCCCGGGAGATGCGGGGACCATAGCAGCGTGGGTGGTGACGGTTGTCGTGGGCTGGATCGCACTCTCCACAGCAGCCGTCTCCCTCCCTTGCAGTCACCATCAAAGAGTCCGACCCCACCTCCTCCCCATGCTGCCCCTGCTTCCCCATCCTCACCTGTTCCCTTCTCTCCCCGTTTTTTCCCACTCTCCCACCCCCGTTTCCCCCCCTCCTGCCCCGTGTTCTCCCTGTCCCTCTCCCTCTCCCTCTCCTGCACCAGACGCCCCAGGCGATGCGGGCACGATAGCAGCGTGGGTGGTTACGGCAGTGGTGGGGTGGACTCCATGCCGTTAGCACGCCCGTGGTGGGGGCTGATCCCTCCACGAACATTCTGGTGAGCTTTCTTCTCTGATTTCTCTCCAGCAATGTGTGTGTGAGAGGCTCAGCACTCCAGTCAGTCACCATCAAGCAGCCCACCATTTGCGAGATGGTGACTGACTGGTGCAGCCCGGTCCGGCCGACTCCACCTCCTCCTTGCCCACCATTCGCATCGTCTCGTCTCATACCGCCCCTTCCGAGCTGTCGTCTCCCCTCCAGGAGCATTCGGGTAAGTGATGTGTCATGGCATGGCATGGCATGGCATGTCATGGCATGTCTTTGCGTGTCCCCACTCACTGTTCTCATTTCCTTGTCTCCCTTCCCTGTCACCCTTCCCCACTCACCCTTCCCCCCGCCCATTTCCCTGCAGCGCATGGCCCTGCACCTGCAAGTGTTTGCTCTCACGCAGAACCTGGCAGCGCGGGTGCTGCCGCTCTTCTACCGTCAGCTCACAGGGGGGCTAAATCCTTCTCTCTCCCTCTCCATTCCCCTTGTACACTCCCCTTGTTCTCCCCCCTCAGCGCATGGCCCTGCATCTGCAAGTGTTTGCTCTCACGCAGAACCTAGCAGTGCGCGTGCTGCCGCTCTTCTACCGCCAGCTCACAGGGGGGCTGCGCTGGACCTACTTCTACCTCCCCACGCCCTTCAGGGGCTCCTTTGACGGCTGGAAGGGCGTTCACACCTCTCCCACTGACACACCCGGGCAGGACAACAGCACCGCCCCTCCTTCCTGTGCGCAGTGAGTACTTGGTGTTGATGCCTGTCGCAAATCAATCCGTATGAGCCACATGCTGTTGAGTCACATGTTGTCGAGTCATGCTCGTTTGATGGGTGGAAGGGCGTGTATATATGCCTCTTCCACCGACGCACCTGGGCAGGTAGGGGAACAGCACCTCTCTGCCCTCCTGTGTGCCATGATTGCTTAGGGAAAATCTTCACTTAGCGCTCATGCTTGAGCGCACCTCCCTGCTCTCAATACTTGAGTCGCGTCCCATGCCTCGCCCACCCCGCTTTCAACACCGGCCCCCATCCCTCTTTCCCCGTCTCTCCCCTCTGAGGCGCCTCAAAGATCACCCCGCTTTCAACACCGGCCTCCATCCCTCTTTCCCCGTCTCTCCCCTCCCACATACCAGGCTAAATCTCGCCGCCAATGCAGACAGCGCTGCCTCAACCCCTCTTCCAACCCCCCTCAGCCCATCTCAACCCCTCCGTCCCTACCTCTAACCCATTGTTTTTCCCTCCCCATCTCTCCCTTCCGTCCCACCAGGCACTACCTTGCCACCAAGACGGATAGCTCTGCCGCCTCTTGCTCTCTCAACCCCTCTCAGCCCTCAGTTCCGACCTCTAACCCATTGTTCTTCCCCTCCCCATCCCTCCCCTCCCTCCCACCAGGCACTATCTCGCCACCAGGACAGACAGCTCTGCCGCCTCCTCCCCCTCCTTCATCCCCTCTGACTCCACACAATACAGGCTCTCTTCCTGGTCAACGTTCTCCTCTCCAGCAGCAGCAGCCAGCACAGCAGCTGACAGCACAACAGCAGCAGCGCGCAGCACAGCAACACACAGCACAGTAACAGACTCCTCCCTCCACGAGTCCCACTCTCCCCTCCACCCGCGCAACCTTCGCCGCGTCCTCTCCTCCTCTCTCCACTCCCTCCTCTCCTCTTTCTCCTCTCCCTCGCCCTCGCAATTCCACCGTATGCCCCATTCACACGCTGTGCACTCCTCTCCCTCTCTCCGCGACCGCTTCAATACTGCCGACTCCTTGCCGCCCCATGCACATGCCCACGCGCACATGAAAGCACGGCAACCAACCACGTCACATGTGCACATGCGGCATGCCATGTCACATTCAAGCCTATCGCATTCAACCTTGTCCCACGGCCGCAGCCTGGGATCGTCCTGAGCCCTCCCCATCCAACCCATCCCCTTCTCGCCCCCACCCACGCTCCTCCTACGAGGCGTGCCCTTGAAACCCGCATCACTCCCCTCCTCCTTACCCTCCACCCTTCACTTCGCCTTTCCATCCCATACTCTCCTCCCGTCGTCCCTATCATCTCATCCGCCCACCCACTATCACCGCATGCTTCAAGAAACGACCGCCAACACCACCATCAAAAGCACTGCAAGCGGTCACCGTGGCTTCAACGCAACTGCTCTGATAGGGGGCGGGGCAGGGGGGGATGCAGCAGCGGTGGCAGCAGCAAAGGGGTTTGACCCGACGCAGCTGCCACGGCTGAGCGAGGAGTATGAGTACATGCAAGCGTGGGGCGATGCTTACTACTCGCACTTCCCCAACCTTTTTTACTCCTACCATGGGTAAGCGACCCTTCCGCATGGCTGTAGCCTGTATGACCCATGCCATGTGCTCATACTCCGCTGCTGCTCCGTGGTGCTTATTACTCGCACTTCCCAAACCTCTTCTACTCCTACCATGAGTAAGCAGGCGGCCTTGCGATTTGCTGAATGACTTGTGCCATGTGTCGTCCTCAATGTATTTCTCTCAGATCCTCAGCTCCTCGGGTTTGGCTGTCCTGCATAGTCCCATCCCATCGTGGTTTGCGCTCAACCCAGCCCAACCGCTCTGCTTCTTTCTTTCTCTCCTCAACCTTCCCCTCTTCCCCACTCAACCCCCTTCCCCACTCCCCCCCCATCCTAATTCCTCAGTCCTCCCCACTCTTTCCCCACCTCTCTCCCCTCCCTGCACCCCCCTCCCCTCCTCCCCCCACCCCAGCTTTGAGCAGTTCTGCACGGTGCTCTTCCGGTTCGCCCTCTTCTTCTCCTCTTTCTCCCTCCTCCAACTCCTCATCCAGTGCGCTTGGCACCACTGCCGCCACCACTGCTTCCACGGCCTCCTCCACCCGCCGCGCCTGCAGTTCCTCCTCCTTGCGCTCTCTCTCCCTCTTCTCTCCTCCCCCCCAATGGCTCAACCGGACCCAGCTTCTCTTTTCTCTCTCCCCATCCCTCTCCCCCTCCCTTACCCCCCTCCTCCCCCCCCACCCTGCCAGCTTTGAGCAGTTCTGCACGGTGCTCTTCTGGTTCGCCCTCTTCTTCTCTGCCCTCTCCCTCCTGCACCTCCTCATCTAGTGCGCCTGGCACCACTGCCGCCACCACTGCCTCTCCGGCCTCCTCCACCCGCCGCACCTCCAATTCCTCCTCCTCGCACTCTCCCTGGCCGGCATCTCCTGGGGCTGCACGCTGCTCATCCGAGGCAGCATGGAGGCGGGAGGAACGGCGGCCGGGCTGGCCGTGGGGGTCATCGTGCTGTGCTTGTGGCCGGTTCTGTTCCTCATCTTCTCCTTCTCTGTCGTTTGGTATATCGTCGTTCAGGTGGGTGCTGTTGGGTTCAGTGGGGTTGGGTTGGCGTGCGGACAGATTGGTGGGTGTGTGGGTGATTGAAAGAGGTGCTGGCTGTGGGTCTCCACTTCCTCCTCCTCCTCGCGCTCTCCCTGGCCGGCATCTCCTGGGGCTGCACGCTGCTCATCCGAGGCAGCATGGAGGCGGGAGGAACGGCGGCAGGGCTTGCCGTGGGGGTGATTGTGCTTTGCCTCTGGCCCGTGCTCTTCCTCATCTTCTCCTTCTCGATCGTTTGGTACATTGTTTTCCAGGTGGGTTGAGTTGGGTTGAGCGTGGTTCTGGTGGGTTCAAGGGTGGGCTGGCGGTGGGGGTGATTGTGCTGTGCCTCTGGCCCGTGCTCTTCCTCATCTTCTCTTTCTCGATCGTTTGGTACATTGCTGTCCAGGTGGGTTGAGTTGGGTTTAGCGTGGTTCTGGTGGGTTCAAGGGTGGGCTGACGGTGGGGGTGATCGTGCTGTGCCTCTGGCCGGTTCTGTTCCTCATCTTCTCCTTCTCGGTCGTCTGGTACATTGTTGTCCAGGTGCGTTGAATCTGGTTCGGTTGGGCAAATGCGTGGTTCTAGTGGGTTTAATAGCAGGGGTGCGTGTTGCGCTCTTCCAACTCGTGGGGGTGACAATGTTGTGCCTCTGGCCCGTGCTCTTCCCCATCTTCTCCTTCTCGGTCGTCTGATACATTGTCGTCCAGGTGCGTTGGGGTGGGTTCAGTTAAGAGTGGTTCCGGTGGGTACAAGTGCTGGTTGAGCAGCAGGTTTGGCGGTAGGGGTGATAGTGCTGTGCCTCTGGCCCGTGCTCTTCCTCATCTTCTCCTTCTCGGCCGACTGATACATTGTCGTTCAGGTGCGTGTGGGTGCAGGTTTCGGTGGGGTGGGGGTTTGGGTGGGGTGCTCGGTGGGGGGTTGGGTTGGGTTGGGAGGGTCGGGTCCGAAGCATTGTTCGCGCCACCCTAAACTCTAATTGGTTGTATGGTCCAATTCGTGTGCTTCTTTGTGAAGGAGATGAAGAGGTTACGTCCTCACCTCCCCTCTCTCGTCCGTCCCTCCTCCCGCTCCGCCCTGTTTTGCCTTCAGGAGCAATTCGCGCGTCTCTTTTGAGGCGCCTCAATTCGCGCGCCTCTTTGTGCGAATTGAGGATGCAACGAGGAAAGACGGAGCCCCATCCTCACCTCCGCTCCGTGCAAAGATGCAACGAGGAATGCATCTTCAGATGTCTCTCACCCCTACCCTAGCCACTCTCATTCTCCACCCTTCCTCACCCCTCTCAATCCCTCCAGGAGCAATTCGCGCGTTTCTTCGTGCGCGAGATGACGGAACCCCATCCTCACCTCCGCTCTCTCTTCCCTCCCCTTCCTCTCTCTCCCATCTCCCTTCTTCAGGGGAAATTCGCACGCTTCTTCGTGCGCGAGATGACCGAGCCGCGCAACGAGGCGTGCATTGCCTCCTTTGCCCGCGCCTTCTGGGCCGTGCTGCGGCAGAAGCGGCTTATAGAACCATCTTCTCAAGTCCCATAAACCACCTCCTCCTTCTGTCCCCCAAACACCTTCTCCTCTCCCCTTTCCCTCCTCTGCCCGTCTATCTCCTCCTTCCCCTCCCCTCCCCTCTTTCCCCTCCCTCCCTTCCCTTTTTTCAGGGGCAATTCGCGTGCTTCTTCGTGCGCGAGATGACAGAGCCGCGCAACGAGGCGTGCATCGCCTCCTTCGCCCGCGCCTTCTGGGCCGTGCTGCGCCAGAAGCAACTCAAGGGCCACTGGGTCACCATCACGCCGTCGCAGAAGCACTTCCTTCCGAGATTCGGCATATTCTTTGAAGACTTTACAGGTGAGGGGTTGATGAGTTCACAGGTGACGGGTTTCAGGAGCACGTGAGATGCTGAGGGGGAGGTGAGGCTGCAGCGTACTGAACCTCTGGTTCACTCTGGTTTGAACTTCTCTTTTACGTAACAATCACGCTTGTAACGTGTAACTCTGAAGCGCCGTATTTTGTTCGAAGCACACTCTTCTCACATATGGGCCAACCCCACTCGCGAAATCACCTTTTCAGTTTGTCCTTGTTTCATCTTCTTATCATCTCTACCCCCCCTCTCTCTTGTTTCTCCCGTGCCGCGTGCCAGTGTGGGGCTCTGTGGGCGCCTGAGGGGTGCTGAAGGACCGACTGAGGGCTGTTTATGGCACCCTGGACTTTCTAAAAATGGTAAGGGTTGCTGCTTATGGCATTCTGTACTTCCTTGAAATGGTAGGCACGGCTTCAGTGAGTCCATTCTATGTCATTTCATTTAATGTACCTACATTGTAGGGTACCTCCATTGTCACACCCTACTTTCTTAAAAATGGAACGTAAGTGCTGTTTGTGGAGGGTGTACGCTCACACACACCTTGGCCCACGTTTTCTTTATTCACTCTGCCTCTCTACATGTCTGTGTGTCTGTCTGTGTGTGCCTCGCTGTGTGCAGGTGCTGGTGGGAGCGCTGGTGGGAGCATGGAGTCCAACAGGCAATGCCGTGGCACAGAAAGCATGCGTGCTCGCCCTCGCCTTGTTGCATCTGCTCCCGTGCACACACACGCTCACACACACAAGCATGCGTGCTCGCCCTTTCTTCTTCTCTGTATCTGCCTATCGCTGTGTGCAGGTGCTGGTGGGAGCGCTGGTGGGAGCATGGAGTCCGACAGGCAACGCCGTGGCACAGAAAGCCCTTGCGCTACTGCACCTGCTCCCATGCACACACACACACACTCTCAAAAAATCCTTTCTCTTCTCTGTGTTGCACGTGTGTCTGTCTCTCGCTGTGTGCAGGTGCTGGTGGGGGCGCTGGTGGGGGCATGGAGTCCGACAGGCAACGCCATTGCACAGCAAGCGTGTCTGCTCACCCTCTCCGTGCTGCACCTGCTCTTCTTGCTCTTCCTCCAGGTGCGTTCTGTACTCGTTATAAGCACAGTCTTCCTCCAGGTGCGTTCTGTACTTGATATAAGCACAGTCTTCCTCCAGGTGCATTCTGCACTCGTTATAAGCACAGTCTTCCTTCACGTCCGCACAGCAAGCATGCCCACTCGGCCTCACCTGCTGCACCTGCTCTTCCTCCAGGTCCGCCTCACACTCGTTATAAGCGCAGTCCTCCTTTGAGTTCATCTCACAAAGCGAGGGCTGCAGGTGGTGCAGGTAGTGAGATCAGGAGCAGCGGATGTGCTGTGGTCTCAGAGAATGCAAACCTCTTTGGACTCAAATCCCTGTCTCCCCACCCTCCCTGTGTTATTCCCCAACAGCCCTTCACGGAGAGAGGCCTGCAAGTGGTAGAAGCAGTGAGCTCAGGGGCAGAGGTGGTGCTATCCGCGTGTGCGCTGGCCACGGCCATCGATTGGGACATGTCCTCCAACTTCTCCACAACTCTCTCCCCTTTCCACCCTTCCCCCTGCTCCACACCCTCCCCAACAGCCCTTCACGGAGCAAGGCCTGCAGGTGGTGGAAGCAGTGAGCTCAGGCGCAGAGGTGGTGCTGTTCGCATGCGCATTGGCCATGGCCATCGATTGGGACATGTCTTCCAACTTCGCTGGCACTCTCGGGCTCGTCATGGCTCTGTCTGTCGGCCTGGCCTTCGTCGGCCAACTGTTCAACCAGTGAGTTCTCCCCTATCAGCTGCTGCTGCCTTGGCTCTCTCCTCGCCTGCATGTGGACGGGCAATGCCATCTACTGGGACAGTGAGTCCTGCTCTATCAAATAAATCACATGCTTAGCAGATATTAGCACTCCCTCCTGGTTTTTTGTCAGATCATCTCACTCATGCCATTCTCCTCCCTTTTCATTCACCTTTACTCTCATTCCCTTTGCAGCTGGGTGGCTCTCGGGCAGCAGATCAACCGCATGCTCAACCCGCCTGACGACGAGAGAAGCCCGTCGCACCGATCCGACGGCGACAATTTCTCGGATAACGATGACGATGACCTGGAAGACGACGATGATGACGAGGATTTTGATGACGAGGACGACGGGAACAGTGACGAGGATGATGATGACGATGATTATGATGATGATGAGGAGGATGATGATGAGGGGGACACAAGCATGGATGAAGCAGAAAGAGTTAGGCAGCAGTAGCAACAGCAGCAGCAATAGCAGCGGCAGCGGAACTTATGGGATCACCTTTCCTCCCTGTTCCCCTTTCAAACTCCCGCTCCCCTGTTCTTCCGCCTGAGTAACGAACCCCATGTGACAGTCTGCCATTACAACCACTAACATGGCGGCCATATGCTGCCATATGCTGCCGTAACACTCTCCAAGCACTGTTGCTTCCATATGCCCCTGAACTAACAAACTGCTGGCTCCTCGCTGAAAGCACCGCTGCTGATGTGCTCTTGGTAAAGCTTGACTGTGCGTCTGTGCTTGCTGCAACTACTCGCTACCTGCAAGCCAGATACTTGCCTGACCAAGGTGGGCTAGTTGCTAGTCTTATGCTTCATTATTGTTTATGTTTAGAGTTTTTTTTTTCTCATAAATGGAATCTATAAAGTGCTCCAATCAGTAATTCGGCGTCTTTTTTTTTTTTTGCTTATATGAATTATACACCAGAACACAAGTGTACAACGCATAAACAGTCGTAACTGTGCATTGGAGACAGGAAGTCCCGCCTCAGAGAATTCGATCCTCAGACATGGATCCGGGGCCTGCGAGGTTTGCCCCAAATTGCCGCGAAACTGTTGGACCACTTCCAACTTTTGCCGTCGAGTACTCTGATGCGATTCAGAAGGTCACGTTCTTGCCCCGTCACTTTCTGCCACCTGGCCTGCTGAACTTTCCCTCGCTGCTGCATCCTTGTTGCCGAGGCACGCACGTAAACGTTGACATGCATGCGAAGGGCAGACTCAATCCTCCGGAGGACTCTCCGCGTGCGGAATTTACAGCCCCTGAAGGCTCCCTCACATCTTTCCGCCCACAACTGGTGCACGGCAATCGCAACCAATGAGGCCTCGGGAAATGCTGACTGGGACCCCTCCTTGCCAAACAGCCACTCGCCAAGTGTGTCTCCTTTCCTTCCCGGGTTGATCATCCGCAATGCTTTTTTTACCGCCGAAACCACCCCCTGAATTTTCGGGCACTCCACAAGACAGTGCTCCAGTGTCTCAAACCCCCCACAATGCGGGCAGACTGGTTTGCTACTGAGAAATCCCAGTCTTTCCCCCACTTGTAGGTTGAGGCAGTGTATTCGCAGCAGGACGTCCCTCGGTCGACTTGGGGTGACCAGCGATTCACGAATCCGGACTGCCTTTTCCCAATCAATGGTGCCGCCCCACCGACTTGCCCATTTCTCCCGCTTGTTCTTTCCACCGTTGCCATGTTTCCAGTGTTTCCGGAGCGACCGCAGCAGAACCGGTATTCCATCTGCCAACAGCTTCCTCCGGAGCTGCAAAGGGCCGCCTCTTCTCACCTCATACTCGTCCGCAAAGCTCATGTTCGGAAGATCAGCCGAGATGAGCCGGTTCTTCCACGATTCTGGCGCAACCGCAAAAGCCTTGAGCGCAAGGTTTGCCGAGTCCTTCCCCCGCAGCTCTCTCTCTAGGGTTTCAAGGCTCTTCAGCACCCCTTTCCCTTTTGCATCTCTCCCGACAAGATCTCCCAGTCTGACGTTCAGAAGCCTTGTCGCCGCTTTCTGCCCTCCTACTGGCGTGGTTCCGTTCATGAGAATATGTCTGTTAAACGTGATCCTCTCCAGCAGCAGCTCCTTAACCTCTCGCTCCTCCGTGGTTTTTGCCAGCGGGGACCGCATGAAATTTGCGCAAGCTAGCTTCCAGCGCTCGCTTTTCCCTTCCCATGCCTTCAACAGCTTCTCATGTGCCATGAATGTTTCCATTCCTCTTGGCAAGTCAGCCGCCTGACGCATCAGCTCTCTCTTTAATTGATCCGTCTCCGTGAGTATCAGTCCAATCCTCCTCGCCATCAAGCAGGTGAGCATCGCTTCAGGATTCTTCGCTCCCACTCCCCCTTCCAGTACCGGTGTGAACAGGAGTTCCTTGCTCCAGAGGTTGAAGCATTTCTCCGATGAGACCTTGTTCGCTGACATGAAATTCTGCGTCATTTTCGTGATCTCTCTCCAGGTTTGCGCAGGCGGCGGATAAACCTGAGCCTGGGACCAAGCAATCGGCAGTATGTACCCGTCCATCACCGCTGTCCGAGCCTTAATCGGGAGGAATTGCGGCTGCCACAACGTCATTTTCCCAGCAATTTTTTGCAGCGCCTTATCCCACGTCGGCTGACAACTTTCGTTCGGTGTAATCCACACCCCAAGGAGTCTCTCAGCTTCGTTAGCGTCTGCCCAATGAAACCCGTCGGTCCGCCAAGTCTTTTTCCCCAGGTTAGCTCCCAAAGGCATCACCACTGACTTCCCCTTGTTCGTCTCTAATCTCGAGATTTCTTTAAACTCCTCTAACACCTCCTCCGCCTTCCCAATTTGTTGTTTTCCTTGTAGCAGGAGAGTCGTGTCATCTGCATAACCAATGTAGCCCAACCTCTAACCGACGCAGCTGGTGAGCAAGATTCCAATCTTCCGCTTTATCACTTTCTGCGCCAGAGGCTCCACCGCACAGAGGAAGAGGTAGGGTGCTAAGGGGCAACCCTGCCTTACTCCTGAAACCACCTCCACTGCATCTCCCATCCAGCCGTTGATCAAGAGGTTCGTCCGTGTGTTTGTGTGCAGGCCTCTTACCCAACCGACGAACCGAGCCGGGAAACCCATTTTCCCCATCACGTCAAAAATGAAGTCGCGGGACACCGAGTCAAACGCCTTCTTGAAGTCAACCAACACCATATACCAGTCTTCTCTCCCATTCTTGGCCGCATCAATGATATCAGCGACCAGCCCCACTGCATCTGACATTCGTCGCCCCGGAATATAACCGAACTGCTCCGATGAGATCACTCTGTGAAGAACTTTTTTAATTCTGCTCGCCAGGACTCGCGCCAACACTTTGTAGCTGATGTTCAGGAGCGTGATAGGACGATAGTTATCCAACTGGTCCTTTGCTCCTTTCTTGTGCAGGAGTATCGTCACCGCATCCTTCACACTGGTCGGGAGTATAGAGGTGAGAGCGAAGTCTTGAGCCAGCCCCATGACATGCTTCCCTAGCGTGTCCCAATGCAGCTCAAACACCTCCTTCGGTAACCCATCTTTCCCAGGCGTCTTGTTACTTGCCATCTCCTTCAGCGCTTGCCTGACTTCCTTTTCTGACCAATCCGCCTGTAGATTTTCCACATCCGAATACAGCAGCTTCTTCCCAGCCGTTGGACACCAGTCTGAAGACATTGTCCGCTTGTCCTCCCCGAAGAGGCTACGGAAGTACCCTGCAGCTGCTTCCAGAATCCCCTTTGGTTCCGTCACCACCCCTCCTGGTACCGATATCTCCGCTATCTGCGTTTTGACCTTCCGTGTCTTTATGCGTGCTGACAGATTTGGCGAGGGGACTTCCCCTGACAATGCAAGCTCCATCCCAGCCATTGTATGCATTCTCTCCTGCCGACATGCGAAGTATTCCTTAAGTTGTTGCTCCCGTCTCCCCAACCGTTCCTTCATGACTTGATCTTTGGGGTTCTGCATGACCTCCTGACGCAATGCAGCCACCGTTGTAGTGAGATGGTTGATGGTCGCCCTTATTCTCTTGCTTTCCTCTTTTGCATATGATCGCAGACTGTTGCTCAGGCGCGAGATGAGAGACGCAAACCCCCCTCCATTCTGTGTGATCAATCGCTCCACTTCCTCGATTTTCTTTTTAGCCCCTGGTCTCCCCAACAGAGAAGGGTGAAGACGCCAAACACCCGGACCCAGCTTCAACTGCGACTTAAGCTTGAAAAGTGCACGGATGGCAAAACCATGGTCGGAGACTTGCTCGTCTGGTGAAACATGCTCAGCCGACATCAGGCATGGGAGCAGGGATTGAGAAACCAGAGCTCGATCAATCCGTGTGCTCTCCTGATGCGCCTGCAAATAGAAGGTAAATTCTCGATCATTTGGGTGGAGAAAGCGGAAAGCATCTGCGATAGCAAAATCTCTGCAGTGATGATAGAGGAAGTCGTTTTCTCTTGTTGATCCATGGCGGGAGGTCTTGTCAAGCAGTGGATTTTCTATGGTGTTTAAATCTCCTAGGATGAGCAAGTGAGTGCCTGACTGGATGTGGTTAATAACCGGACCAAGTACTAATCTAATGAAGGCTCTTTTTTCGGCTTTGTCTGCAGGAAGGTAAGTGGCTATTAAAGTAAGGCGAAGGTTCGAGCAGTGGACTTCCACCTTAACTAGACGTCCGGAGGGGTGAGCTAATAGGTTGTGAAAAGATAGATCTGGTCGCCGGCTCAGGACTGCAACATCACCAGCCCGTGTCACAGACGAGGCGACAGCACGAGAGGTGAGGTTAAGAGAAGGCCAGTAAGTGTGATCATCTGCTATTCGGGTATCTGACAAAACCATTACATCTGCTCCTTTTTTGCTATTAATCCATGCCGTTGTACGTTTCCACTTCGTGAAATCTCCCAGGCCGTTAACATTCAGGCCCGCAAGCGACAGGGTGTTTCGTGTACTCGTTTAATAACTCCTTGATCGCCTCTACGCATCCACAGGCAGGTGATACAGAACAGAGCAGTCAACGCCGAACCAGCTGCTATCGCCAGGGTAAGTTTCTCTGGAGCCATTAAATCCCATACTCCTTACGGACAGTGTGAAGATTCTCTTTCTCCCTCGTCAGCCGAGTAACAGCACCAAGCTCTCCCTGACCGTGCAGATGGCGTGCCGAGGTGACATGCTCTGCAGCAGCGACAAACAGCTTCCCGTGTGCTTTCCCGCAGCAGATCTGAGTGCAGATCCATTCCTCCCTGGAACTTCCGGTGGAGATCAACACAATCGCCTGGTCGAGCAGGATCGGACGAACAAGACTTGTTGCAGTTAGTGAGGAAGCTGCGACAAGCGGCGGAGTGGTTAGTATTCGAAGAACAAGTAAGAGGAACAGGATCATGAAACCCAGCAGCTGCACTGTTACCGTTAATCCCGTGCACACGACCTAAACTCAAGCTCCATTTCCCTATGTTATGCTGTCGGTCTGTGATGAAGGCGTCATGATACTTATCATAGTGCCATCCCCCACAGAGCCGACAGGAGAGCACAGGGTAATGAACCAAGAGTGTCTTGCCCTTCTCCTACAGGTGATTGACCTGATGAATCCAACGCCTCTTCTTCTCCTCCGGATGCGGAACCACCAGTCCCTTAATAACCCCTGTGTTAGCTCCAGATACAGGATGCACAACCCGATGGAAGCAATGGCTCTCCAGGAAAGGCGTGACCTGCCGGACCTTCAACTTGTACTTCACCAACAGCTCCTCAACAGCCTCTGGTGTAATGTTCGCAGGTATGTCCTTGAAAACCACTTCGATAACTCGTGGGTTTGTAGCTTTCTCCTTAGCGAAGGCCGCGTTTTCAGTATGAAGCCAGTGCAGCGGGTATGATGTGCCGTTCGGCTTCTGATACTCCATAGCCGATTGCCACTCTTTAATGGCATCCTCTTCTTTGTGAAATGATAACTGCAGGCGACTGTACTTGGTTTTTGCGACGTACGCAGGATGAATGTCCTGAAAGTCAACCTTCGTGTTAGCTCCATCAGAAAGCAATGAAGACCAAACACGCTTTAAGAGCATCCGCGCAGTGACGATGACCAAGGCGATTTCCGGTTGCAACACGAGAGGCAGAAGCAGGATCGCCGTGTAGCGAAGCTTTGCAGCAGAGTCACTGGATATCTCAAACTCCAACTCTGTGTCCGAGTCATCGTCTGTGAAGTCATCATAATTGTCGATAACATGCGCAGAGGTGAGTGCAGCCAGTTTTTCCTCCAATGATAAGCCTGAACTTCCAGCAACTGGGGTAGTCGGCTCATTCTCCTCCACTTGTTTCCCCTTGCCTTTAGGATCCGAAACAGCACCACCAGCAGCGGCACGCTTCGGCATGATCGGAGCACGTTCCTTAGGGGGTGGACGCGCCATAGGGCGATGATGAGCAAAAAACAGCAGCAGTTGGTTAAGAAAGGCTCGAAATGCCTGAGCTGCGAAATGTCTGAGCCCAGTATAATATAGTCTTGGCGACTTCCCATCAGACCAGTGTTCTTGATACAAGTGCTGATTTGTTGCTGATAAGACCTGTGGGTGATCATCAGTAGCCTTGGAAACGCCATGAAATATGAATAGCCAATCAGGAATCCCTTTGGTAAACTCTCGTTAAGCATATTGAATCAATGACAGGGTGTCAGCTGATGAAGCCTTGAGATTGCTTGGATTAAAGAAGCGAAACAGCAGATCCCGAGAAGCTGATGATACGATGTTCGCGTCATGAACATCAAAAGTGTACCAATCGCTTCGTCGCGATAAGGCGAATTCAAAGCTGTGCTCCTTAAAGCCAACTGATAACTCTGCTTCACGAAATGCTGGGTTGAAGACCCTGAAGAAATCCATTGTTCCCTCAATAGAAGTCAATAGAAGTTGGGGATTGTACAAATGCTTATGTTCATTCTTGACTGAAAGTGTAGCTGTCCGCGTCATAGGAGTTGGTCCACAGCTTGAACGAATATTTCCGCCTGGTATGCGAGAAACCATTCACGCCAGAGAGCATAGCTAACAGCTCCGAATTGCACAGAACCATACTCAACCGCTTTCCCCGCCCCGAGAATGTATAGTACCACAAGCACACACCCACAACACTATCCCTTCTTTCGTCCTCTTTGTAAATTCTACCATTATCCTGCGGAATTTCTTGTCCTTCGACGTGTGTAGGAAACGTGCTTGTCCGCATTTCACCCTTGCGTTCCTTCTCTCAACCTGAAAACGACGACGTACGGGCGGGATCCATATGACCACTTGTCCTCGCAACGAGTCGCAGGCTGTGGCTTGTTTCGACGGCTCGGATTTTGGTATTATCCAACCGCGCACGCTGATTTGCATCTGTCAGGTACCGTCGGTGGGCAATAGAGGCATGCAGAGAACCGAACACCACCGCTAGTTCTAGTACGTACAGCCTTGTACATACAGGGCTGTTCTTCGTTGTTCCAATGTCCCACCGAACTTGAAAGTTCATTCGGTTTGTGGAGCTGCCAAGTTGTGTACCTTTGTGATGTAGAGGGTGGGTTGCATTGCGTACATTGCAGTACACTAGCCCATTTTGCACTTGATATTATTCCACTGTTTTTCACCTGCTCATTGTGCTGTTGAGTGGCCACTGGCCAGTGCTCGCCTTCTGTTGATCGTTCCAATTCGGACTGATCCTCTCAGGGAGGTCATGTTCGTCTGTTGCTAACTGGCGAACTGTAGCTACAGCACTTGATTGCTAAAATCGGGTCTGGCTGGAGCTGTTCTGTGTTGGCTTGTGAAATTTGGGGGGACCATCCAAATCCAGAATGGCTGTGCGGCTCGAAACACCATGTCCTTTCAAATGCTGCTTCCTGTTGGGGAGGGTAAGAAGGTGTGTCCTCCTACGAGTCGGTCAATTCAGTCTGTTCACCTTAGTCCCAAGAATCGAATCGCCTTTCCTCGTCACGGACGTCGTGTGTGCTTGCATGTCATAATGTTGGCGTCAATGTCGCCCGCATCGCGTCTGCTTGATACGATGGAACGGAGAGGTGGAAGGAACTCATCGCGCCAGTGCAATGTTTGATGAGACGATTCTGGATAAAAGCATAGCCTCAGTGTTTCGAAACACATTCGGCGATCTCAGACGCTAGAGCCTCCATCCATAGAACCGTGTCGGCCTCTCTGTTTGATTCTTCAGATAGCCTCTCTGTCTGATTTCTTCAGCACCGCTATCAGCCGTGAGGGTGTCTGCTCCTACGAGCATCTGGCATTTCCTCACGTGCTTTTGGGCAGAAAGTCATTTCGATCCCACAACGCCGTTGTTTATTACTCATTTTGCACCTACGTGCAATAAACCTCATTGTGAACGGGTCGTTTCCGGCGCGATTGTTGACGTCCTCGTTATGGAGCTGAACGCGATGATGCCGATCTTCTGCGGGTCCATCTTCCTCTTCTCCACGCTCGTGTCGTGCGTCGGCACCATGATCAGCGCGGGGGTATTCGAGGAATGCTCGCTTCCAACGGTCAGCCTGGGCCCCGTTGCGAAGCACTTCAACCCCGCGCGACTGAGCGTGCTGTGCCCGCCTGTGATGGAGGAAATGTCAAAGCTCGCGTACCACTGACCAGCGAATGTTATCGTGAAACGTCACGATGGTCGTCTCGAAATGTTACCATGGTCGCTCGTCAACTAATGTCATCGCGAAACGCACCGTCCCTCGCTGCTGCTGCGGCTGCTTCTCGCGACCGCTTTCCGCCGGCTCAAGTGCTTGAGATGTGCATGCGCGATGATCTAGTAAACGTGGGACATTTGGCGACAAGACAGCCCCTTGATTTGCCTTCTGCCACGCTTTATCCAGTTATATTTTCTTTCCGAAACGGGACGGGTGACGTTTTCGGATTTCTTTGGGAAGGGACGTCGCGTCGGGAGTGAGTGGGGTGCGGAAGCCTCGAGATTAGGTGAATCTGCGTTGTCGGGAGCCCGCTCAAGCAGGGTTCTGAATTGCACATACGTAGGCAAATGTAATTCTAGTCATCTATTCGTTATTGTTTTTCTTCTCCTGTTTGGCCTTCACGAGACTCCTAAGACTGGGATTGATGTCGAAGTGAACGTAACAAGAAGAAACTAGGCCCAGAAACAACAATGGAACAGCTATTGATTTGAATCGAAGGAGCGGTGATAGTTGGATGGGATAGGCGTGCTGGTGGCGAGGGTAATTATACCGAGGCAAACAACGCGTACGATTTGTTGCACTGTGGTGTACATTCGAATGAGGAAATAGCGGCTATGTCAAGGGTACAAAGTCATATACAAGTTCGTAATGGCAAATATAGCTACATATAGAGTTGAATAAAACCGAATTCAACCTTAGTGGAGATTGCGGAATGCAAATCACAAGACAGAAATGTACAACGAGAAGATACTATGGATTGTGCGAGAACGCTTAAGGCAGAAGTAGCTTCGTCTTCATCAACTCATTACATCAACCCCCTGCTGCACTGCAGGTGCTGGCAAGTTAAACGAAACCCAGTCGCCACTTTATTCTAAAATACCGTATTCTTGCGGTGCAGCCATCTGGCACTGTTCAACAGGGCAAGTTGAGCTCAGTGGAGGCCTTTCAAGAGGTCTCAGAAGTCGTTCCTGGCATTAAATAATCACCTCTCACAGTGCAGTGTCTCCCAGTGCTAGAGAATGAAGTCGAGTTGAGAGTGGAGGAGAAAAGGGGCCCCGGCTCAAGGCTCTGGAGCCATTTCTGAGCGGGGAACAGGGGTTGAAATAGGGATTGGGAATGGGAGAAGTGAAAGGTTGAGGTGAAATGGGAATGGAAAGGGTTCTGAAAGGGAGAATAAGGGGGAGTTGAAAGGGGGAGTGAAAGGGGAGTTGAAAGGGGAGTAGAAAGGGGGTGTTGAAAGGGGGTTCTGAATGGGAGAATTGAAAGGGGGGGATTTGAAAGGGAGAATTGATAGGGGGGGTTGAAAGGGGGTTTCTTTTAAGGGAGAATTGACAGGTGGGGTTGAAAGGGGGTTCTAAAAGGGAAAATTCAAAGGGAGAATTCAAAGGGGGAATTCAAAGGGGGAATTGAAAGAAAGTTGAGAGTAACCACTAGCGCCCTATCTTCACAAAACATCTAACCACTAGGGCTCTATCTTCACAAAACATCTAACCACTAGCGCTCTATCTTCACAAAACATCTAACCACTAGCGCTCTATCTTCACAAAACATCTAACCACTAGCGCTCTATCTTCACAAAACATCTAACCACTAGCACTCTATCTTCACAAAACATCTAACCACTAGCGCTCTATCTTCACAAAACATCTAACCACTAGCGCCCTATCTTCACAAAACATCTAACCACTAGCGCCCTATCTTCACAAAACATCTAACCACTAGCGCCCTATCTTCACAAAACATCTAACCACTAGCGCCCTATCTTCACAAAACATCTAACCACTAGCGCCCTATCTTCACAAAACATCTAACCACTAGCGCCCTATCTTCACAAAACATCTAACCACTAGCGCCCTATCTTCACAAAACATCTAACCACTAGCGCCCTATCTTCACAAAACATCTAACCACTAGCGCCCTATCTTCACAAAACATCTAACCACTAGCGCCCTA
Organism: Closterium sp. NIES-65; assembly: GCA_948144175.1. Lineage (NCBI taxonomy): Eukaryota > Viridiplantae > Streptophyta > Zygnematophyceae > Desmidiales > Closteriaceae > Closterium > Closterium sp. NIES-65. The sequence goes on from CANXME010002035.1 coordinate 84,611, forward strand.
TCTTCACAAAACATCTAACCACTAGCGCCCTATCTTCACAAAACATCTAACCACTAGCGCCCTATCTTCACAAAACATCTAACCACTAGCGCCCTATCTTCACAAAACATCTAACCACTAGCGCCCTATCTTCACAAAACATCTAACCACTAGCGCCCTATCTTCACAAAACATCTAACCACTAGCGCCCTATCTTCACAAAACATCTAACCACTAGCGCCCTATCTTCACAAAACATCTAACCACTAGCGCCCTATCTTCACAAAACATCTAACCACTAGCGCCCTATCTTCACAAAACATCTAACCACTAGCGCCCTATCTTCACAGAACATCTAACCACTAGCGCCCTATCTTCACAAAACATCTAACCACTAGCGCCCTATCTTCACAAAACATCTAACCACTAGCGCCCTATCTTCACAAAACATCTAACCACTAGCGCCCTATCTTCACAAAACATCTAACCACTAGCGCCCTATCTTCACAAAACATCTAACCACTAGCGCCCTATCTTCACAAAACATCTAACCACTAGCGCCCTATCTTCACAAAACATCTAACCACTAGCGCCCTATCTTCACAAAACATCTAACCACTAGCGCCCTATCTTCACAAAACATCTAACCACTAGTGCCCTATCTTCACAAAACATCTAACCACTAGCGCCCTATCTTCACAAAACATCTAACCACTAGCGCCCTATCTTCACAAAACATCTAACCACTAGCGCCCTATCTTCACAAAACATCTAACCACTAGCGCCCTATCTTCACAAAACATCTAACCACTAGCGCCCTATCTTCACAAAACATCTAACCACTAGCCCCATACCTCCACACGCCACGAATCGCCACATTGCAGAGGTGGAGCGCTGCCACAGCTCACAAACCACTAGAACCATCCCAACCCTCAAACCCCAACACTAGCGCCGCTCCTTCCCCAAAGCGCCAGCAATAGCAACGCTTTACCCGGCTGCCAGCACCAGCAACATACCTCCGCACGCCACGGATCGCCAGATGGCCGAGGCAGACCGCTGCCACACCTCCATCAGCTCCTCCTCCGTCTGATGGGGGCAGGGGCAGCACCGCACAGCAGAGAGCAACACAACGCAAAACAGGACACCATGGAGCAGCACATAGCAACACAGGTAACACAGCAATACAATTTGATTCGATGACGTTTTAAAACAAAGAATAAATTCACAGCGAAAGAATTTTGCAGGCCGCCTTGGAAAATGAATATACGAAGCACACAAAATATCCAAATCCAGTCCCCTCCTCTCACCTCGCACTGCTTCTGCAGCTGCTCCCGCTTCGCCAAACCAAAGGCCCTGCACCATAGCCGAAGCAAATCTGCCTGCATCTGCCTCCCTCTTCGTTTACCCTCCACACCCCTACCTCATCCCAACCCCACCTACCCTACACCACACACCATCCCACCCCACCTACCCCACACCACACCCCATCCCACCCCACCTACCCCACACCATACCCCATCCCACCCCATTGCAACCCTGCTCACCTCGCACTGCTCCTGCAGCTGCTCCCGCTTGGGCATGGCCCAGCTCCACAGCCGCAGCGCCACCTTCACAGCCCTGCTCTGCTGCTGGGGGGTGGGCTCACCGCCTGTACAACAAGGGTGGGGAGAGTGGGTGGGAGAAGAACGGGGGTTTTGCTGGGTGAGAGAAGAAGTGAGTGAGGGTAAGGGTGACACGACCCGTGTAGCAATGCCACCTGCACCGCCCTGCTCTGCTGCTGGAGTGTTGGTTCCCCAAACAAACAAGAAACGGAAAGAACGAATGAAACTCACACTCTTCTATCAGTGACAGCAGCTTGGCGACGAACCCCGCCACCCCTCCGCCGCCCTGCACCGGCCACCAGTTGCCGGTCGGCAGCGCCATCCGGGCGGCAACAGCGAGCGAGACGTCGATCCATTCGTCATCTTCTGGGTCAAGTATGTCCAGCAGCGACTGGGCGGCGTCGTCTCTGGGCGGCAGATCCTGTAGCAGGCCGGCCAGGCCCCAGTCAAAGACAGTTGAGACGGTGGTGCTGCTGCACGTGCCGTCCTCCTCCAGTTCCTGAGAGCGAAGGTGGGGAGAGACGGGGGGGGAAGTGGGGAGGGTGATGGAGAAGGGAGAAAGGAGAAGGAGAGGTGGAAGGGTCGGTGGCGCTGCTGCACGTGGCGTCCTCCTCCAGTTGCTGCGGTGTGGGTGGATGGCGGAGGGGGGGGATGTGACGGAGGGAAGGGGTGGTGGAAAAGGGGGGAGAAGAGGTGGACGGGACAGTGACACTGCTGCACGTGCCATCGGGGAAGAGAATGCAAGAAGAGGGAGAAGAAGCAAGGGAGTGTAAGGGGAGAGCAAAATGGGGGGATGGGTGGGGTTCGGGTGAGGTGGGGAAGGAGAGGCGAGAGTTGTTGGGGGGCAGGTGGGTGAGTGGGGAGGGACCGGGGGGAAATGATCCAAGAAGGAAGGTGGGCGGTTGAACCAGATGTCCCAGGAAAACGGGCGACATGGGCGAACTGGGCCATACCCCAGACAAAATGGAGGCGTGGCATTCCTGCGTTTGAAGAGTCCAATAAATCCTCCATGCATGCACCTCACCTAACCGCTTTGCATCCACCCATCCCCCATACAAGCAGCCTCACATCGTAGCTAACCAGATGGAGAGGCTCTCCATGGCGCCACCCACCCATCTTAACCCATTAACAAACCCCATGCACCTCTCCCCACCCGTCACCCCCCATACAAGTACAAGCAGCCTCACATCGTAGCTGAAGCACATGGAGAGGCTGTGCTCTGCATGGCGCCACCCACCCATCCCAACCCATCCCAACCCATCCCAACCCATCCTTCCATCCCCCATACATGCCACCCTACTTGCTCCTCAGTCAACCCCCAAACCATCAACTCTGAGGGTTGAGTCAGCTTGAAATCCAACCACCCCCCCCCGTCCCACCCACCGCCACCATCCCAAACACCCATCTCATTCCTCACCGCCCACCCACCCACCCCTACCCAAACCATTCATCCCCCATACGATCTTTGAGGCGCCTAAAAAATCGCCCCACCCACCGCAACGCAACCATCCCAACCCAAGCACCCACTCCTTTCCACCGCGCCCAGAAACCCACCCACCCCTACCCAACCCATTCATCCCCCATACAAGAAGCCTCACTCACATCGTAGTTGAACCAGATGGAGAGGCTCTGCATGGCGTGCAGCAGGCGGGGCAGGTCGTGCTGGCGCATATCTATCCCCTTTACAAGCATCCATCTTTCCCCGTTATAAGCAGACCCACGTCATAGTCGAACCAGATGGAGAGGCTCAGCATGGCGTGCAGCAGGCGGGGCAGGTCGTACTGGCGCATATCTATCCCCTTTTCAAGCATCCATCTATCCCCGTTATAAGCAGACCCACGTCATAGTCGAACCAGATGGAGAGGCTCTGCATGGCGTGCAGCAGGCGGGGCAGGTCGTACTGGCGCATATCTATCCCCTTTACAAGCATCCATCTATCCCCGTTATAAGCAGACTCACGTCATAGTTGAACCAAATGGAGAGGCTCTGCATGGCGTGCAGCAGGCGCGGCAGGTCGTACTGGCGCATATCTATCCCCTTTACAAGCATCCATCTATCCCCGTTATAAGCAGACCCACGTCATAGTCGAACCAGATGGAGAGGCTCTGCATGGCGTGCAGCAGGCGCGGCAGGTCGTACTGGCGCATATCTATCCCCTTTACAAGCATCCATCTATCCCCGTTATAAGCAGACCCACGTCATAGTCGAACCAGATGGAGAGGCTCTGCATGGCGTGCAGTAGGCGTGGCAGGTCATACTGGCGCATATCTATCCCCTTTACAAGCATCCATCTATCCCCGTTATAAGCAGACCCACCTCATAGTCGAACCAGATGGAGAGGCTCTGCATGGCGTGCAGCAGGCGCGGCAGGTCGTACTGGCGCATATCTATCCCCTTTACAAGCATCCATCTATCCCCGTTATAAGCAGACCCACCTCATAGTCGAACCAGATGGAGAGGCTCTGCATGGCGTGCAGCAGGCGGGGCAGGTCGTACTGGCGCATATCTATCCCCTTTACAAGCATCCATCTATCCCCGTTATAAGCAGACCCACCTCATAGTCGAACCAGATGGAGAGGCTCTGCATGGCGTGCAGCAGGCGGGGCAGGTCGTACTGGCGCATACCTATCCCCTTTACAAGCATCCATCTATCCCCGTTATAAGCAGACCCACCTCATAGTCGAACCAGATGGAGAGGCTCAGCATGGCGTGCAGCAGGCGGGGCAGGTCGTACTGGCGCATATCTATCCCCTTTACAAGCATCCATCTATCCCCGTTATAAGCAGACTCACGTCATAGTTGAACCAGATGGAGAGGCTCTGCATGGCGTGCAGCAGGCGCGGCAGGTCGTACTGGCGCTCCACGAGGCGCCCCACTCGCACCCACATGGGCCACCCCACCTGCACGCCCGGGTCGTCCATTCCCTCAATCTTGTGAACTGCCCTCTCCTCCATCTCCCCCACCTCGCCCTCGCCCAGCCACTTGGTGAGTAGCACCTGCAGACCAGGCACGCACAAGCAGGGGAACAGGACAGCGGGCGAGAACAGGGAGAGACATGGGAGCAGGTGAGAGAGTGAAAGGCGCGTCTGTGCCACACCACCACCACTATCACCACCACCGCCAGCACAACTAGCAGGCGCGGCTGGGCAGGTCGTACTGTCGCTTGGCCAGGCGCCCCACGCGCACCCACATGGGCCACCACCGCACCTGCACTGCACGCCTGGATCGTCCATTCCCTCCATCTTAGAGACTGCCCGCTCCTCCATCTCCCACACCACACCACACCACACCACACCACAACCCACCCACTTGCCCACGCACCTGCGCGCAGAGGTTGAGCTCTCTTTCCTCCATGGGCGCCCCTCGGCTGTTGATCCTGAGGAAGTTGAGCAGCAGCTCGTACGCCCACGCGTGCTGCCGGCGCATCACTTCGCTGCGCAGCATTGCATCCACAAACTCCGCCACGTACGAGTTCTGCTGGGAGGTGCGCGGAGTCAGGAACACCGCACTCGACGGCTTGCTGCCCGTACCCGTGCCACTGCCCAGGCCTGTGCCCATGCCGGTGCCAGTGCCAGTCTTACCCACTCCGCCTCCCATCCCCCCTCCTAGACCCCCGCCTGGGCTCATCCCAGCAGCTCCCCCCCAATTCCCTGCTGCGCCAGCACCAGCACCACCAGCACTGCCAGCACCTCTCGGGCTTCCGTGGGGGGTGCTGGAGAAGAAGCTTCCAGCCCAGCCTCTCGCCCCTCCTCCTCCCCCTGCTGCAGCAGCAGCAGCAGCAGAAGGGGAAGAAAGGGTGCCACTTCCGCTGGTGCCGCTCCCTCCCCCCAGCCACAGCGTAGGAATGTCACTCTTGCCCCGGGCGTGCCCTGGCTTGGATCTACCCGCACCAGATAACGCCTCCCCGTCCTCCCGCCCCTCCTCTGCTGCCCCTTCACTCAGCCATGCTCCCACCTCGCCTTCGCTCCCTCCCCGTCTCCTCCCCTCCCTTGCTACCAGTTCGACACCACTACCACCAGCGCTGGGACCAGTGGCATCAGAATTGTTGCCGGCACCTGAGGCACCACCTGAAGAACCACCTGACGCACCGCCTGGTCCAGCATCAACCACTGGAGCGCTTGCTCTGCCAGCCGCCCACAACCCACCCACCGAGCCTGCCGCCGAGCCTTTCCCAGAACCTGCTGCCGCAGCTGCAGCTCCGGAACTAGCCTGGGAGGCAAGCGCAGAGCCCCAACTAGAGGCAACTGCAAAGGCAGCAGCAGCCCAACCAGGAGCAGCCGCGGAGAGAGACGGGGAGGGGGAGGCTGAGGGAACTGTTGAACCAGAGAGAGCAGGAGAGGAAGTGGAAGAGGGGGAGAGAGGATCAGAGCCGGCAGCTTTGGCTGCTGCTGCTGCTGCTGCTGCTGCTGCTGCTGCTGCTGCTCTAGGGGAGGTAATATCTGGATCCGCCTTGACGGCAGCGTCTGAGCCTGTCCCCCCACCTCTACTACTGCTTGCTCCTGCGCTCCTCCCCCCTTGCGCTGCTCCCCCAGCACTCCTCCCTCCTGTATTAGGAGAGGAGAGGGGAGAGAGATGGGCCCCCTCTACCGCCCCAGGCCCTACCCCAGACCCCCAGAACTGGGCCGTTTTCACCGCAGCAGCCAGCCTAGCAAACCGCATTGTAACCGACTCAACCCCTCTACCTGTAAATACCATTCCAATCACCCGATCGAACCCAGCAGCCTTGAGCCTCCCACTGGAAACGGCCCTCAGTGCGGCATGAAACGCCGCCTCGTCTAACCCTAATTCCTGGGCTAGACTCGCAATTGCCATGCTGTCGTCCGGGTGTATATGCTCAAGTTCCCTCATCGTCGCCGCCAGGGTCATCCCCAGCAGGCCCGGGCCGAGGCTGAGCTGTAGGTACAGCCGATCCTGCTCCTCACACCGTTCCTCCAGGCTCGAGTGGGTGGCAGCTGCAAGCCCTTCTGCTAGTGCTACCTCTGCCATAGCTGCTAGGGACATGGGTTCCCAGACCTGAGGTCTACGCGGGGTGTGGGTGGAGGAGAGTGGGGAGTGAGAGAGTGGGGAGTGGGAGAGTGGGGAGTGGGTGAGTGGGGAGCGGGAGCGGGAGCGGGAGGGAGGGCGGCTGGGATGAGCTGGGGAGTGGTTGGGGGGGGTTGGGATTGGTGAGGTTCCTCCCATGTGGGCGAGAGGAGCGGAAGCAGCAGCACCAGACGCAGCAGCGTCAGAAGTATCCACACCGGATGCCAGACTCGGCATGGTCCATCCCCTTCTCTGCTGCTCCTTACTCACACCTCCCCCACCCCTCCTCCCCCTCTGCCTCTCCATCCCTTCCTCCTCCCCCCCACCTTCCCTCTCCTTCTCACCCTCCTCCTCCTCCTCGCCTTCCTCGCCCTCCTCCAGCCGCCCCTCCCCATCCCCTCCTTGCCAAATCATCAGCCGCTGCACAGCAGGGGTGGACGCCGCTACAGCCGCAGCGGACCGCTCGCTACAGGCAGTCAGGACCGCAGACAGGCACGACACTACAAACGCCCGGCAGGCCGGCAGATGTGCCCCTAGTAAAGGAGCCCAGGACCTGTTGCCCCCACTGATGCTGCTGCTGCTCCTGCTGCTGGTGGTAGTGGTGGTGGTGGTGCCGTTGCTGCTGCTGCTGATTGCGCTCGCAGCTTCGGAACTCTCCGAGCCTCTGCCGGAGGTGGCGCCGCCGAAGCTCGAGCTGGGGGGTCGGTGCGAGGGGTGCAGAGCGGTGGATTTGTGAGAAAGAGGTTCGTCTGCGTCTGGGTTGAACTGAAGAAGCATCAGCTGCTGCTGCTGCATTAACTGCATGCTGGGTGTGCGGTTGTGACCGATAGGTGCAAAGGACCGTGACACAGGCACAGCAGCACGAGGCGAACCCCTCACAGACCCTGCTCCTGACGCCCCTGCACCTGCACTGCCACGCCTAGCCAATCCTAGCCTCTGATAACCACCGGCAGCACCAGCAGCAGCGGCACCAGCACCAGCTGCACCAGACGCACCAGCAGCAGCGGCTGCTGTGGCTGATGCTGCTACAGCTGCCGCTACAGCCTGCTCTCGCTCCAGCTGTAGCTCGAAGAAGGCGATGCGGTCGAGCAGGCGGAGGAGAATGAGGGCGGCTGTAGCGGGGCGCCACACGCTCAGCGCTGCAGCGAGGCCGACAAAAACGAGTATGTTGTCGTGGTGGCAGCGCGAGGCAAGGAACAGGTCCGTGTACCCCCGCTCTGCTGCTGCTGGCGGTGCTGTTTGGGTTGCTGCTCCTGCTACTGATGCGCCAGCAGATTCTTGGGCGAAATCGACGCTACCCCCATCAGCACCATCAAGACCAGCACCGGCAGCACCATCATCACCAGCACCGGAAGCAGCAGCAGCGGAAGCAGCAGCAGCGGAAGCAGCAGCGGGAGCAGCAGCAGGGAGAGCAGGGACAGCAGCGCGCAGGTCGCAGCAGAGAGCCATGCTAACCAGCTGCTCCTGAATGCTGCCCTCTGGATCCCACACAAACACACGCACCGCCGCTGCTGCAGGTGCTGCCAGCACAGGCCGCCCCTCTGCCCCTCTCCCCGCCCCCTCCTCCCCGCCTCTGCCTCTGCCTCTGCCCGCTCCTCGCCCCCTCCCATCGCCTGCATAGGCCATGCGGCCGCTGCCCCCTTCCACTGCTGCTGTTGTCAGCGACTTCCCATACGCCCCCTCCTGCTCCTCCTCCTCCTCGTCCCCCTCACGCTCTCCTGCCCCTCTACCCCCGATACCACTGCCATAGGCACCGGCAGCAGCAGCAGCAGCACCAGCTTCCATGCTGAGCCACCGTTGGGGGCGGGAAACAGGCCCGGCCAACCCACCACCACTCTTTCCCCCTTTCCCCTTCCCTTCCTCCATCCCACTTAACACTACGCCGCTCCCCTCCTCATTCGCCCCACCCGTCTCCTCCCATCTCCCAGACCCCGGCCCCACCCCTGCCAGCAAAACAGCAGCTTCAGCCAGATCGTCTTGAATGCGTGCGAATCCCAACCCTGCTAGGTCTGCTAGTTCAGGGGCAGTGGTGGAGGAGATAGTTGAGGAGAGGCGCAGCAGTCCCCCTCCCTCCCTCATGCTTCCCCCCTCGCGCAAACTGCTCCCTCTGCTGTTCACTCGGGCCGTTGTGAGGCCGCCGCGGCTGCTGGTTCGGCTGAAGGTTCGGCTGATGCTGCTGGTTCGGTTGATGCTGTTGGTCCGGTTGATGCTGTTGGTTCGGTTGATGCTGTTGGTTCGGCTCACTCGCCCAAAGCTGTCCCTACGAGCCCAAGGCTCGGGCGAGCCTATCCCAGTCCTCTCCTCATCAACCCAGCCTAACGACCTCTGCCTCCCTATACTCCCTCCTCCCCCTCCTCCCCCTCCCTCTCCCCCTCCTCCTCCCCTTCCCTCACTACTCAACCAAGCACCTGAAGGGATCCTTTCCATATGCTCCTCCCCATACCCCTCCCCCTCCTCCCCCTCCTCTCCCTCCTCTCCTTCCTCCAGCAGAACCTCCCCCTCATCCTCCTCCTCTGCCCAATCGGGAGGCCCGTCCCCCCACTGCTCCCAGAACCTCAACCACACAGCCAGTGCTACAGTAAACGCCTCGCTGACGTGGCGCTCTTTCAGCCTATCAGAGAGCTCCGTTGCGCTTCGGAATTTCTCACAGATCCACTCGAAGTCCCGGTGTGCCGCAGCTGATGACGAGGCTCGGACCATCGACCCGAGTCTCCCGTTGCTGCTGCCGAGCCTGCCGCTGCTGCCGCCAAAGCTGTCAGGCCGCATCCGAGCCAGACTGAACCCACCTTCCCTATACACCTCCTCTCTACCCTCCTCCCCTTCGTCACCCCTCTTATACCCCTTACAAGCATCCTCAGTCACCCACTCATCCTGACCCCCCTCCCATCGCTTCCCCTCATGCCCCCACCCTACACCACCACCACCCCCCTCCCCACCCACACACCCATCCCCAGCCGTCCGATTCACCATCAGATCACCCTCATCGTCCACAGACTCATCTCCAGCCGTCCGTTTGAGCATGAGATCGAGCAGATCCATGAAGAGCAGAGTCCAGTGCTCCCTACACCTCTGAGCCCTCACTCTAGCCGCCCCTATCGGCCCAAACTCCTGACCACACTGCCACTTACTGCTGCTCCCTGCTGCACCCCCTGCTAGAAACCCACCCCCAGCAGCAGCAGCAGCACCTGAAGGCCCATGATGATCCCAGTGCTGCCCATCTCTCACACCACTCACACCGCCCCCACCACCGCCACCGCCGCCGCCGCTGCTGCTGCTGGTGCCGGTGAAGCCAAAGGGTGTGGGGGGAGCAGAGCGCTGGGACGAGCCTGAGAAGCCTGCGAAACCCGGGGGGCCTGAGGGGCCTGGGGAATCGGAGGGGGCTGAGAGGAGTAGAGGGCGGAACTGGAAACCAGAACTGGTGGGGCGAGCGGTGGGCTGAACCGTGTTGAGAGGAGGCAGGTGGGGATCGTGTTGAGGGGCTTGGAGACCGCCTGTCATAGGGTCGCCCTCGCCCTGCTCATCATCCTGTCTGCCCTGCTCTGCCTGCTTTTGAGGCGCCTCACAGGTCTGCTCGCCCTGCTCGCCCTGCTCGCGCTGCTCGGCCAGCACCTCCCGGCCACTGTGAGCATCGCATTGCTCCTGCTCGCTTCTCACTCGAATCTTCTTGCCTTTGAACACGAGCTCTGAAACCATCCCCTCCTGAGCGTCCGCTTCTTCTTCCACCTCTGGCCTCCCTTGGGACATGACTCCTCTCAGTTCCTCGCCTGGAACAGTAAGGGGTCCTGAGGCGGTGGAGGGGGGTTCTGAGCGTTCAGAATGGGGTTCTGAGGTGTTAGATACGGTAGAGAGCGAGGAGAGGGGGCGCACTGGGACGCGCACTGAAAGCAATGGACTCGCAAAGTCAAACTCGTCCGTGCCGCTGCTGACCTGTCCGCTGCTGACCTGTCCGTTGCTGACCTGTCCGCTGCCGTTGCTGACCTGTCCGTCATTGACCAGTATGCTGTTGACCTGCGTTGACCCGATTGAACCTGATAAATTTGCTGGAATTGCTAGCTCTGAAAAACCCGTTGACCCAGTTGACCCAGTTGACCCTGTTAACCCCACTCCTGGCCCCGCCTTCCCCAAATCTGCCATGGTGAAATCCCGAGGTAAAGCCGGTACAGAAACAGCAGCAGCAGCAGCAGCAGCAGCACCCTTTTCAGCCGACTCAAAAGGCTTGCCCAGGTCCACCAAGGTGAAATCTCGAGGCAAACCGGGCATGACAGCAGCAGCACCCCGTTGAGACGTCTCAGGAGAAGCGCCCAAATCTGCCATGGTGAAATCTCGAGGCAAACCAGGCATAACAGCAGCAGCAGGAGTTGCTCCCTCTGTGAGTTTTCCAGACAGCCCAGCTTCAGTGGTGGCTGCCTCTGCTACTCCCTCTCCCTCTGCTACACTCCCCTCCTCTGCCTCCCCCACTCTTGTTTTCTCTCTCCCTTTCTCTCTCTCTTTCTCTCTCCTTGTCCCCCTCTCCTGCTCTCTCTCTTTCTCCCTCTTCTTCTCCCTCCCTTTCACGACTCCTAGCTTGGTCCACTCTATCACACCTTCCGATGATTCTGCCTCTCCACCGCCCTCCACCTCATCCCTATCCTCTTGAACCCTATCCCCTCCAATTCTGCCCTCTTCGATCGTACCCTCTTCTTTCCCTCCTCTTTTCTCCTCTTCCACTCTCTCCACCTCCTCCCTCTTCTCCTTCCCCTTTGCATCCTTCCCCTTCCCGTCCCCTCCCCCATCCCTCTTCTCCCCTTCCTTCCTCCCTTCCCTCCTCCCATCTTTCCTTCTCCTAGATGACACCTCACCTCCTCCCTCCTCCTCTCCCCCACCAGCAACCCCATTCCGTCTGCTGCTACTCTTCCCCATCCTCCTCCCGTCACCACTGCTCGGACTCACAATCTGCCCCGTTCCCCTACTACTACTCTTCCCTATCCTCCTCCCATCACCACTGCTTGGACTCACAACCTCCCCTGGTCCCTTACCACTGCCGCCCTCCCTCCTGCTACCACCACGCTCCCTCGCGCTCCTGCCAAGCTCCCGCCCACCAGTGTCACCCTCCTTCCAGCTACTGCTAGGGCTTTCCATGGGGCTGATGCTACCGCAAGTTCCTGTATCGAAGCTAATACTCGCATTGCTCTCTGTCCTTGTTACAGAGCTCTCTGTCCTCGTTATAGAGCTTGCTGCGTTACTGTCAGTCCTCTCTACAGACCTTGATGCGTTGCTGCTAGGGCTAATAGCAGCAGCAGCATCGCCACTGGTGGCTTTCTTTACCTTGTGCCTCTTCTCTGTCTTGACCCTATCCTCACCCTTAGTACTCCTGCTCTTCCTTAGAGCTTTGCCACTGTTGCTTCTCATACTATCACTTCTCATGCTATTCCGTTTCATCGTCTCACTTCTCATCGTGTCGCTTCTCTTGATATCCTCACTTCTCATAGTATCACTTCTCATAGTATCACTCCTCATACTGTCACTTATCACACTGCCACTTCCCACACTATCACTTCTACCACTTAATACACGCACTTCCGCACTCCTGTCCCCGTCCCTCTCCGTTTCCCCTCCCACCAATCTCTCCTCTCCCTCCCCCACTCCCCCCTCTCCCTCCCTCACTCCCCCCACTACCTGGCCTGCTCCTCCCTCTTCCCCTCCAATCCCTGCAGTCCCTGCTTCTTTTTCCACCCTCTTCTCTCCGTCCTTCTCTCTTCTTTCTTTCCTCTCCTTCTCCTTCTTCTCCCTCCTCTCCCTCCTCTCCCTCCTCTCCCTTCTCTCCCTACTCTTTTCATCCTCTTCCTCCTCCACCACGCCTTGCACTTCGCCTCCTCCCTCTCTGCCTCCACTCTCACTCCCCTCACACGCAGCAGACGACTTTTGAGGCGCCCCATAAGAAATCTCCTCTCTGCTTCCACACGCCTGCACTGCCAAACTCCCCTCTTCCTCTTGCAAACTCCCCCCTCCCCCTTGCGAACTCCCCACTCCCCCTTGCAAACTCCCCCCTCCCCCTTGCAAACTCCCCCCTCCCACTTGCGAACTCTCCCCTCCCCCTTGCAGACTCCTCTCTCCCCCTTGCAAACTCCCTGCATCACGTTTTTCCCCCAGAGTCTCCCATCCAAGTCCCCCACCCACCCTGTCATACGCTGATTGGCCAGCCTCCGCTGAAAGCAGCACTGCTTCCCCTGGTGATCTTCGAACCTCCTCCTCCCCAACCTTTTGGGTCAACTCAAAAATTGCCCCCTCGAATGCTGACTGGCCAGCCTCTGCTGGAAGCAACAGTGCGTCCCCTGGTGGTCTTCGAACCTCCTCCTCCCCAAGCCCTTCACCTCCTGCCTTATCCTCCCTCACTCCCGCCTCCCTCACTCCACTGACCCTCTTTCCAATCCCCCTCACTCCAATCCCACTCGCCCTCTCCCACTCCTCGAGCTCCAATCTCCCTTCCCACTCCGAATCCTCCCCCTCTCCATCCACTCCTCTTCCCATACCACCACCCAAGCCACCACCAATAGCGCCACCACCACCATCACCGCCCCCTCTCCTCTCACCTCCCCCACTGGCCAGTATCCTTTCAAAATCCAGTGCTGCTAAGCTCTTCCCCCTCATAGAACTTGATCCTGCCTGTCTTCTCTTAGCCTGCAGCAACGGGCTGTTAGCACCCGTTGCCCCACCCCCACCTGCTACAGCTGCTGCTGCCACTGCAGCAGCTGCAGCCATCGCAGCTCCGGCCGAACCTCCTCGGAACGACCGGGAGTGGAGAACCGAGCATCGGAGACCCGAGCCTGACCCTGCCGAACCTCCTGAGGCTCCGAGCCCGAAATCGTCTCCTCCTGCAGAAGCAGCTTCCCTCCAACCCCCTTTGCCTCCTGGGACTCTGGGAACCCTCCTTACAGTCACCATGGCATCTAGGGCGGTGCTTGCCCCGTCTAAAAGTGACTTGGAATGGTGATGCTGCTGCTGCTGCTGCTCTTTCTGTGTAAGGGAAGGACCAGGCTGGAAGCGAGAGGAAGGAGGGGAGGCGTGTGAGGTGGTGGCGGGTGCCCACGAGTGCGCGGCAGGGGGAAGATCAAATCCAGACTTGGACACGGGAATGTTTGGCGAGGGGTGCGACGGCATAGCTGCAAGCAGGCGCGATGGGGACATGGATGGTGACAGCGATGCCGATGCTGACTGCGATGCCGATGCTGATTGCGATGCCGATTCTGATTGCGATGCCGATGCTGATTGCGATGCCGATGCTGATTGCGATGCCGATGCTGATGCTGAGGTTGGGAACGCCTTCGGTTGGGCATGGGAAGCTGGGGGGGATGCCTGGGGGGGTGAGGAAGCAGCAACAGCAGCAGCAGGGCTACCTGTGCGACCATCTGGCTTCACCTCCAGTCTCCCTTCTGACAGGGATGATGACCGAGACGGGCGAGGAGGCCGGAGGGGCGATCTAGCAGGGGTACGGGAGGGTGAGTGCCCAGGTGAAAACGCAGGAGTTGGCGAAGCCGGGTGCCCAGGTGAAAACGCAGGCGACATGCCAGGTGATCTGCCAGGTGATCTGCCAGGTGAAAAGCCACCCAGCTCAGCTCCCTCGCTCCCTCCTCGGCCCCGCACGTGCCCTGCTGGCGGCATGTCCGGGAACCGCCCTTCAGCAATACGCCCTGCCCCAGGTGGCACCTGCCCTTCCGCCCCTTCCGTCCCTTCCGAACCTACCTGCCCTTGGGTGCCTTCCTGTCCTTCCTTATCACCCGACATTCCTCCCAGGTTCATGAGTGGCGTATCATTCGCCACTGGAAACTCGTTAGTGTCAGATGCGCTACTGGCAGCAGGGTGGCTGGAAAAGACGTCTCGAGAATGAGTGGAAAGAGCTGTGCTACCATCACCTGTAACCCCCTCGTCCTCCTCTATGCTACACAGACTGCTTCGCACACTCCCACTGCCGCTCCTGCTCCTCCTCCTCTCGCACCCCATCCCCTCCCTGTGCCCTCCCCCTTCCTTCTCCCTCTCTCCATCCCTTCCCCGTACCTCCTCTCGCTCTCCTTCCGTCACGCCCTCCCCCCTTCTCTCCACTCCTGAAATCCCCAAGCCCTGAATCCTAGTCGCCCTTCCCCCGCGCTCATCCCTCTCCCTCTCACCCTCTCTTCCCCCTCTCTCACGCGCTCCGCCCTTCTCCCTCTCGCCACAGTCGCCCCTCCCTGCGTCCTCCTCCTCGCCCCTCTCTGCGTCCTCTCCACCCTGTGCTCGCTGCAGGGACCGCCTAATCGCTATCGCTTCCATCAGCGAGCTCGGCTCGCGGATTTCATCGTCTAGCGCCATGCCCTCTTCGCTGCCTTGGTCATCCTCGTTATTAGCTTCCTCGCTATTCGGATCTCCACCGCCAATAGCTGTTCCCTGCTCTTTCCTGTCTGCTTCGTTCTTGTTACCGTTGCCTTGTCTTACTCCCCGCTTCCGCGACAATTTCCCGGAGCTCCCCCCAGCTTCCCCACTACCCAGTTCCCCTTGCGAATCTTCCGCCCCTTCCTCCGCCATTCCCCCTTCGCCTGCCCCCTTCATCCGCCTGTTCCGCAGGCGGTGGATGCGCTCCGAGCGCTCCGCCATGTCCTCGGGGTCCCAGTCCCCCGCCACCATTCCGCTGTGCGGAAAGAAGCACGCACGGAAGCTCCCCGCGCCCATCGTCGCTCGGCGCAACGCGCGCGCTTTGCTCTTACTCTTGCGCTCCCTTACCCCGCTCGCGGAACTCCCGGCGCTGGCCGTTGCGGTGACGGCAGCGCCGCTATTCACGGCGCTGATTGCGGCGCTGGCAGCTGCCGAGCCGGCGTAACTGCTGGGGATGCTGCTGCTGCCGCTGCTGGCGACCCCATCGCTAAAGAAAGCCGCTGGAAAAAAGGAGTGTACGTGTTGGCTGCTGCTGCTGCTGCTGTTGATGCTACTGACATCGCTAGAGGCAGACCGGGAACTCGCCGACTTGCTAAAAAGCCACCGACGATCTCTCGGCCGGCCTTTATTCGCCGCCGCCGCCGCTGCTGCTGCTGCTGCTCCAATCGCAGCGACGCCAGCCCCGTTATTGGCATCTACCGATACAGGAACGCTCGGAGTACCATCGCGAGAGCCTCTTAACGAAAGCATGAAGCGGCGGCTTCGTGATTTAGTTGGAGACGTAAGGCTCGCTGTACGGGGAACTGGACTTTGCGGACCGGATGAGGGTTCACTAACCATAACGCTGCCGCTTCTAACGGGGATACTTGCGGAATGTGGACTGTCGTGTAACGAGTATTCCGAGGACAGGCTTTTATCGGAGCCCTGGTGAGAATACTTCACATTTGCCATCTTGCTAGATACACCTACTTGTCTCCTTTTACACGGCCTGTACCGACGCCGCTGCAAGCGCTTAGTAGCGCAATCTCGGCTTCATCAAATAGTCAGAACCTAAACAGTACCAACACCTAACTTGCTTGCTGGTCAACAAACTGAGTAGAAAGGCTTGAATGGGTGAAACACTGAATGTATGCGATGGCTGGATTGGGGGAGACGACGACACATGGTATGCGGGAGAACATCATAAAAAGGAAGGCAGGGAGATAATCGAGAGATACAGTGGGGTGACACGGCACGGCACCAGACATACAGACATGGTACTGTATCAATGGACGCACCAACATCGGGGGAGTTGCGGTGCGTTTTTCAAACGCAACAAATGTTCCCGAGGTGCTTTTTTCGCTGGCGACAGAGAATCTCGGGCTCGTTCCAATCTCGGTCGGGATGACCCTAGGTTCTGTCGCGAAGTTCCTGATATTCTTTTGAACCGTCATTCTCGATGACACAAAGGTTCGCTTGGCTCGAAGATACTGTACAGAAATTGAAGGACGGGGTTTGGTTCGCTGGCTCGAAGATACTGTACAGAAATTGAAGGATAGGGTGTGGTGTGCAGCAATGTTCCCCATGGCCTGCTGATAACGAGTAAACACAAACATGCTACAAAATCCCTTAAAAAATACGCGCTATACTCTCAATAACCTCACCACTACACGCATTTCCTGTCTGCATAAGAGCATCACCCTTCACTTGAAAATGCATACTTCTGATTTTCCATTCCCGATTCTGACGTTACATCGCTTCTTTAGGGTCTAACTTTTTTCATTCACACCACTCGCCGTTATTTTCGCTGGCTGCGTTCTGTGGGCGCATCAGCCCGCATCAATGTACATTGATGCATTCTACCACGGCTCCGAGATACTTCCGTCATAACCTGCCGAGAGGTTATCAAGGTTCGCGATAAGCGCATGTCTGCCGAAGCGAAACAAAACCGAATGCCTGCAGAACGGCCTTTTTGGCGACCAAAATTTAACATGTTGCCGATTTACGAGAAATTTCTCGTCCTAGCGATCTGGCGCATCATTGATGCGCGCATCATGCAACTCCGAGAAGTCGCATGATGCGCGCATCAGCTGGTGCGGAGCACCCTCATTCGTCAATTTGTTTCTTCCTAAACCCTCATTGGTTGGCACCATTAGAAAAAATTGCGGTCTAACTTCCTAGAAACCCATAAGATTTTGGAAATTTGAGGAAATTGGATTTCGAGATCTGACATGCACAAATTCGAGGTTCGGACGTGGCTCGGAAAATTGGAAATAGAAGATTTCGGCAACCTCGTCCGAACCTCGTCCGAGCCTCAATTTATCGATTTCAATTTTGTCATTTCCGAACCTCAATATCTCAATGTGCGCGTCAGCCCGAGCCTCAGACGCATCAGAGCTGATGCGCCTGCAGAACGCAGCCACTACGAAATTGCACCCTCGAAATGTGAACTGATCCGCTCCTGACCCGACCACTCTCCTGACCCAACCACTCTCCTAACAGATCTGTTTGTGATCACACTCCTCAATAGCATAATCGATATCATGAAATCATGCCGGAATGAGTAGCCAATCAGTGCGGTGCGGCGCGTCGCGGTAATACTCTCATAAGTGGCCGTGCCATCGATGGCATGATTCCACCCAGCACGTATGGCCTTCGAATAGGCGCTTCGTCCCATCTAGCACCGTCAGCATTGTGAGCGCCTTCATCGCCGTCAGCACCGTTAGCACCACCGCGACCGGCATGCCAATCCACCATCCAACCCCCTGGCAAACCCGTCAACCCTCATCTTCGTTATTCAGCTTTTTAGGGTTTCCGCGGTTTCGCCGCTTGCTGGCGCGAATGCCGCAGCGGTACGTGGTTGTGCTGCTGACTGCAGCATGCACGACGGTGTGTTATATCGAACGCGTGGGGTTCAGCGTGGCGTACTCGTTAGTAGCTAATCGCAACCATGTGGATCAGGCCACCAAGGGCTGGGTGCTCTCGGCGTTTTATTACGGATACGCCCTTTCCCAGGTGGGTGTCTTGCGAATGCGCCCTGTTTCAGGTGATTGCGTCGCGAATTCGTAAGGGTTCAAATTTCACGAATTCTCTGCTGTGTGTTTCACTGAGTGTTTGGCTTCACCGTGCCTGCCGTGCCGCCCACTGTCCCTTCTTCCTCAGTGCCCCACGCTGTCCCAGCCGTCACCCTCATACCATCTCCACACGTCATCACCTCCCAGGAAGAACCGCTGCTCCCTTCCCCTCCGCTCTCCTTCTTCCCCTCCGCTCTCCTTCTTCCCAGTTAGCTCCACTTCTCCCATCCACTCGCCTCTTGTTCACACGCCATCAGCGACGAGGCAGTCCCACCACTAATCAACCGCTATGCTGTCCTAAGAGCCATCCCCGTCTGCTTCCGTGGCCCGGAATTTGCGAGAATCGTGAGAAACAGGAAATGCCGGAAGTCGACCTGCTGATCTCTCCCTTCCCTCTCCATCCCCGTTTCTCCCATTCGTGCGTCCCCATTTCCCCTCACCAGCTGCCTGGGAGTTCTGCTGCTCAGCGCTTTCGAGGCCGGCGGGCCATCACCATGGCCTTCCTCGCCTGGGGGAGGAATGCGTGGCGCTGAATGCTTGAATCCACTCACCCATCCCCTCTCCTCCCATTCTTCCAAACTTCCTTCCAGGTCTCAGGCAGCTCTGCAGCGCAACGTTCTTTTTGAGGCCGGAGGGTGATCACGTGATCACCGTGGCCTTCCTTGGCTGGTGTGCTTGAACTTGCACTTCCATCCCCCCCCTTCTCTTCCCCCTTCTCACTCACTCCCGTCCCAGCTGCCAGGCAGCTCCGCCGCACAGCGCTTTGGAGGCAGACGAGTCATCACAGTGGCCTTCTCTTCCTCGCCTGGACCGTCCTCTCCCTCCTCACTCCTTCCCACCCCTCCTTCGCCCCCCTCTTACTTCCTAATCTCCTTTCAGGTGCCTGGTAGTTCTGCAGCGCAACGCTATGGCGGCCGGAGGGTGATCACAGTGGCCTTCCTCGCCTGGACCGCCCTCTCCCTGCTAACTCCCTCAAACCCGACCTCCTCCTCCCTCACCTCGCCCTCCCTCCTCGCGCTGCTCCTCATCCGCTTCCTAGTGGGCGCCACGCAGGGCTTCATCTTCCCCTCCATCCACACAGTGCTCGCCCTCTGCATCCCTCCCCATGAAAAATCCCGAGCCGTCAGCCTCACAATGTCGGGGATGTATCTGGGGGCCGGGGCGGCTATGTCTCTCATGCCGGCTGTAGCGGCGGGGGAGGCGCCCTGGGGCGGGCCGGCCGCGGTGTTTCGGTGGTCAGCTGGGCTGGGGTTGATGTGGGTGGTGCTGTGGGTGCGGCTGTTTTCAAAGGATCCGCCTGGAGGAGGGGGGATGGGAAGAGGGAGCGGTGGTGGCAGTGCTGGTGATGGGAACCCGCTCTCTCCCCGTTTGCCTGGAAGTAAGCACGATCTCCTACAGGATGATGATGTGAAAGACAGTGCGGTTGGGAGTGGTGGAAGCAGCAGCAGCTGTAGCAGCAGTAAGGTTATTCCTTGGGGAGCCATGATGAGCAGCTGGGCCATCTGGGCTATAGTTATTAATAACTACACTTTTCATTACGCACTTTACGTGCTTATGAACTGGCTTCCTTCCTACTTCGAGCAAGCGCTACACACATCGCTCCAAAGCATCGGCATCGGCAAATCCCTCCCGTATTACATTATGATGATATTTTCCAACGTTGGTGGCGTGGCTGCGGATTTCCTTATCACGTCGCAATACCTGTCAATCGCAGCTACCCGGAAGGTTCTGAATACGGTTGGGTTTCTTATTGGAGCTTTGGCACTGTGCCTGATGCCGGTTCTTTCGTCGGTCACGGGAGCTATTTTATGCTCAACCATAACTCTGGGTGCTTGTGCATTTGCACGAGCAGGCTTCTCAGTGAACCACATGGATATTGCACCAAGGTATGCAGGCCCCGTTATGGGTATCTCCAATACTGCTGGGACATTGGCGGGCATCGTAGGGGTGGCAGCAACAGGGTTAATTCTCCAAGCATGGGCTACGGATATTGAATTTGGATGGTGGCTTGCGTTTGTTACGCCGGCTGGACTATGTGTGCTGAGTGCTGCAATCTTTTGTGCTTTTGCAACAGGGGAGAGATTGTTTGATTAAATAGTGGTTCGTTAATATCATTTAGCAATTATAATGTAGTTTCAATTCGTCTGATATTTTATTGACTCGAATGGTAGAGCGGGACCACAAACGAAACACTCGATCCACTCGCCGTAAGGGCGTGTAAAGTCGCGCACCATTTGCGAAATTTGCAAATGGCTGGAAATCCGACGACTTTTTGGTCGTTATTTCTTTCGCGAACAACGACCACTTGGTCGACATTTGGTCGCCCACCAAAACGGCCTGTACTTGCCATTTTCTAGACAAGTTTGCAGGCCGATTTGCGGGCCGCATGAACAAAGATGTCAAATTGGCAGCCTCGCACAAACCAGCCACTTTGCGACCCAGTCGCACATTTGACTCCAGTAGTGGCACAACCACTCGTTCTATCGCAGGGCGCTTTGTGCGACGATGGGCACATCTGTCGCACTGACTAGTCGGCTTCGTGGCCGTTTGCGAGTCGACTCGGCGTCGTTGTCGTGTCGGTTCGCTGAAACGGCCATCAAATATTTCGAAATTTCGCGAACTTAACGAGCTTCGTCCAAAACACTGGGAGTGCCGTAAAAGGGTTACTTTCGCCAATAACGGCCCGACGGGTTTTCCCAAAATTTGTTGTGGCACGACTTTACACGCCCTAATAGACAGCTTCCCACGCTCATCATCGTACGGTTCGTCTGTATGGAATCGTGTAGTTGTCGCTGAATCATTCGCTCGTCCTTCGGCGAACGCCCGATGTTGTCGTCGTGTGCACCCTTTCTTCTGCGGGCTGCTTTAGTCCACCGTTCGAAACTTATCAAAAAATAATACATTACAGCATATTTTTATGTCCATCAAGCAGACATTGTACCGGTCCATTCTCGAGATCAACTGATCAGGTCTATCAAGTTCACAGTTTCCAAGGCTTCATTATCTCACATCCTGTTGCTGACCCAGAGAGTTGTGCAAGGAATCAATTCGCATGTCTACTATTGGCCAAACATATCACATGGAACATTCAAGGTTATCGACCTTCATCCCCTGGTTTCATCAGCAACAACACAACACATTCTCCAGGAGCATTGGGCCTCTGAAGGCTCATGGCAGCATCTATTTAATGTGCTCAGTCAGTCAGCTGCACAAGCATATCTCGCCTTTGTGCATTATCGACCGCTGGTTCAAGTTCATCATCGCACAATGCCGCGTGCTCCGCCGAAGGAACGTGCTCCACTGTTGCCGAAGAAGGCTACTGTCAGAATATTATCTTATTGTTCTAGCCTGTAGTGGGGTGCTCTATAGCGAGTACAACCCTTCTAGGGTTTGCTATTTGTATCCTCATTCTTGCTAGTTCAATCCTCTTTTCTTCTTCTAATTTTGACAGCTACTGTTACTGAAGCGCATCCTGCTGACAAGGGAAAGCAAGTGGTAGAGGACACTCATGAGGAATCTATCCCTGGTGGTTCTAGATTATCGCTGGAAGAGAAGTTGGCCGCGCTTACCTCTGCGCATGACGGGGTGGAGGATGAATTCTCAGACGATGATTCAGACGACGAACTTGACTACGACGTCACCACGGACTCAGTCGCCAGCAAGCGTTACACAGCCATCCTGCTACTCCCGTTCATCCTGCAGCAGGAACTTGCATCTGTCATCGTGACGGCACGGATGCTACTGAAGCGTGTCTGGTCTTCGCTTTTATCTGATGGAGCTAACACCCAAGTTAACTTTCAGGAACTTACCCCTGGTTACGTTGCCAAGAAGAGATACAGCCGTCTTCAAGTTTCCTTCCTGAAAGAAGAAGATGCGAACAGTGTCCGTCAGGCAACCCTAGACTATCAATAGGCTAACGGCACGTCACACAGATTACATTGGCTGCACACTGAGAACACGGCTTATGCTCAGGAGAAGGCATCTAACCCGCGTGTTATTGAAGTAATGTTCAAAGACATACCTGCCAATATCACGCCGGAAGGCTTGGAGGAGATGCTGGTCAAGTTCAAGTTGAAGATCCGCCAGACTACGCCATTTCTGGAGGGTCGCTGCTTTCACCGTGTGTTGCACCCGATCTCTGGAGCTGACACGAGTGTGATAAAGGGACGGGTGATTCCACACCCGGAGGATAAGAAAAGGCGCTGGATCCATCAAGTCAAGCACCCTCTTGAGCACGGCAAGACGCTTCTGGTCCACTAACTTGTGCTCTCCTGTTTGCTCTGTGGGGGAGCGCATTATGAAAAGCATCATGATGTCTTTACCACGGAGTGCCAGAATAACATAGGGAAGTGGTCTCTGAGCATAGGCCGTGTGCATAGGATTAACGGTAACGCTGAGCCGTGTCAGAATATATAGCTTGTGCTTATTGTGTAGGCTATAGTGGGGTAGCCCACAAGGGGTACAACCCAATTAGGGTTAGTACTTGTACTCAGTTCGTTCATAGTTCACACATTCTCGTTTCAGTTTTCTCATGGTATCGAGCAGGTTCCCTCGTGGGAACTGTTCATAGGGCCCTACTACTGCTTCTGCTGTTACTCGATCTGTTGCACGCCCCGTGGCGTGCGACCTATTTGGCGCGCGGCGATTTTCTTTCTGGCGCGCGCCCTGAGGCGCGCGGCCCCGCTACCCCGTCGCGCTGCCCTAGCAGCCGCGTCGCGTCGCCCTCGCGGCCCCGATCCGCCGCCCTAGTGGCCCCGTCACCTATCCCTGCGGCCTCAGCGCCGCCCTTCCCGGCCCCGGCGCCACCTCGGCTGGCCCCGTCGCCTACCCCGGCGACCCCGACGCCGCTCTTCCCGACCCGGCCCCGCCTCTGCTGGCCCCGTCGCCTACCCCTGCGGCCCCGGCGCTGCCCTTCCCGGCCCCGGCGCCACCTCTGCTAGCCCCGACGCCGCCCTTCCCGGCCCCGACGACGCCCTTCCCGGCCCCGTCGCGTACCTCCCCGGCCCCGGCGCCGCCCTTCCCGGCCCCGGCGCCGCCTCTGCTGGCCCGGTCGCCTACCCTGCGGCCCCGGCGCCGCCTCTGCTGGCCCCGTCGCCGCTCCACTCGGCCCCGCCGCCGTCCCCAAGCGGCCCCGCCGTCACCACCGAGCCGCCGGCGCCGCCGAGCTAGTGCCGAGCCACCCGAGCCACCCGAGCCGCCCGAGCCGCAGCGCCACCTCAGCCGCCCGAGCCGCCAGGTCGCCGAGCCGCCGAGCTGCAGTTGCCGCCCGAGCCGCCGAGCCGCCGAGCCACCCGAGTCGCCCGAGTCGCCCGAGCCGCCGAGCCGCAGTTACTGCAGTGCCGCCGTGCCGCCGAGCCGCCCGCACTCCTGAGTCGCCGAGTCGTCGAGCCTGCTCTTCCCACCACTGGTGAGCCCCTGCCTTACTAGCGCGCTGCCTGCCACTTGCTTGGCTCCCTACCTTATTGCTGCTACTCCTGCTCCTGCTTCTACTGGCGGAGCCAGATGTAGCCCCAGCGACGTCCGCGTGAGTCCCTCACGCCCCAGCAGCTGCGTGAGTGGTACGCTAGTTGGGGTTGTAGGGGTGGCAGCGCTACTACTGCTACTACTACAGGCGGCGGCCAGATGCAGCTCCAGCGACGCCCACGAGCGTCTCTCACGCCCCAGCAGCTTCGTGAGTGGTACGCTCAGAGTAGAGGGTCTCTCAGTTCTGTTCGCTGCTCTTACGTGATTCGCACTGGTACTCGGACTAGTCAGCCTTGTGGGACGCCTAGTCACACACAGTCCCGCTGCTTCGCCCGTCTGAGCGACGCCAGGCGTACCGAGTTTGGCGACGAGGCTGAGCTCCCCGACTGGGTGGAGTTGCTTAGGCAGAGGGTATATATATTTGCTCTTGACTATGATGCTATTCTCACTGCCATGTATGCATTGCCTACTAGTGCTGACTGTGCCGGTCACCTGTGCGTACCGCCTGACCCGGGTATAGAGCCTGCTGCTCTAGCTGCTGGTGAGGCTGCTGCTCTGGGTGCTAGTGTGTCTCCTGCTCCAGGTACAGGTGCGGCTGCTGCTCTAGGTGCTAGTGAGTCTGCTTCCTCAGGTGCGGGTGAGTCTGCTCTCTCAGGTACCGCGTCGGCTCCGGCCTCTCACACCTTCACCCTTGACTCAGGGGCTTCCCGCTCCTTCTTTCGAGACCGCACCACACTCACGCCGCTTGGTCGGCCAGTTGCAGTCTCTCTAGCAGACCCCTCTGGGGGGCCCTGTCCTTGCTCACTTCTCCACTGTCCTCCCGTGTCCGGCGGCCCCCTCTGGCACCCTGTCTGGTCTTTACCTCCCCTCGTTCTCTACGAACTTGGTGAGTGGTGCTGACCTGCAGGATGCGCGGGTTCACCAGTTCACTCCTGCGAGTCAGCGGGTGACCCACTGCACAGACGCTCGGACAGGCCGACACCTGGCCACCTTTACTCGTCGGCCGGGGTTGAGCCTGTACACACTTACCACTGCGTCTCCTCAAGTCATTGCGTCTAGTCAGGTAGCTGCATCGGGTCAGGTGTTTGCTGCAGCGTCCAGGTCTGGTCCTGAGTCTGCCCCCTGCTCGTGTCGCCTCCTGTCTCACGAGACTCTCCTCTGGCACCACCCCCTTGGTCACCCCTCCCTGCTTCGTCTCCGAAGCATGGCCTCCCGTGTTCTTGTCTCTGGTCTTCCCCGGTCCCTCCCTCCCCTTCCTCCAGAGCCTGGCCCTACCTGCGTCCCCTGTGTCGAGGGGCGGCAGCGGGCTGCCCCTCACTCCTCCCAGTTTCCTCCGACAGAGACCCCGCTGCAGACGCTTCACATGGACGTGTGGGGCCCGGCCCGCGTCCGTGGACAGGGTCACGAGCGCTACTTCCTGCTGGTGGTTGATGACTACTCGCGTTACACCACAGTCTTCCCCTTGCGCAGCAAGGGTGATGTCACTGAGGTGTTGATCGACTGGATCCGCGCAGCTCGTCTCCAGCTCAGGCGGAGCTTCGGCTCGGACTTTCCTGTTCTGCGTCTGCACTCTGACAGAGGCGGAGAGTTCTCCTCTGGCCTTCTGCGAGCCTACTGTCGTGCACGAGGCATCCGCCAGACCTTCACGCTTCTGGACTCTCCACAGCAAAATGGGATTGCTGAGCGCCGCATTGGCATGGTCATGGACGTCGCCCGTACGTCCATGATGCATGCGGCTGCCCCCCATTTTCTGTGGCCGTTTGCGGTTCGGTACGCGGCGCATCAGATCAACCTTCACCCCAGGGTCTCCATGCCGGAGACCTCCCCAGCTTTGCTGTGGACGGGGAAGGTTGGCGATGCGTCTACGTTCCGTGTCTGGGGATCTCGGACATTTGTCCGCGACTTGTCTGCGGACAAGCTGTCCCCTCGTGCTGCTCCTTGCGTCTTCCTGGGTTTCCCCCCTGACGCGCCAGGGTGGCTGTTCTACCACCCCACCTCTCGCCGTGTTCTGTCCTCCCAGGACGTCACGTTCGACGAGTCGGTCCCCTACTACCGTCTCTTCCCCTACCGCACTCCGTCCCTTCCCCCGCCACCGCTCTTCCTTGTGCCAGGTCCCCCACCGGTAGACCCCCTCCCCCCTCAAGGTCCTGCCCCTTCAGGTGTGTCCCAGGTAGACGCTGTCGAGCCTGTCGAGGTCGCTGGTGACTCTGGTGCTGCTGAGGGTGCTGAGCCTGGGGGTGCTGACTCTGGGGGTGCTGACTCTGGGGGTGCTAAGCATATGGGTGCTACGCCTGGAGGTGCTGAGCCTGAGGGTACTACGACTGGGGGTGCTGAGCCTGGGGGTGCTGGGTCTGGGGGTGCTGAGCCTAGGGGTGCTACGCCTGGGGGTGCTACGCCTGGGGGTGCTGAGCCTGGGGGTATTGAGCCTGGGGGTGCTACGCTTGGAGGTGCTGAGCCTGAAAGAGCTGGGCCTGCTCGTGGGGCGTCTGGCGGTGCTGAGCCTGGCGGTTCTTCGGGTGCTTCGTCTCGCCGGGAGCCACTCTCTCCACAAGAGCTGCGTGAGTGGTTTGCCCGGCGCTGGAGGCGAGCTGCTGGAGCTGGAGGTGCTGCGGGTACTGGAGGTTCTGCTGCTGCTGTGGGTGCTTGTGCTGCGGGTCCCGGAGGTGCTCGTCCTCGGAGTATTGGAGCTGCTGGGCCTGCGGGTGCTTCTTGAGCGGGAGCTGCTTCGGGTGTTGGCGCGGAGGCTACTGCTGTCGGTCCTGGAGGCGGTCCTGCTGAGGGTGCTCCTGGTGCTGCTGGAGGTACTGGAGCTGGAGGTGTTGCTAGTGTTGGTGCTGCCGCTGGGGGTACTGGTGTTGTCCCTGATGTGTCTGGAGTCGCCGCGCGGCCTCGGCCGTACTTCGTTCCGCTCCTTCAGCAGGTTCTTAGTCTCCCGCCTTCTACTGGTCCTCCTCCTCCTTAGAGTGTCCACAGCCTGTCTTGTCACAATTACGGTTACAGCCGGCCTCCCCACTGCTTGCTCCTTCTCCCTACACTGGTCCTACTGGAGGTCTTGCTGAGTGTCGTGAGCCTGCGTCTCGCCCTGCGTCGCCTTTCCGTACTGCTCGCGCTAGTGGTCGTGGTTCGCCTTAGCATCCTCCTCCTGTCCCTGGCACGCACCGGATGTCTCTGCGTCCGTCCACTGCTCCTCTGCGTGCCCCTTTGCCTTCTCCTCCTGAGTCTTCTCTTCCTGCTCTTGTCGACCCGGAGTCGGACTCTCTTCCTGCTGTGAGTCCTACTATCACGCGTCTCCTTGCTACTGTTGTCACTGACCCTTCCTTTGAGTCCACTGCTGCGTCTGCCCTATTTGCTGAGCTCGTCGACTTTGCTGCTCGCTGTCGTCTAGACTACGCTGCCAGTTTTGTTGCTGAGTCTGAGTCTGTCTGTCCTCCGTCCGTCGGGGGTGAGTGTGCCCTTGGCACGGACGTCCTTCAGGACAGGCAGGAGGAGTTCGAGTGCTTGGCCGCTGCTTCACCTCATCTCGTGTCCGTACTGCTTACCCCTGAGGGAGACCCGGATGCACTTGACATCCGGACTCCGTGCTCTTACGTGGAGGCGATAGAGGGTCCCTACTCTTCTCAATGGCAGGCAGCTATGGATGCAGAGATGGCTTCCTCAAAGTCCACAGGCACCTACGTTGACGCTGTCCCCCCTCCTGGGGCGAACATCGTCAGTGGCATGTGGATCTTCAGGGTGAAGCGGCCGCCGGGTTCTCCGCCTGTCTTCAAGGCGCGTTACGTGGCTCGTGGCTTCAGTCAGTGGCAGGGAGCTGACTACTTTCAGACCTTCTCCCCCACCCCGAAGATGACCACTCTTCGGGTACTGCTGCACGTTGCTGCTCACCGTGACTATGAGCTGCACTCTCTCGACTTCAGCACAGCTTTCTTGCAGGGCAGCCTGCACGAGGAGATCTGGCTGCGCCGCCCACCTGGCTTCACTGGGTCTTTCCCTCCTGGTACCCAGTGGAGTCTCCGGCGTCCAGTCTACGATCTCCGCCAGGCGCCACGTGAGTGGCACGACACACTGAGGACTACGCTGGCGGCTCTTGGGTTTGCTCCTTCTACTGCTGACCCGTCGCTGTTTCTGCGCACCGACACCTCTCTGCCGCCGTTCTACATCCTCGTGTACGTCGACGACTTGGTCTTTGCCACAGCTGACACTGCTGGACTCGCCTACGTGAAGTCCGAGCTGCAGAAGAGACACACGTGCACTGACCTGGGTGAACTGCGCAGCTACCTTGGCTTGCAGATCACCCAGGATAGAGTACGCCGCACCATTACCCTGACTCAGTCATACATGGTGCAGCAGGTCCTTCAGCACTTCGGCTTCACGTACTCCTCGCCTCAGGCCACTCCTCTGCCTACTCGCCATTCGCTCTCAGCTCTGCCTTCGGATGAGTCCGTAGAGTCGAGTGGCCCGTATCCAGAGCTTGTTGGCTGCCTCATGTACCTGATGACCTGCACACGACCTGACCTTGCATACCCTCTTAGCATTCTCGCACGCTATGTTGCTCCTGGGAGACACCGACCAGAGCACATGGTTGCAGCGAAGAGGGTGTTGCGCTACTTGTGCAGTACGTCGGGCATGGGGCTAGTGCTTGGAGGGCGGAGTCCAGTGGTCCTCACTGGGCACGCGGACGCTTCTTGGGCTGACGACCAGGCTACGCAGCGGTCATCACAGTGTTACACCTTCAGCCTTGGTTCCGGCTATGTTTCGTGGCGGGCTACTCGCTCGTCTTCTATTCTCGGCTCCAGTTGTGAGGCTGAGATCTACGCTGGGGCCATGGCTGCACAGGAGCTTCGCTGGCTCACCTACCTGCTGACCGACCTTGGAGAGTCGCCTCGTTCTCCTCCAGTGCTGTACGTAGACAACAAGGCAATGCTGGCCTTGTGTCGAGAGCAGAGACTGGAGCACAGAACAAAGCACATTGCTCTTCGCTACTTCCTTGCTCGTGAGCTACAGCAGCGTGGTCAGTTGCGCCTTTCGTACGTGGCATCTGAGGCCAACACTGCTGATGTCTTCACCAAGGCACTTGCGCCTTGTGATCATCAGCGCTTCTGCACGCAGTTGGGTCTTGTGCCTGTCTTGCCTCACTTGCTCACCTCTTGACCTTGCTTGTACTGTTGCATATATATACACCTGCTCTTGCTTGTCTAGTCCTTTATATATATGTACACTCGCATGTGAACTGGCCTTGTGGCCTTAATCTTGTGCTCAGAATGTGTGGTGACTTTGTGATCCACCCTGAGCTTGCTTTGCTTTGCTTTGCTTGACTGGTCTTGTGACCCCTTGTTCTCCCCCACTTTGGCTATGGGGGTGTGTCAGAACATATAGCTTGTGCTTATTGTGTAGGCTTTAGTGGGGTAGCCCACAAGGGGTACAACCCAATTAGGGTTAGTACTTGTACTCAGTTCGTTCATAGTTCACACACTCTCGTTTCAGTTTTCTCAAGCCGATTTCTGCACCAACCACACCCCGCTTACCTTGTCACTCACTCACTAACCCTCTGGTCGTCTGTCGCAGCTGCCTCTCTCACCGCATCCCGGCTGGTGCGTCTGATCTTGCTAGACCCTCCCATCGTTCTTGTCTCCACCGGCAGCTCCAGGGAGGAGTGGATCTGTACACAGACATGCTGCGGAAAGGCTCACGGGAAGCTGTTTGTTGCTGCTGCGCAACATATCACCTCTGCTCGTCATCTGCATGGTCAGGGGGAGCTGGGAGCTGTTACTCGGGTAATAATGGAGAGGGAGAATCTGCACCCGATCCGCAAGGACTATGGCATCTGACGGACCCAGATTTCCTCTCAGTGGTGATATTGGCTGGATCATTGGTTGTAGCTGTAGCTTGTTTCACCTGGCTGTGGATGCGGAGAGGTGATCAAGCAGTGATTAAATGAATACACGCAACACCCTCTCCTTTGCGGGCCTGAATGTAAACGGCCTGGGAGATAACAACAAACGGAAGCGCACAACAGAGTGGACGTACAGCACAAAAGCAGCGGACGTAATGATTCTCTCAGACACCAGGATAGCAGAAAACAACCCCTACTGGACCACCCTTAAACTCACATCCTTTGCCGCCTCAACACTGGTCACTCGCGCTGGAGGAGTTGCTGTCCTTAGCCGTCGAACTGACCTTGCTTTTCACAACCCGCTAGCTCACCCCTCTGGTAGACTAGTTAAGACTGAAATCAGCTGCGCAAGCCTGCATCTCACCCTGATAGCCACATATTTCCCCTCAGACAAGACGGTCAGACGTGCGTTCATTAGGACAGTGCTTGGCCCAACAGTTGACCTTGTTCCGCCGGGCTCTCATCTGCTAATTATCGGAGACCTCAACATAATCGGAAACCCAATACTTGATAAGACATCAAAGCAAGGCTCGTCAAGGGAGAATGATCACCTCTTTCAACGCTGTAAACCCTTTGACATTGCTGACGCCTTCCGCGCTCTTTACCCATTTAAGCTAGAATTTACCTTTTACGCGCAAGCGCATCAGGAAAGCACAAGGATCGATCGAGCGCTGGTCTCTCGCTCCTTACTTCCGCGCCTGGTGTCGGCCTCGCATGTCATGCCTGACGAACCTGTTTCCGACCACGATTTCGCCATCCGCATTGCCTTCAAAATCAAATCGCAGTTGCAGACGGGCGCGGGGCTGTGGCGTCTGCATGCTTCCATGATGCACAGACCGGGAATCCGAAAGTTAACGGAGGAAGTGGAACGACATATTGCGCTGAACGGAGGCAGTTTTGAGGCTCTTATCTCTCGCCTGAACGCTGGTCTCCGGGCGTACGCGAAGGAAGAGAGCAAGCGGATCAGGGCGACGATTAACCATCTTGCTACATCTGTCGCAACTTTGAAGCAAGCATCTATGTGTAATCCAAAGGACCAGCGGCTAAGGGAGAGGCTAAGGAAGCAGGAGCGGCAGCTCAAGGAATACCATGCTTGCCGAAGAAAGAGAACTCACACCATGGCTGGGGTGGCGAAAGAACTTACCGGCGAGATTCCATCACCGCATCTGTCGGCAAGGATTAAGGTGCGGAAGGCCAGCACGCAAATCGCGGAGCTAGCGATTCCAGGCGGGACAACAACTGACCCAAAACAGATCTTGGAAGCAGCGTCAGATTACTACCGGGATCTCTTCGGAGCAGACAAGAGAACAGTGGTCGAGGACTGGGTTCCAGCGGCTGGGAAAAGACTGTGGTTCTCAGACGGGGAGGGCCTGCAGGAGGACTGGACAGAGGCAGAAGTGAAAAAGGCTCTTCGGGAGATGGCAGACAACAAAACACCGGGAAAGGATGGGCTCCCGAAGGAACTTTTCTAACAACACTGGGACGTGCTAGGAAAGCATCTCATGTCGCTGGTGGGAAGCTTCATTGCTTCGGGCGCACTCCCGACCAGTGTCAAGGATGCTGTCACAATCCTCGTGCACAAAAAAGGGGCAAAGGGTCAGCTTGAGAACTACAGGCCGATAACCCTCCTAAACGTCAGCTACAAGGTGTTGGCGCGAGTTCTAGCAAGCAGGATCAAGAAAGTACTTCACAAAGTGATCTCAAAAGAGCAATTCAGGTTCATACCAGGAAGGCGTGTTTCGGACGCGGTCGGGCTGGTGGCTGACGTTATTGATGCGGCAAAGAACGGCAATGCGGATTGGTTCATGCTTCTTGTCGACTTTAAGAAAGCCTTCGACTCCGTATCCAGAGATTTCATCTTCGAAGTCCTGAAGAAGATGGGTTTCCCTGATCGGTTCATCGGCTGGGTCAAGGGTCTGCATGAGAACACGCGCACAAATCTGCTGGTCAATGGGTGGCTGGGCGAAGCAGTGGATGTGGTATTTGGCGTCAGGCAAGGGTGTCCCCTTGCACCCTACCTTTTTCTGTGTGCTGTGGAGCCGTTGGCGCAAAAAGTGGAAAAGAAGAAGATTGGGATCACTCTCACCAGCTGCGCAGGGCAACGGATCTCATACATTGGGTATGCCGATGACACCACACTCTTGCTGCAAGGGAAGCATCAGATTGGCAAAGCGGAGGAGATCTTAGAGGAGTTTGAGAGCATTTCGGGGCTGGCAACAAATAAAGACAAGTCGGTTGTACTCCCACTGGGCACCAACCTGGGTAAATCTACGTGGCGCTCTGACGGCTTCAGATGGGCAGGCGCGAATGAAGCAGAGAAGCTCCTCGGGGTTTGGGTTACGCTGAGCGGGAGCTGCCAGCCGACGTGGGACAAAGCTCTGGAGAGGATTGTGGGGAAAATGACGCTGTGGCAGCCGCAGTATCTCCCGATTAAGGCAAGAAGGGCAGTGATGGATGGCTACATCCTCCTAATCGCATGGTCTCAGGCGACCTGCACGGACATGGGGGTTGATCACGAAGCTCTCTCACACTTTCATGTCAGCAAACAAAGTTACAACTGACGAGTGTTTCTTTCTGTGGAGTAAAGAATTGCTCTACACGCCGAGAATGGAGGGGGGAGTGGGGACAAAAGACCCGGAAGCCATGCTCACCTGCTTCATGTCAGAGCATTATAGCTTATGCTTTTGTGTAGGCTGTAGTGGGGTAGCCTATATGGGGTACAACCCAATTAGGGATAGTACTTGTACCCAACTCTTTTATAGTGCATTCATTCTCGTTCATTATCACATGGTTTCAGAGCACATATGCTCCTGGCATGTGGGCCCTACTACTGCTTCCGCCGCTACTCGATCTGTCGCACGCCCCGTGGCGTGCGACCTGGCGCGCGGCGATTTTCTCTCTGGCGCGCGCCCCGAGGCGCGCGGCCCCGTTCCTTCTAGGCGCGCCACTCCCCGCTACCCCGTCGCGGCGCCCAGGGGAGCCGCGCGCGACCCCTTGCTGCCCCGTCGCGGCCCCATCTCATCGCGCCGCCCTAGCGGCCGCGTCGCACCGCCCTCGCGGCCCCGATCCGCCGCCCTAGCGGCTCCGTCACCTACCCCTGCGGCCCCGGCGCCGCCCATCCCGGCCCCGGCTCCGACCTTCCTGGCCCCTGCGCCACCTCGGCTGGCCCCGTCGCCTACCCCGGCGACCCCGACGCCGCCCTTCCCGACCCGGCCCCGCCTCTGCTGGCCCCGTCGCCTACCCCTGCGGCCCCGGCGCTGCCCTTCCCGGCCCCGGCGCCACCTCTGCTGGCCCCGACGCCGCCCTTACCGGCCCCGGCGCCGCCTCTATTGGCCCCGTCGCCTACCTCTGCGGCCCCGGCGCCGCCCTTCCCGGCCCCGGCGCCGCCTCTGCTGGCCCCGTCACCTACCCTGCGGCCCTGGAGCCACCTCTGCTGTGAGAGTACGACGGCTTATGCCAGCTATGCTTGCTTGCCTCTACTTTATCATGCTATTTCTAGCATAGGATAATCACATGCATGCATGAATTGCTTGATTTCCTAGGCTCGGTGCTTTCCTATATTTTATTATAGTTATAGCACCGAGCTAGGTTGCGTGCACCGAATTCTGGCTTTTCGGTTGCCACCGAATTGCCTTCTACCGAATTCGGTAAGGATCTGTCCGGGACGCTTCGCGACCCGCGGAACCTTCGCGTAACACCTGGTTACGGGGCATTGTGTCGAGCCTATATATAGCCTCGTGTTGTACCCAGGTGGACATTCAATTCAATTCAATTTGAATCATCTTTTCTGAGCTCGATCCTAGATCCTCACACTTGGTAATCAGAGCGGGTTTACACGCGAGGTCTTCAACCGCTTAGTTCCGGCCTTTAAAAACCGCGGGGGCGACGACGAAAGCGCCGATACGGGTATGTAAAACCAGTTCCGCGCAATTTTTCTAAGTCCCCCTCGATTCGGTTTTCGAACACCCCTCAGATTTACTGGTGGAAAGGTTGGAGTTTCGACCGTTCGATCGAGTTTCATCTCAACGGCCCAGAGAATTTCGCTCAAAAAAGTTGGAATTTGGAGCGTCGGATCGATTTTCTCCTCAACGGCCAAGATCGGACGCGAATTTCGCCTAAGGGAGATTTACGCAACCTACAGAATTCGCGCTCGTCGATTCTACAGTCAACTTGACTCGCAGTAAGTCGACCAGCACCTAGAATTCGATTATTTTCGTCGCGCATCTTCCTGTAAATCACCAAATGGAGGACCAAGGCGACAACTACGCGACTACGAGCGACATCGCGAGCCTCCGCACCGATATGGAGCAGACGCAGGCGACGCTTCGTCGACTCGAGGCTTTTCTGACAAGCCAACCAGGGTTTGCCACCGCGGCAGCAGCGACCACAGCGACTACATCACCGACAACTCCAGCAGCAGTGGCTACACCGACATTTCACGGACCAATGGCACCACTGTCGCCGAACCTCGAAGCAGCACGACCGAGGCTCCCGGAGGCGTTCGATCCAAGCGCGAAGGGATCCGACGTCCGGCGATTCGTGGCCACCCTCGAAATTTACTTCCAGGCCATGTGAAGAAGTGAACGCGAAAATGGGGTCAACTATGAATGAAGTGGGTACAAGTACTAACCCTAATTGGGTTGTACCCCCTATGGGATACCCCACTATAGCCTACACAAAAGCATAAGCTTTAATGCTCTGACACACCCCCATAGCCAAAGTGGGGGAGAACAAGGGGTCACAAGACCAGTCAAGCAAAGCAAAGCAAAGCAAGCTCAGGGTGGATCACAACGTCACCACACAGTCTGAGCACGAGGTCAAGGCCACAAGGCCAGTTCACATGCAGGAGGAGACATATATATATAAGTCTAAACAAGCAAGAGTAGGTATATATATATGCAAGAGTACAAGTAAGGTCAAGAGGTGAGCAAGTGAGGCAAGACTGGGACAAGTCCCAGCTGAGTGCAGAAGCGCTGATGATCACAAGGCGGAAGTGCCTTGGTGAAAACATCAGCAGTGTTGGCCTCAGAGGCCACGTACGCAAGTCGCAACTGACCACGCTGCTGCAGCTCACGAGCAAGAAAGTAGCGGAGAGCAATGTGCTTCGTTCTGTGCTCCAGGCGCTGCTCCTAACACAAGGCCCGCATGGCCTTATTGTCTACGTACAGCACTGGAGGAGAACGAGGCGGCTCTCCAAGGTCACTCAGCAGGTAGGTGAGCCAGCGAAGCTCCTGAGCAGCCATGGCCCTGGCGTAGATCTCAGCCTCACAACTGGAGCCAAGAACAGAAGACGAGCGAGTAGCCCGCCACGAAACAGAGCCGGAACCAAGATTGAAGGTGTAACCCTGCGACGACCGCTGAGTAGCCTGGTCGTCAGCCCAAGAAGCGTCCGCATGCCCAGTGAGGACCACTGGACTCCGCCCTCCAAGCACAAGCCCCATGCCCGACGTACTGCACAAGTAGCGCAACACCCTCTTCGCTGCAGCCATGTGCTCTGGTCGGTGTCTCCCAGGAGCAACATAGCGTGCGAGAATGCTAAGAGGGTATGCAAGGTCAGGGCGTGTGCAGGTCATCAGGTACATGAGGCAGCCAACAAGCTCTGGGTACGGGCCACTTGACTCTACGGACTCATCCGAAGGTAGAGCTGAGAGCGAGTGGCGAGTAGACAGAGGAGTGGCCTGAGGCGAGGAGTACGTGAAGCCGAAGCGCTGAAGGACCTGCTCCACCATGTGTGACTGAGTCAGGGTAATGGTGCGGCGTGCTCTGTCTCGAGTGATCTGCAAGCCAAGGTAGCAGCGCAGTTCACCTAGGTCAGTGCACGTGTGTCTCTTCTGCAGCTCGGACTTCACGTGGGCGAGTCCAGCAGTGTCAGCTATGGCAAAGACCAAGTCGTCGACGTACACGAGGATGTAGAACGGCGGCAGAGAAGTGTCGGTGCGCAAAAACAGCGACGGGTCGGCAGTAGAGGGAGCAAACCCAAGAGCCGCAAGTGTAGTCCTCAGTGTGTTGTGCCACTCACGCGGTGCCTGGCGGAGACCGTAGACTGGCTGCCGGAGGCTCCACTAGGTGCCAGGTGGGAAAGTCCCAGAAAATCCAGGTGGGCGGCGCAGCCAGATCTCCTCGTGCAGGCTACCCTGCAAGAAAGCAGTGCTGAAGTCAAGAGAGTGGAGCTCCTAGTCGCGCTGAGCGGCTATGTGCAGCAGCACCCAAAGAGTGGTCATCTTCGGGGTGGGAGAGAAGGTCTGAAAGTAGTCAAATCCCTGCCGCTGACTAAAGCCACGAGCCACGTACCGCGCCTTGAAGACAGGTGGAGAGCCTGGCGGCCGCTTCACCCTGAAGATCCACATCCCACTGACGATGTTCGCCCTAGGAGGGGGAACCGCGTCAACGTAGGTGCCTGTGGACTTCCAGGAAGCCATCTCTGCATCCACAGTTGCCTGCCACTGAGAGGAGTAGGGACCCTCTACGGCCTCCGCGTAAGAGCGCGGAGTCGGGATGTCTAGTGCATCCGGGTCTCCCTTAGGGGCAAGCAGTACAAACGCAAGATGAGGTGAAGCAGCACCCAGACACTGAAACTCCTCCTGCCAGTCCTCAAGGACGTCCGTTCCAAGAGCACACTCACCCCCGACGGACGGAGGACAGACAGACGCAGAATCAGCAACAAGCTTAGCAGCTTAGTCTAGACGACAGCGAGCAGCAAAGTCGACGAGCTTAGCAGCAAGAGCAGACGCAGCAGTGGACTCAAAAGAGGGGTCAGTGACAATAGTAGCAAGGAGACGCGTGACAGTAGGACTGGAAGCACGAAGGGAGTCCGACGCCGGGTCGGCAAGCGCAGGAAGAGAGGACTC
This sequence comes from Closterium sp. NIES-65, assembly GCA_948144175.1. Classification (NCBI taxonomy): domain Eukaryota; kingdom Viridiplantae; phylum Streptophyta; class Zygnematophyceae; order Desmidiales; family Closteriaceae; genus Closterium; species Closterium sp. NIES-65. The sequence continues at coordinate 120,849 of CANXME010002035.1, forward strand.
AGGAGGAGAAGGCAAAGGGGCACGCAGAGGAGCAGTGGACGGACGCAGAGACATCCGGTGCGTGCCAGGGACAGGAGGAGGACGCTGACGCGAACCACGACCACTAGCGCGAGCAGTACGGACAGGCGACGCGGGACGAGACGCAGGGTCACGACGCTCAGTAAGACCTCCAGTAGGACCAGTGTAAGGAGAGGGAGCAGGCAGTGGGGAGGCGGGCTCTAACTGTGATTGTGACAGGACAGGCGGTGGACACTCTAGAGGAGGAGAAGGACCAAGAACCTGCTGTAGGAGCGGAACGAAGTATGGCCGAGGGCGCGCGGCGGCACAAGACACAGCAGGGACAGCACCAGCACCCTCAGCACCACCGGCAGCACCAGCGCCAACAGCACCTCCAGCGGCAGGACCTCCAGCAGCACCCGCAGCAAGACCACCACCAGGACGCACAGTAGTAGTCTCAGAACCAACACCCTCAGCAGCTCCAGCTCCAGGCGGACCCGCAAGCCCAGCAGCTCCAGGACCGGCGGCACCAGCACCCTCAGCGGCCGAAGAAGCGCCAGCTCCAGTAGTACGCCTCCAGCGGCGAGCAAACCACTCACGCAGCTCCTGTGGAGAGAGTGGCTCCCGCCGAGACGAAACACCCGGAGAACCTCCAGGCCCAGCACCGCCAGACGCCACAAGGGGAGGTCCAGTGGCCGCAGGCTCCACACCTCCAGGCTCAGCAGCTCCAGACGCAGCACCCCCAAGCTCAGCACCCCAGGCTCAGTACCCACGCGCGCAGCACCCCCAGAGTCAGCACCCCCAGGCTCAGCACCCCCAGGCTCAGAACCCCCAGAGGCAGCACCCCCAGGCTCAGCACCCCCAGGCTCAGTACCCCCAGACTCAGCACCCCAAGAGTCAACACCCCCAGGCTCAGCACCCCCAGGCTCAGCACCCCCAGCAGTACCTGAGTCACCAGCAACCTCGACCGGCTCGACTGCATCTACCTGGGACACACCTGAAGGGGCATGACCATGAGGGGGAAGGGGGTCTACCGGGGGGGGACCTGGCAGAAGGAAGTGCGGTGGCGGGGGGAGGGAAGGAGTGCGGTAGGGGAAGAGGCGGTAGAAGGGGACGGACTCGTCGAACGTGACGTCCTGGGAGGAAAAAACACGACGAGAGGAGGGGTGGTAGAACTGCCACCCTGGGGCGTCAAGGGGGAAGCCTAGGAAGACACAGGGAGCAGCACGAGGGGACAGCTTGTCTACAGACAAGTCGCGGACAAACGCCCAAGATCCCCAGACACGGAACGTAGACGCATCGCCGACCTTCCCCGTCCACAGCAAAGCTGGGGAGGTCTCCGGCCGGGAGACCCTGGGGTGAAGGTTGAGCTGATGCGCCGCGTACCGAACCGCAAACGGCTACAGAAAATGGGGGGCAGCCGCATGCATCATGGACGTACGAGCGACGTCCATGACCATGCCAATGCGGCGCTCAGCAATCCCATTTTGCTGTGGAGAGTCCGGAAGCGTGAAGGTCTGGCGGATACCTCGTGCACGACAGTAGGCTCGCAGAAGGCCAGAGGAGAACTCTCCGCCTCGGTCAGAGTGCAGACGCAGAACAGGAAAGTCCGAGCCGAAGCTCCTCCTTGGCTGGAGACGAGCTGCGCGGATCCAGTTGATCAACACCTCAGTGACATCACCCTTGCTGCACAAGGGGAAGACTGTGGTGTAACGCGAGTAGTCGTCAACCACCAGCAGGAAGTAGCGGTCGTGACCCTGTCCACGGACGCGGGCCGGGTCCCACACGTCCATGTGAAGCGTCTGCAGAGGAGCCTCTGTCGGGGGAAACTGGGAGGAGTGAGGGGCAGCCCGGAGCCCGACGCAGCAGCAAACACCTGACCCGACGCAGCTACCTGGCCAGACGCAGGGACTGGAGGAGAATCAGTGGTCAGGGTGTAGAGACTCGACCCGGGCCGACGCGAAAACGTGGCTAGGTGTCGGCCTGTGCGGGCGTCCGAGCAGTGGGTCACCCGCTGACTCGCAGGAGTAAACTTGTGAACCCCCGCATCCTGCAGGTCAGCACTACTCACCAAGTTCGTCGAGAACGAGGGGAGGTACAGACCCGACAGGGTGCCCGAGAGGGCAGCCGGACACGGGAGGACAGTGGAGAAGTGAGAGAGGACAGGACCCCCAGAGGGGTCAGCCAGGGAGACTGCAACCGGCCGACCAAGCGGCGTGAGTGTGGTGCGGTCTCGAAAGAAGGAGCGAGAAGCCCCTGAGTCAAGTGTGAAGGTGAGGGAGGCCGAAGCCGACGCAGTACCTGAGAGCGCAGCCTCACCAGTACCTGAGAGTGCAGTCGCACTGGCACCTAGAGCAGTAGCCTCACAAGCACCTAGCGCAGCAGTACCAATGCCCGGGTCGGGCGGGAAACACCGGTAACAGTCACCCTCATCACTAATAGTCACAGCATACATGGCAGCAAGGATAGCATCAAAGTCAAGATCAAAGATCGCTACGTCAGCCCTAGACAGCTCTCCCCAGCGGGGAATCTCACTAGCCTCGGGGAACTGCTGACGCCAAGCGTCCGTCAGGCGGCCAAAGCAACGCTGGGTGGAGTGGGCACCCCCACACTGCTCACCCGCGCGGTCGCTGGAACGAAGAACGTAGGTGCACGGGCCAAGACCCCCACCACGCTGACGCTGCGTGTACCACTCACGGAGCTACTGAGGCGGGGGGATGTCCCGAGAACGCTACTGCTGCTGGCGCTGACCACCACCAGAGCCGTTCCGCTGCGGGGCACTACCCCGACCGGCTCCACCTCCTCCGCCACCGCCGCCTCCACCTCCGCCACCACCGCCGCCTCCACTCCCACCGCCGCCGCCGCCACCGCCGCCGCCTCCGCTGCCGCCACCACCACCACCACCCCCACCACCACTCCCACCGCCACCCCCACTCCCTCCGCCACCGCCACTGCCACCTCCACCGCCCCCGCTAGCTCCACCCGCGCCCTTGCCCCCCTTGCCCTTGCCAAGGCGGCGTCTCCCGCTAGGGGCAGACGCCGCGCCGACCGACTCAAGACCAAGCAGGTCGGCAGCAGCAGCAGAGGCAACAGAGGGCAGCAGGGGGGAAGGAGAACACCCCTCAAAGATGGGGGTGCGCGGGTCACCACGAGAGGCTCCTACAGCGATTATGCTCTTCTCCGCCGCTAGGAGGGCCTTCTCGAGGATGTCGACAGTGAGGGTGGTGGGACAGACTGAGAGGAAGTGGTCCCTGACTACGCGAAGGGAGTCAGGGAGGCGAGTGACTATGTAATAGAGAGCGATGTACATGGGGGGGGGTTCCTGGCGCAGAACTCAGCAGGAAGTGCGGCGCGGTAGCGAGTGTCAGAAGTGCGGAGGTGCGTGATGAGGTCAGCGACTGTAGGAAAGGCAGCAAGGTCAGGAAAGAGGTACGGTAGCATGAGGCGGCTCAGTGCAGCAGTGGCAGGGGAAGAGTAGCGCGCAACTACAGCGTCGTACAAGGTCTGAGCACTCTTATACTGACTAAAGTGCGCGCGCTCAGTGGTAGGCAGGTGGCGACGCACAGCAAGACGTGCAGCAGCATTGCGGGTGGCCCACTGAGAGCGAACAGTGGGGTCAGCATCAGCAGCAGGAGCAGGGGATGCGCCAGAGGTGAGGTCAAAGAGAGAAAGACCGTCCGCCCTATCGCACTGTAAAAATAGCTGCAGGTCGTCGACCCCGACCTCAAAGTCAATGGCTCGACCCTCAGCGTCAAAAGCGAGGACACTAAGGGTAGCCATGACGACAGACTAGCAGTGCAAGCAGTGGGGGAAGGGCACGCAGTAGCAGTGGGGCTGTGCTCACCAGACAGGGCAGGTCGGGCGGCTCGGCAGTAGTGCGGCTCGGCTGCGGGGCGGCTCGGCGGTACTGCGGCTCGGCGGCCCGGCGGCTCGGCGGCTGCTGCTGGGCGGCTCGGCTGTACTGCGGCTCGGCGGCCCGGCGGCTCGGCGGGTGCTGCTGGGCGGCTCTGCTGGACTGCGGCTCGGCGGCCCGGAGGCTCGGCGGCTGCTGCTGGGCGGCTCGGCTGCTCCGGTTCCGGGCGGCGTGGCGGGCTGCTGCTCGGGCGGCTCGGCAGGAGGGGAGACCGGCGGGGCCGCGAAGGTGTGGGCGGCGGGGCCGCGACGTGAGGGCGGCGGGGTCGCGTAGGAGAAGGCGGCGGGGCCGCGTAGGCACGGGCGGCGAGGCCGCGAAGGTGAGGGCGGCGGGGCCGCGTAGGTGAGGGCGGCGGGGCCGCGAAGGTGAGGGCGGCGAGGCCGCGAAGGTGAGGGCGGCGGGGCCGCGTAGGTGAGGGCGGCGAGGCCGCGGAGGTGAGGGCGGTGGCGCCGCGTAGGTGAGGGCGGCGGGGCCGCGACGTGAGGGCGGCGGGGCCGCGACGTAAGGGCGGCGGGGCCGCGTAGGTAAGGGCGGCGGGGCCGCGTAGGTAAGGGCGGCGGGGCCGCGTAGGTAAGGGCAGCGGGGCCGCGTAGGTAAGGGCGGGGGGGGGGGGCGCGTAGGTGAGGCGGCGGGGCCTCGACGTGAGGGCGGCGGGGCCGCGATGTAAGGGCGGCGGGGCTGCGACGTAAGGGCGGGGGGGGGGGGGGGGGGGGGGGGGGGGGGGGCGCGTAGGTGAGGCGGCGGGGCCGCGACGTAAGGGCGGCGGGGTCGCGTAGGTAAGGGCGGCGGGGCCGCGTAGGTAAGGGCGGCGGGGCCGCGTAGGTAAGGGCGGCGTAACGGGCCGCTAGGGGCGACACGGAGGGTCGCTAAAAAAAAGGAACGCGCCCCTCGGGGCGCGCTTCGGTGGGCCCTAGGAACAGTCCCTAAGAGGGGACCTGCTCTGATTCCATATGAAGAAGTGAACGCGAAAATGGGGTCAACTATGAATGAAGTGGGTACAAGTACTAACCCTAATTGGGTTGTACCCCCTATGGGATACCCCACTATAGCCTACACAAAATCATAAGCTATAATATTCTGACAGGCCATTGGCTGTTCGACCCCGCAACACGACGCAACAAGGATTTGGCTCGCAGCGACACTGTTACGTGGACCGGCTCTCGAATGGATTTACTACACTGACGTAGCCCGGGGGGAGAAAACGTGGCAGCAGTTTCGGGCAGATTTAATCGAGCGTTTCGAACCAATTAATACAACCTACATGGCGCGGCAGCAGATACACCGACACAAGCAATACAGTAGTGTCACACAGTACACGCAGCAGATGGAGTTACTGGTCAAACGCATCACCGACCTGACCGAAGACGAAAAAATCCAGGTGTACACCGAAGGATTAAAAATGGAGATTCGGCGGCAGGTGATTGCGGCGAATTACAACAGCTACAGAGACATCGTGCGTGCTGCCGAGCGATACGACGCGCTGACTCGAAGTCAACCCGAAACACGACGCTTCACGCCGAACCGTACATTCGGCACGGAGCGATCGGCACCCCCCACGTTCACCGAACCGATGGATATCGACAAATACGACGCGAAGCAGCAGCCGACAAAATGCGAATTTTGCGGCGCAGCAGGACATCAGTTTTTGTCGTGCTACAAAATGAAGAAAGCACGTGCGGCACTCTGGGATGGAAACAGTGGAGCACCCCCGAAGTAAAAAAAATGGGAATCGCCAGTAGCCGCGGATCGACCTGGCGATCGCGTAAAGATCCGAAAAGCAGGAAAAGGCGACGACGTGGCGACTTCGGAGCGGGTAAAAAAAGGAGAAAATGATGGCGCAAATTTAAAACGTCACGACCGGCCGGCATCAGGGGAAATCGCCGAGGCGAATGGAGGCTCCGCGAAAAAAGACTCTGCACCGACCGGGAAACTCCAGCCGAACACCCACGAAAGTAAGAATCCGTTAAAAGTATCCTATAAAGATTCTCTAACGAAGAATATTGCTTCTCGTGGTTTACAAGCCTTCAAAAAATTCAGGGGAGGTCTAGAGGCCAAGAAAAGGCCTTTAGAAATTATTCAGGTACCTGAGAAGTTGGGCAAAATACTACGGAGCGTAGAGAAGGGTCGTGCGTTCCGTGGAGTTGATATTCTCTCCCCGCAGCACAGTGTTAAGGCTCCCCGTCGCCCACAGGTGAAGCCTACACAGCTGCCAAGGCTTAGAGGAGACATCCAGGCTAAGGAAAAATTATACAAGCCTCGGAAAAATCCTCCTACCCCCCAGGTGAAGTTGGAAAGCGCTTAGTCAGGTATAGGAAAAAGGGAAGGTATTAAGTTTGATGTACCCTATGATCCTGTTAACGAGACCCTCTTTGGCTACTCAGCACAGCAGAAGCCACTACTCCTCGAGGTGTTATGCAATGGGCGATGCCTCCAGGCACTGGTGGACAGCGGTGCATCTCACTCGGTGTGTGACCGCGGAGCATTGGAGAAAATTGGAGAGAAGGCGGAAGAGACCCAGTTTTCAGCAACCATGGTGGACGGTACGAAGCTTCCTATCCACGGCGAAGCATCACTGCAACTGCAAATAGGTGCGTTGAGGTGGAAGCCGAAGCTACTAGTCACCAACATCAAAGGATTAGATTTTATCTTGGGGTGAGATTTCCTGAAGCGGTTCAACCCCGAGATCGATTGGGTCAACAGCAAGGTGTGCATCTACAACAATGGGAAGCGGATAGCAATGCGAACCTCGACGGATACAGGGGACGTACCTGAAACGACACTGGCACGGTTCGAACAGACGGTGAACGAGAGTAACACGGGTTACCTAGCACTGGTTATGGCAGCAGCAGAGGAGGAGAAGCCTGTGAAATCAAAGAACGAGAATGAATGTCTATGAAGTGAAGTGAATACAAATAGGAAACCCTAATTGTGTTGTACCCCCTATGGGATACCCCACTATAGCCTACAGAAACAAGTAAGCTATATGTTCTGACACACCCCCATAGGCAAAGTGGGGGAGAACAAGGGGTCACAAGACCAGTCAAGCAAAGCAAAGCAAAGCTCAGGGTGGATCACAAAGTCACCACGCATTCCGAGCACAAGTTCAAAGGCCAGAAGGCCAGTTCACATGCAAGATCATATATAGAGATATACAAGAGTCAAGCAAGCAAGAGCAAGAGTATATATAGGCGAAGGTACAAGCAAGGTCAAGAGGAGAGCAAGTGAGGCAAGACAGGCACAAGACCCAACTGCGTGCAACAACGCTGATGATCACAAGGCGCAAGTGCCTTGGTGAAGACATCAGCAGTGTTGGCCTCAGAGGCCACGTACGCAAGTCGCAACTGTCCACGCTGCTGTAGCTCACGAGCAAGAAAGTAGCGGAGAGCAATGTGCTTCGTTCTGTGCTCCAGTCGCTGCTCTCGACACAAGGCCAGCATGGCCTTGTTGTCTACGTACAGGACTGGAGGAGAACGAGGCTGCTCTCCAAGGTCGGTCAGCAGGTAGGTGAGCCAGCGTAACTCCTGTGCAGCCATAGCCCCAGCGTAGATCTCAGCCTCACAACTGGAGCCGAGAACAGAAGACGAGCGGGTAGCCCGCCACGAGACAGAGCCGGAACCAAGGCTGAAGATGTAACCCTGTGACGACCGCTGCGTAGCCTGGTCGTCAGCCCAAGAAGCGTCTGCGTGCCCAGTGAGGACCACTGGACTGCGCCCTCCAAGCACTAGCCCCATGCCCGACGTACTGCACAAGTAGCGCAACACCCTCTTCGCTGCAGCCATGTGCTCTGGTCGGTGTCTCCCAGGAGCAACAAAGCGTGCGAGAATGCTAAGAGGGTATGCGAGGTCAGGTCGTGTGCAGGTCATCAGGTACATGAGGCAGCCAACAAGCTCTGCAAACGGGCCACTCGACTCTACGGACTCATCCGAAGGCAGAGCTGAGAGCGAGTGGCGAGTAGGCAAAGGAGTGGCCTGAGACGAGGAGTACGTGAAGCCGAAGCGCTGAAGGACCTGCTGCACCATGTGTGACTGAGTCAGGGTAATGGTGCGGCGTGCTCTGTCCCGGGTGATCTGCAAGCCAAGGTAGCTGCGCAGTTCACCCAGGTCAGTGCACGTGTGTCTCTTCTGCAGCTCGGACTTCACGTAGGCGAGTCCAGCAGTGTCAGCTGTGGCAAAGACCAAGTCGTCGACGTACACGAGGATGTAGAACGGCGGCAGAGAGGTGTCGGTGCGCAGAAACAGCGACGGGTCGGCAGTAGAAGGAGCAAACCCAAGTGCCGCGAGCGTAGTCCTCAGTGTGTCGTGCCACTCACGTGGCGCCTGGCGGAGACCGTAGACTGGACGCCGGAGACTCCACTGGGTACCAGGAGGGAAAGACCCAGTGAAGCCAGGTGGGCGACGCAGCCAGATCTCCTTGTGCAGGCTGCCCTGCAAGAAAGCTGTGCTGAAGTCGAGAGAGTGCAGCTCGTAGTCACGGTGAGCAGCAACGTGCAGCAGAACCCAAAGAGTGGTCATCTTCGGGGTGGGGGAGAAGGTCTGAAAGTAGTCAACCCCCTGCCGCTGACTGAAGCCACGAGCCACGTAACGCGCCTTGAAGACAGGCGGAGAACCCGGCGGCCGCTTCACCCTGAAAATCCACATGCCACTGACGATGTTCGCCCCAGGCGGGGGAACCTCGTCAACGAAGGTGCCTGTGGACTTCCAGGAAGCCATCTCTGCGTCCATAGCTGCCTGCCACTAAGAGGAGTAGGGACCCTCTATCGCCTCCGCGTAAGAGCGCGGAGTCGGGATGTCTGGTGCATCCGGGTCTCCCTCAGGGGCTAGCAGTACAGACGCGAGACGAGGTGAAGCGGCGGCCAGACACTGGAACTCCTCCTGCCTGTCCTCAAGGACGTCCGTGCTAAGGGCACACTCACCCCCGACGGACGGAGGACAGGCGGACTCAGACTCAGTGACAAGACGAGCAGCGTAGTCTAGACGACAGCGCGCAGCAAAGTCGACAAGCTCAGTGACAAGGGCAGACGCAGCAGACGACTCGAAGGAAGGGTCAGTGACAGCAGTAGCAAGGAGACGCGTGACAGTAGGACTGGCAGCACGAAGAGAGTCCGACTCCGGGTCGGCAAGAGCAGGAAGAGAGGAAGCAGGAGGAGAAGGCAAAGGGGCACGCAGAGGAGCAGTGGACGGACGCAGTGACATCCGGTGCGTGCCAGGGACAGGAGGAGGACGCTGACGCGACCCGCGACCACTAGCGCGCTCAGTACGAACAGGCGACACAGGACGAGACGCAGGCTCACGACGCTCAGTAAGACCTCCAGTCGGACCAGTGTAGGGAGAAGGAGCAGGCAAAGGGGAGGCAGGCTGTAGCTGTGGCTGTGACTGGACAGGCTGCGGACCCTCTAAGGGAGGAGGAGGAGGAGGTGGAAGACCAAGAACCTGCTGCAGGAGCGGAACAAAGTACGGTCAGGGCCGCGCGGCGACACTAGAAACAGCAGGAACAGCACCAGCAGCCCCGGCAGGAGCACCCACTCCAGCAGCACCTCCAGCAGCACCACCAGAAGCTCCAGAACCTCCAGCAGCAGCACCAGGAGCACTGTCAGTCGGACCGCCAACGGCAGGCTCAGCGCCAACACCCTCAGCAGTACCAGCTCCAGGAGAACTCTCAGACCCAGCAGCTCCAGCACCCACAGTACGAGCACCGGCGGGACGCGCGGCAGCAGTACCCTCTGCAGCCGAAGAACCACCAGCACCAGCAGCACGCCTCCAGCGCCTGGCAAACCACTCACGCAGCTCCTGTGGGGAGAGTGGCTCCCGGCGAGACGAAGCACCCCCAGGCACAGCACCCCCAGGCTTAGCACCCCCAGACACAGCACCCCCAGGCACAGCACCCCCAGGCTCGGCACCTCCAGGCTCAGCACCCCCAGGTACAGCACCCCCAGGCGCAGCACCCCCAGGCTCAGCACCCCTAGGCACAGCACCCCCAGGCACAGCACCCCCAGGCTCGGCACCTCCAGGCTCACCACCCCCAGGCTCAGCACCCCCAGACTCCGCACCCCCAGGCTCAGCTCCCGCAGCAGCACCAGAGTCACCAGTGACCTTGACAGGCTCGACCGCGTCTACCTGGGACACACCTGAAGGGGCAGGACCCTGAGGGGGGAGGGGGGCTACCGGGGGGGGACCAGGTACCAAAAGAGCGGGGGTGGGGGGAGGGACGGAGTGCGGTAGGGGAAGAGGCGGTAGTAGGGTACCGACTCGTCGAACGTGACGTCCTGGGGAACAGAACACGTCGAGAGGTGGGGTGGTAAAATTGCCACCCAGGGGCGTCGGGGGGGAACCCCAGGAAGACGCAGGGAGAAGCACGAGGGGACAGCTTGTCCGCAGACAGGTCGCGAACAAACGCCCGAGATCCCCAGACCCGGAATGCCGACGCATCGCCAACCTTCCCCGTCCACAGCAGGGCTGGGGAGGTCTCCGGTCGAGAGACCCTGGGGTGGAGGTTGATCTGGTGCGCAGCGTACCTGACCGCAAACGGCCACAGAAAATGGGGAGCAGCCGCATGCATCATGGACGTACGAGCGACGTCCATGACCATGCCAATGCGGCGCTCAGCAATCCCATTCTGCTGTGGTGAGTCCGGAAGCGTGAAGGTCTGACGGATGCCTCGCGCACGACAGTAGGCACTCAGGAGGCCAGAGGAGAACTCTCCGCCTCTGTCCGAGTGCAGCCGCAGAACAAGGAAGTCAGAGCCAAAGCTCCTCCGAAGCTGGAGACGAGCTGCGCGGATCCAGTCGATCAACACCTCAGTGACCTCACCCTTGCTGCGCAAGGGGAAGACTGTGGTGTAACGCGAGTAGTCGTCAACCACCAGCAGGAAGTAGCGCTCGTGACCCTGTCCACGGACGCGGGCTGGGCCCCACACGTCCATGTGAAGCGTCTGCAACGGGGCCTCTGTCAGAGGAAACTGGGAGGAGTGAGGGGCAGCACGCTGGCGCCCCTCGACACAGGGGACACAGGTAGGGCCAGGGCCCGGAGGAAGGGGAGGGAGGGACCGGGGAAGACCAGACACAAGGACTCGCGAGGCCATGCCTCTGAGCCGAAGCAGAGAGGGGTGGCCAAGGCGGTGGTGCCAGAGGAGGGTCTCGTGAGACAGACGACGACACGAGCAGGGGGCAGACTCAGGACCAGACCTGGACGCTGCAGCAAACACCTGACCAGACGAAGGGACCCTACCAGACGTAGCACCTGGAGGAGAAGCAGTGGTCAGTGTGTACAGGCTCGACCCTGGTCGACGTGTAAACGTAGCCAGGTGGCGACCTGTATCCGCCTCCGTGCAGTGGGTCACCCGCTGACGAGCAGGGGTGAACTGGTGGACACCTGCATCCTGGAGGTCAGCACCACTCACCAAGTTCTCGAGAACGAGGGGAGGTAGAGACCAGTCAGGGTGCCAGAGGGGGCCGCCGGACACGGGAGGACAGTGGAGAAGCGAGACAGGACAGGCCCCCCAGAGGGGTCAGCCAGGGACACCGCAACCGGCCGACTCAGCGGCGTGAGAGTGGTGCGGTCCCTAAAGAAGGAGCGAGACGCTCCAGAGTCAAGGGTGAAGGTGTGAGAGGCCGAAGCCGACACAGTACCTGAGAGGGCAGACTCACCAGCACCTGAGAGCACAGACGCACTGGCACCTAGAGCTGCAGCCTCACTAGTACCTGACGCGGCAGTACCAATGCCCGGGTCGGGCGGGAAACACCGGTAACAGTCATCCTCATCACTACCAGTCACAGCATACATAGCAGAGAGAATAGCATCAAAATCAAGATCATAAATAGCTACACCAGCCCTAGACAGCTCTCCCCAGCGGGGGATCTCAGCGGCCTCCGGAAACTGCTGACGCCAGGCGTCGGTCAGGCGGCCAAAGCAGCGGCGGGCTGTGTAGGCGCCTCCACACCTCTCCCCTGCACGGTCACCGGTGCGAAGAACGTAGGGGCAGGGACCAAGCGCACCACCACGCTGACGCTGCAAGTACCACTCACGGAGCTGCTGAGGGGCGAGGACGGTGCGAGAGCGCTGCTGCTGCTGTAGCTGCTGCTGCGGCTGCTGCTGCTGCTGCTGGCGCTGACCACCCCCAGAGCTGCTCCGCTGGGACGAGCCACTCCGACCCCCGCCTCCACCGCCACCCCCGCCTCCACCGCCACCCCCGTCTCCACCGCCACCTCCCCCACCAGGACCGTCGCTCCCACCGCTCCCACCGCCTCCTCCGCTACCACCTCCGCCGCCACCTCCGCCTCCACCGCCGCCACCAGTACCTCCACTCCCGCCACCACCCCCACCGCCACCCCCACTCCCCCCGCCACCCCCACCGCCTCCTCCACCGCCCCCTTTAGCTCCACCCGCTCCCTTGCCCCCCTTGCCCTTGCCAGAGTGGCGTCTGCCGCTGGGGGCAGACGCCGCGCCGACCGACTCAAAACCAGCGAGGTCGGCCGCAGCGGCAGAGGCGACAGAGGGCAGCAGGGGGGAAGGACCACACCCCTCAAAGATGGGGGTGCGAGGGTCACCCCGAGAGGCCCCTACAGCGACAATACTCTTCTCAGCCGCTAGTAGGGACTCCTCAAGGAGGTCGACAGTGAGAGTGGTGGGACAGACAGAGAGAAACTGGTCCCTAACGACACGAAGGGACTCAGGGAGACGGGTGACGAGAAAGTAGAGAGTGATGTACATGGGAGGAGGGTTCGCAGCGCGGAACTCAGCAGGAAGGGCAGCGCGGTAGCGGGTGTCACTAGCACGGAGGTGGGTAACGAGGTCAGCGACAGTGGGAAAGGAAGCGAGGTCAGGGAAGAGAAACGGTAGCATGAGGCGGCTAAGGGTAGCGGAGGAAGGGGAGGAGTAGCGTGCAACTACAGCGTCGTACAAGGCCTGAGCGGTCTTGCACTGACTAAAGTGGGCACGCTCAGAGGAAGGGAGGTGGCGACGCACAGCAAGACGTGCAGCAGCATCGCGGGTCGCCCACTTGGAGCGAACGGCAGAGTCAGCAGCAGCAGGTGGGGCAGGGACAGCGCCAGAGACAAAGTCAAAGAGAGAGACCTCATCTATCGCATCACACAGTAAGTACAGCTGCAGGTCTTCAATCCAGACGGCAAAGTCAATGGCCCTCCCCTCTGCGTCAAAAGTAAGAACATTGGGGGTGGCCATGGCAGCAGCTGAAAGTCTCACCGGGCTGGGAGAGTCGGGTAGGTCAGTAGCAGAGGAACACAGCTCAGGAGCAGCAGCACGGCTCCTCAGGCGGCTCGGGCGGCTCGGGCGGCTCGGGCGGCACGGGCGGCTCGGGCGGCTCGGGCGGCTCGGGCGGCTCAGGCGGCTCCGGCTGCTCGGGCGGCGGCTCGGCTGCAGCTCAGCGGCGGCTCGGCGGCGGCTCGGGCGGCGGCTCAGGTGGCCCGGGCGGCGGCTCAGGCGGCGGCGGCTCGGCTGCTGCTGGGCGGCTCGGCTGATGCTGGGCGGCTCGGCGGGGCCGCGTAGCTGAGGGTGGCGGGGCCGCGTAGCAGAGGGCGGCGGGGCCGCGATCGAAGGGCGGCGGGGCCGCGACCGAAGAGGGCGGCGGGGCCGCGTAGCAGAGGGCGGCGGGGCCGCGTAGCAGAGGGCGGCGGGGCCGCGTAGCAGAGGGCGGCGGGGCCGCGATCGAAGGGCGGCGGGGCCGCGTAGCAGAGGGCGGCGGGGCCGCGTAGCAGAGGGCGGCGGGGCCGCGTAGCAGAGGGCGGCGGGGCCGCGTAGCAGAGGGCGGCGGGGCCGCAATCGAAGGGCGGCGGGGCCGCGTATCAGAGGGCGGCGGGGCCGCGTGGTAGAGGGCGGCGGGGCCGCGTAGCAGAGGGCGGCAGGGCCGCGATCGAAGGGCGGGGGGGGCCGCGATCGAAGGGGGGCGGCGGGGCCGCGTAGCAGAGGGCGGCGGGGCCGCGATCGAAGGGCGGCGGGGCTGCTAGGGAAGGGCGGCGGAGCCGCTAGGGGAAGGGCGGCGCAACGGGCCGCTAGGGGCGACACGACGGGTCGCTAAAAAAAAACGCGCCTCGGGGCGCGGTTCGGTGGGCCCTAGAAGCAGTCCCTAGGAGGGAACCTGCTCTGATTCCATGTGAAATCAAAGAACGAGAATGAATGACTATGAAGTGAAGTGAATACAAATAGGAAACCCTAATTGTGTTGTACCCCCTATGGGATACCCCACTATAGCCTACAGAAACAAGTAAGCTATATGTTCTGACAAAGCCGAGTTCCGAGCTACCTGCAGCAGTGAAAGAGGTCTTGGAGCAGTACAAGGATATAATGCCCGACGACCTACCTGCAGGCGTACCTCCTGGACGCACCCACGAGCATGAGATCGTGGAGGAACCAGGTGCGAAACCCGTCTCACGTGCACCATACCGACTGAGTCCGACTGAACTGACAGACATGAAAAAACAGATAGAGTATCTACTGGACAGACAACAAATCCGCCAATCCACCTCTCCCTACGGCGCACCAGTTCTCTTCACTCCAAAACCAGACGGCAGTCTACGGATGTGCATCGACTACCGCGCACTGAGCAAACAGACACTCAAAAACAAATATCCCATACCGCGCATAGACGACCTACTCGATCAACTGCGTGGAGCAACAGTAATTTCGAAACTGGACCTACGATCGGGCTACTGGCAGATCAAGATGGCAGACAACTCCGTCCACAAGACAGCGTTCCGTACCAGATACGGCTCCTACGAATACTTGGTGATGCCGTTCGGACTCTGCAACGCACCAGCAACGTTTCAGGCAAAGATGAATCACATCTTACGACCCCTGCTGGACGAATGCGTGGTGGTATACCTGGACGACATTCTCATCTACTCCAAGAACATGAAGGAGCACGTGGAGCATCTGCGGAAGGTGTTCGAGATCCTACGGAAAAACAAGTTCTACGTGAAGCTGTCAAAGAGCGACTTCGCCCTGAAGAAGGTGCAGTTTCTCGGGCACATGGTGAGTGCCGAGGGCGTACACGTGGACCCACGGAAGATCGAAGCCATCAAGAAGTGGAAAGTACCAGAGAACGTGAAGGAGTTACAGCAGTTCCTAGGCTTCGCCAACTACTACAACAGGTTCGTGCCGCAGTACGCTAAGATAGCAGCGCCACTAACCGACCTACAGAAAAAGGATACGCCCTACAAATGGGATACCCTTCATCAGCAAGCCATGGAGCAGCTACACACAGCATTGACTACAGCGCCAGTACTCATCTTGCCGGATCCAGACAAGGACTACGTGGTGGAAGCAGACGCTAGTGACCAAGCAGTCGGAGCAGTACTGATGCAGGATCACGGACGCGGTTTGCAGCCCATCGCCTACCTCAGTAAGAAGCTACATGGAGCAGAACTAAATTACCCCATTCACGACAAGGAACCCTTAGCGATAGTCATAGCCTTCAAAGCGTAGAGGTGTTACCTAGAGGGAGCCAAGACTACAGTCTATACTGACCACTGTAGTCTCAAATACCTGAAGTCACAGCCGACACTCTCACGACGACAGGTGCGGTGGGTGGACTTCCTGGAAACTCACTTCCACTACGACATCGTCTACAAGCCCGGGCTACACAACAAGGCAGACGCGTTGAGCCGCCCCGGACATGTAGCAGGCATCCAGCTCGACAGGATCAACCCTCTGCTCAAGGGTCTATTCCAACATGGGTACTCCGTGGACGCAGAGATTGCTACAGCACAGACCAAGAAGCTATTACAGTGGGAGAAAGACTTAGCTGTAAGGAAGGGTTCAGGAAAGATTTGGATACTGAATTACGCCCCGCTACGGCAGATCCTATTGGAGGAGTTTCACGACGTACCTTACGCGGGACATTTCGGGAGCAACAAGACGTTAGCAGGGATAGCGAAGTATTACTACTGGCCCGGGATGGCAGCAGACGTGCAGCAGTTCGTCACCTCTTGCGACACGTGCCAGCGGATGAAGAGCAGCAAGCAGAAAAAAGCAGGGTTACTTCAGCCTCTACCCGTACCGGAGCAGCCATGGCAGGTCGTTAGCCTCGACTTCATCACAGGGCTTCCTTCGACCTCACGGGGACATGATTCCATCCTCGTGGTGATCGATAAGTTCTCCAAAATGGGTCATTTCATACCGACCAACGCCACAGCTACAGCTGAAACAACTGCTCGACTCTTCTTCGACCGCATCATCACCATCCACGGCATCCCCGCTACACTCATCTCAGACAGAGACCCCAAATTCACGAGTAAGTTCTGGAAGGAGCTCATGGGACTGTTGGGGACAAAGCTTGCAATGTCTTCAGCATACCACCCCCAGACTGACGGACAGACAGAGCGACTCAATCAAGTGGTTGAACAGTTACTGCGCACAGCTTGCAAGGACGACGTCAGCCACTGGGACACACAGTTACCAACCCTAGAGTTCGCTTACAACAACGTATCACATGCGGCCACAGGGAAAACTCCTTTCTTCCTGTGTTACGGACGGGAACCACCCACACCATAGCAGCCAACTACACCGGCACACGTCCAAGCCGCACATGACTTCGTCACCACCATGCAGCAGCTATGGGAGAAGACTCAGCGACGTCTCACCACGATGCAGAACTCCCAGAAGCAGTATGCCGATCGTCAGCGACGTGATCACTCAGTAGCAGTCGGAGATCAGGTGCTTCTTGACACGCGCAACTTGAACCTATCTCACCTTCCATCCAAACTCCGGCCTCGCTTCTGTGGTCCTTTCTCGTTGAGGCACAGGTGACACCAGTTACATTCCGCTTGCGCTTACCAGATACATGGAAGCTTCACAACGCTTTCCATGTCCAGCTACTAAAGCCCTACAAGGACCCCAACCAACAGTTCCAAGGACGGCAACTACCGCCACCACCACCTGTTCGCATACAGGATGAACCCGAAAACGAGATTGAGCGCGTTCTCTCTCATCGGCGCCGCGGTGGCAAGACTCTCGAGTTCCTAATACGCTGGAAGGGATACGACCCCACTGAGGACAGTTGGGTTGCAGAAGCTGATATGGGCAACGCACGCCGTGCTCTCAAGGACTATCTTGACAAGCAGGGTGTATCTCACGCCACCCAGCTTTGAGGGGGGGACGTGTGAGAGTACGGCGGCTTATGCCAGCTATGCTTGCTTGCCTCTACTTTATCATGCTATTTCTAGCATAGGATAATCATATGCATGCATGAATTGCTTGATTTCCTAGGCTAGGTGCTTTCCTATATTTTATTATAGTTATAGCACCGAGCTAGGTTGCGTGCACCGAATTCTGGCTTTTCGGTTGCCACCGAATTGCCTTCTACCGAATTCGGTAAGGATCTGTTCGGGACGCTTCGCGACCCGCGGAACCTTCGCGTAACACCTGGTTACGGGGCCTTGTGTCGAGCCTATATATAGCCTCGTGTTGTACCCAGGTGGACATTCGATTCAATTCAATTTGAATCATCTTTTCTGAGCTCGATCCCAGATCCTCACATCTTTTGGCCCCGTCGCCGCTCCACCCGGCCCCGCCGCCGTCCCCAAGCGGCCCCGCCGTCACCGCCGAGCTGCTACCGAGCCGCCCGAGCCACACGAGCCGCCCGAGCCGCAGTGCCACCTGAGCGGCCCGAGCCGCCGGGTCCCCGAGCCGCCGAGCTGCAGTTGCTTCCGAGCCGCCGTACAGCCGAACCGCCCGAGCCGCCCGAGCCGCCGAGTCGCCGAGCCGCAGTTTCCGCCGAGCCGCAGTTGCTGCCGAGCCGCCGTGCCGCCGAGCCGCCCGAGCCGCCCGCACCGCCGAGTCGCCGAGTCGCCGAGCCTGCTCTTCCCACCACTGGTGAGCCCCTGCCCTGCTAGCGCGCTGCCCGCCGCCTGCTTGCCTGCCTGCCTGCCTTTCGGCCTGCCTGGCTGCTCGCCTTACTGCTGCTACTCCTGCTCCTGCTTCTACTGGCAGAGCCAGATGCAGCCCCAGCGACGTCCGCGTGAGTCCCTCACGCCCCAGCAGCTGCGTGAGTGGTACAGTGGTTGGGGTTGTAGGGGTGGCGGCGTTGCTACTGCTACCACTACTGCTGCTACTACTACTGGCGGCGGCCAGATGCAGCTCCAGCGTCGCCCACGCGCGTCTCTCACGCCCCAGCAGCTTCGTGAGTGGTACGCTCAGAGTAGAGGGTCCCTCAGTTCTGTTCGCTGCTCTTACGTGATTCGCACTGGTGCTCGGACTGGTCAGCCTTGTGGGACACCTAGTCACACACAGTCCCGCTGCTTTGCCCGTCTGAGCGACGCCTGGCGTACCGAGTTTGGCGACGAGGCTGAGCTCCCCGACTGGGTGGAGTTGCTTAGGAAGAGGGTAGATATATTAGCTCTTAACTATGATGCTATTCTCACTGCCATGTATGCATTGCCTACTAGTGCTGACCGTGCCGGTCACCTGTGCGTACCGCCTGACCCAGGTATAGAGCCTGCTGCTCTAGCTGCTGGTGAGGCTGCTGCTCTGGGTGCTAGTGAGTCTCCTGCTCTAGGTACAGGTGCGGCTGCTGCTCTAGGTGCTAGTGAGTCTGCTTCCTCAGGTGCGGGTGAGTCTGCTCTCTCAGGTACCGCGTCGGCTCCAGCCTCTCACACATTCACTCTTGACTCGGGGGCTTCCCGCTCCTTCTTTCGAGACCGCACCACACTCACGCTGCTTGGTCGGCCAGTTGCAGTCTCTCTGGTAGACCCCTCTGGGGGTCCTGTCCTTGCTCACTTCTCCACTGTCCTCCCGTGTCCGGCGGCCCCCTCTGGCACCCTGTCTGGTCTTTACCTCCCCTCGTTCTCTACGAACTTGGTGAGTGGTGCTGACCTACAGGATGCGGGGGTTCACCAGTTCACACCTGCGAGTCAGCGGGTGACCCAATGCACGGACGCTCAGACAGGCCGACACCTGGCCACGTTTACACGTCGGCCGGGGTCGAGCCTGTACATGCTGACCACTGCGTCTCCTCCAGTCACTGCGTCTGGTCAGGTAGCTGCGTCGGGTCAGGTGTTTGCTGCAGCGTCCAGGTCTAGTCCTGAGTCTGCCCCCTGCTCGTGTCGTCTCCTGTCTCACGAGACTCTCCTCTGGCACCACCGCCTTGGTCACCCCTCCCTGCTTCGTCTCCGAGGCATGGCCTCCCGTGTCCTTGTCTCTGGTCTTCCCCGGTCCCTCCCTCCCCTTCCTCTGGGGCCTGGCCCTACCTGCGTCCTCTATGTCGAGGGGCGGCAGCGGGCTGCCCCTCACTCCTCTCAGTTTCCTTCGACACAGGCCTCGCTGCAGACGCTTCACATGGACATGTGGGGCCCGGCCCGCGTCCGTGGATTGGGTCACAAGCGCTACTTCCTGCTGGTGGTTGACGACTACTCGCGTTACACCACAGTCTTCCCCTTGCGCAGCAAGGGTGATGTCACTGAGGTGTTGATCGATTGATCCGCGCAGCTTGTCTCCAGCTCAGGCAGAGCTTCGGCTCGGACTTTCCTGTTCTGCGTTGGCACTCTGACAGAGGCAGAGAGTTCTCTTTTGGCCTCCTGCGAGCCTACTGTCGTGCACGAGGCATCCGCCAGACCTTCACGCTTCCGGACTCTCCACAACAAAATGGGATTGCTGAGCGCCGCATTGGCATGGTCATGGACGTCGCTCGTACGTCCATGATGCATGCGGCTGCCCCCCATTTTCTGTGGCCGTTTGCGGTCCGGTACGCGGCGCATCAGATCAACCTTCACCCCAGGGTCTCCATGTCGGAGACCTCCCCAGCTTTGCTGTGGACGGGGAAGGTTGGCGATGCGTCTGCGTTCCGTGTCTGGGGATCTCGGGCGTTTGTCCGCGACTTGTCTGTGGACAAGCTGTCCCCTCGTGCTGCTCCCTGCGTCTTCCTCGGTTTCCCCCCTGACGCGCCAGGGTGGCAGTTCTACCACCCCACCTCTCGCCGTGTTCTGTCCTCCGAGGACGTCACGTTCTCCCCTCCCTGCGTCTCGCCCTGCGTCGCCTGTCCGTGCTGCTCGCACTAGTGGTCGCGGTTCGCGGCAGGGTCCTCCTCCTGTCCCTGGCACGCACCGGATTTCTCTGCGTCCGTCCACTGCTCCTCTGCGTGCCCCTTTACCTTCTCCTTCTGAGTCTTCTCTTCCTGCTCTTGCCGACCCGGAGTCGGACTCTCTTCGTGCTGCTAGTCCTACTGTCACGCGTCTCCTTGCTACTGTCGTCACTGACCCTTCTTTTGAGTCCACTGCTGCGTCTGCCCTAGTTGCTGAGCTCGTCGAATTTGCTGCTCGCTGACGCCTAGACTACGCTGCTATTCTTGTCGCTGAGTCTGAGTCTGTCTGTCCTCCGTCTGTTGGGGGTGAGTGTGCCCTTGGCACAGACGTCCTTGAGGACAGGCAGGAGGAGTTCCAGTGTTTGGCTGCTGCTTCACCTCATCTCGTGTCCGTACTGCTTACCCCTGAGGGAGACCCGGATGCACTTGACATCCCGACTCCGCGCTCTTACGTGGAGGTGATAGAGGGTCCCTACTCCTCTCAGTGGCAGGCAGCTATGGACGCAGAGATGGCTTCCTGGAAGTCCACAGGCACCTACGTTCACGACGTTCCCCCTCCTGGGGCGAACATCGTCAGTGGCATGTGGATTTTCAGGGTGAAGCGGCCGCCGGGTTCTCCGCCTGTCTTCAAGGCGCGTTACGTGGCTCGTGGCTTAAGTCAGCGGCAGGGAGATGACTACTTTCAGACCTTCTCTCCCACGCCGAAGATGACCACTCTTCGGGTACTGCTGCACATAGTTGCTCACCGTGACTACGAGCTTCACTCTCTTGACTTCAGCACTGCTTTCTTGCAGGGCAGCCTGCACGAGGAGATCTGGCTGCGCTGCCCACCTGGCTTCACTAGGTCTTTTCCTCCTGGCACCCAGTGGAGCCTCCGGCGGCCAGTCTACGGTCTCCGCCAGGCACCGCGTGAGTGGCACGACACACTGATGACTACACTTGCGGCTCTTTGGTTATCTCCCTCTACTGCCGACCCGTCGCTGTTTCTGCGCACCGACACTTCTTTGCCGCCGTTCTACATCCTCGTGTACATCGACGAATTGGTCTTTGCCACTGCTGACACTGCTGGACTCGCCCACGTGAAGTCCGAGCTGCAGAAGAGACACACGTGCACAGACCTGGGTGAACTGCGCAGCTACCTTGGCTTGCAGATCACCCGGGACAAAGCACGCCACACCATTACCCTCACTCAGTCACACATGGTGCAGCAGGTCCTTCAGCGCTTCGGCTTCACGTACTCCTCGCCTCAGGCCACTCCTCTGCCTACTCGCCACTCGCTCTCAGCTCTGCCTTCGGATGAGTTCGTAGAGTCGAGTGGCCCGTACCCAGAGCTTGTTGGCTGCCTCATGTACCTGATGACCTGCACTCGACCTGACCTTGCATACCCTCTTAGCATTCTCACACGCTATGTTGCTCCTGGGAGACACAGACCGGAGCACATGGCTGCAGCGAAGAGGGTGTTGCGCTACTTGTGCAGTACGTCGGGCATGGGGCTTGTGCTTGGAGGGCGGAGTCCAGTGGTCCTCACTGGGCACGCAGACGCTTCTTGGGCTGACGACCAGGCTACGCAACTGTCGTCACAGGGTTACACCTTCAGCCTTGGTTCCGGCTCTGTTTCGTGGCGGGCTACCCGCTCGTCTTCTGTTCTCGGCTCCAGTTGTGAGGCTGAGATCTACGCCGGGGCCATGGCTGCACAGGAGCTTCGCTGGCTCACCTACCTGCTGACTGACCTCGGAGAGCCGCCTCGTTCTCCTCCAGTGCTGTACGTAGACAACAAGGCCATGCTGGCCTTGTGTCGAGAGCAGAGACTGGAGCACAGAACGAAGCACATTGCTCTCCGCTACTTTTTTGCTCGTGAGCTGCAGCAGCGTGGTCAGCTGCGTCTTGCGTACGTGGCCTCTGAGGCCAACACTGCTGATATCTTCACCAAGGCGCTTGCGCCTTGTGATCATCAGCGCTTCTGTACTCAGCTGGGTCTTGTGCATGTCTTGCCTCACTTGCTCACCTCTTGACCTTGCTTATACTGTTACATATATATATATATACACCTGCTCTTGCTTGTCTAGCCTTTTATATATATATGTACTCCTGCATGTGATCTGGCCTTGTGGCCTTGACCTTGTGCTCGGAATGTGTGGTGACTTTGTGATCCACCCTGAGCTTGCTTTGCTTTTCTTTGCTTGACGGGTCTTGTGACCCCTTGTACTCCCCCACTTTGCCTATGGGGGTGTGTCAGAGCATTAAAGCTTATGCTTTTGTGTAGGCTGTACTGGGGTAGCCTATATGGGGTACAACCCAATTAGGGTTAGTACTTGTACCCAACTCTTTCATAGTGCATTCATTCTCGTTCATTATCACACTTCACGGCCAGACGGATTGGGCTGATTCTAACCGAAACTGACCAGCTTAAACGAAACCTGATGCGCCAGGCAGCAGACTTACCGTTGGGGCTAGACACCTTCTTGGCGCATGAGAAGCTCCTGAAATCATGGGAGGGGAAGAGTCAGTGCTGGAAACTCGCGTGTGAAAACTTCATGCGCTACCCGCTGGTGGTGACTGGGATTGAACGGAGCAAGGAGGAGGTCACGCTGGAAAGGATCGTGTTTAACAAACATATTCTTATCGGGAAGAAGCAGACTACGCCAATCGGTGGACAGAAGGCGGCTAAGCAGCTGCGTGACGTCCGGCTGGGGGACCCGATAAAGAAGGATGAGACGGGGAGAGGTGTGCTGAAAGACCTCACCACCTTGGATAGGGAGCTTCGGGGGAAAGAAACTGCAAAGCTCGCGCTCAAGGCATTTGCAGCAGCACCAGAACCGTGGAGAGAGGTGCTTGTCTCAGCTGAGCCGCCTCAGATAGAGTTTGCGGAGATGTACGAGGCTGGCAGAGGAGGCTTAGCTCAATTGCGTGCAAAACTCCTGGTGAACGGGGAAGCTGCGCTGCTGAAAACTCTCAGATCCCGCTGGGGGCATGGCAGCAGCGGACAAGCCAGGCGACGCAAGTGGGACAGCAGATGGGGCGGGCGCATCGATTGGAAGCGGGCAGTAAAAACTCGGGAATCGCTGGTCACCCCCAGCAGGCCGAGAGATGTTCTACTAAGAATCCACAGCTTAAATCTGCAAGTCGGGGAGAGGCTTACATTTCTTAGCAACAGGCCGGTGTGCCCTTACTGTGACAACTTCGAAACCCTGGAGCACTGTTTTTTCGAGTGCCCGAAGATTCAAGTGGTGGCTGCAGCGGTGAAGAAAGCTCTACGCATGATTAACCCAACCAGGCGGGTGGAGTCGCTCGTGGATTGGTTGTTGGGGAAGGCAGGGTCCACGTCAGAGTTTCCGGAGGCGACCCTGATAGCTATCGCTCTGCACCAACTGTGGGTGGAGAGGTGCGAAGGTGCTTTCCGTGGCTGTAAATTTCGCGCGAGGCGGGTACTGAGGTGGATCGAAACGGCTCTGCGCATGCATGTGAATGTGTACGTGCGAGCGTCTGCGAGGAAGTTACAGCAGAAGGGGAAGAAGCAGCAAGCCAGATGGCATGAAATGACAACTCAGGAGCAGCGGCTTCTGGGCCGTATTCGGGTAGTGGAGGGTAAGAGCTGGCGGTGGTCGAACAGCTTTTCAGCAATTTGGGGCAAGCCACACAGGCCCCGGATCCATGTGTAAGGATCAGATTTTCTGAGGCAGGTCTCCTGCTTCTCGCGCACAGTTACGACTGTTTATGTGTTGTACACTTCTGTTCTGGTATAGCTCATATAAGCAAAAAAAACATTACAGCATATTGCCCTCGATATCATAGCTTTCACGAACTTGCCTACTGATTTTGGCTTCTGGCGGCTGCTTTCCCTTCATGATTGCTCTACGGTCAGAGAAGTAACTCTATGCCCCGAATTTGAATTTCAGCAGCGGATACACCTGTGCAAATGACGGATCAGACGCTGTGCGTGCGACGTCCCAAACCAATCAAGCAAACGACGTTATTCGAATACACCTGATCATTCTTTTTATACACATTTGTTTTGTGCTCCTCATCTTTCACTGACAGTTCGGCGTTCACAACGTAGTGGGATTTTCCGGAAATTGGTGTATTGTCACGCTGCCCTCGACATCGGGAGTTGCTCGCTCAGAATCAGCAACGACGGTTGTAACAGTGTGGATGTAATGCACTGCAAATCGGCCGATCACGCGCGTGCAAATGCTAGCTAAATATCATGAAGGCGTAAATATTAGTATATTAATAAGGCGTTTGTGCAAACAACTGGGCATTGAGTGTAAAGGCTGATGGCTGATATTTTTGTCCCAGTCACAGTCACAGACCAACAGCAGCATTAGGGCGCTTCACCTGAGGGGCGGAAGGCCAAAATCCGAACCGACGTATCAGTTTGACTATACGAACAGTATCCCAAATGAGTTCTAACACAAATACGTACAATGAGCGAATGTGACACAGGCCATCACAGGTGACGCCATCGCTATTCGCACACGCGGTCTGTTCGAACACAGCGACGTCGCCCACAAAAGAGCGACGTCGCCAAACATTGGGTCCCTCGCTTGTGTGTCTCCTCGCTTGGGTCGCAAACGTTCATGGGCGACCCGGAAGACTGTGGACCAATCATATCAGTCGTTTGTGCGGAATTGTGTGTCACCTATCCCAACCTGTTCGAACAAACGTGTTCGAACGTGCGGGATGATGAAAATCGTGCTTGAGGTGACAGCTCTGTTCAAATTGGCGAAATTGTGCTTCGCGACGTCACGATCACCACTACGAACATAGGCGAAACGAGTAACAATTCGCCTGTTCGAACGAGTGTGTTGTTCGAACCGACAGGTGAAGCGCCCTTACAAGTGGTGGTTTCGTTAGCGGGAGCCACCAGAAATAGGCTGCATTCATCCATTTGCCTCGCCTTCTCGTCCTCCTTCCTCCACCTGATGATTGCTTTGCTGCTGCTTATGTCGCATCAGTCCCAACTTTTCGACCACGCTTCTCTTTGCATGCTCCTGGCTCTTATTTCGAAGCGTGATTGCAAGCGTCTTTATTTGCGGTGTAACGTAACGACCTGCATCCTTCGCATGATTGCTCCCGCGTATCCTGCCTTCCCGTCGGCGGATAGGTGCTGTCCTGTCTCTGTTCCTCGTTGCAATCAGCCCTTTGATGTCCTTCTCCCGATCCAAACAAATAAAATGCTTACGTGTACCGCGTGGTTGTACCACCGTCTCCGACGGGGTGACTTTTGAGTCAACTCAAGAACCAATTTCCAACTGCTTACTCGATTGCAGCAGCAGCTCCTTTTCCACGCGCGAAGCGAACGTGTTTCGTGCTCCATTTGCCGAACTCACGCAGTTTTCAGCTCCATTAGTCAGCTCAGAAGTCGGACATTTTGCAATCATCCTGCATTGTATTTTACAGTAGTCTCGCGCACGACTAGCAGGACGTAGAGCACCAAATTGCGAAGTCAAGAGCTAGTCCACGCCTTAGTCCGACCCGATCGCGCTCGGAATAATGTCCGCATTTCAGAGCAGCACGGGAAGCGAGCCGTTACAGCGACGCCACATCGAAGTGCATAGAATCTGAAATCTCAACTCGACAGCCACATCGGTAGCTAGAGCCGAAGAACAGTGGCGCTATTCGTTCGGCCTTCATTTCTAAGCAGCGGATTTTGCTGATCAACAATATCGCGGAGTGCGATCGCGCGTTCAGAAAGATTTTCCTTTTCCTTCTTGTTCTTTCCAGTAGGTCGGACCGCGTTTCGTCGCCAATCTTCTTGTCGTCCCTCAAGGTAGTAGCGTCACGCTGAGACTAACCCACGGTTATCCGGCGTATCTATATAGTATTCTGTGACTCACCCAAACTTTATCAAAGTTGGGTCGCGCTATTGTCATCATCGAGGTGACTTTTAAGCGACTCAAAGGTCACCTCGTGATCGGAAGCTTCTGTAGTATTCTGAAAGGCGCGCCATATTTTACCAAGGTCGGGTCGCGCTATCGTATCAATTTTCTCCCAGTTCGCGGGGTCTTGCGGCGCCAGGTTCGAGCTCGAACCGCTGCCGCATAGTAGCGCGTATAGTAGCGCGTATAGTAGCGCGTACAGACGAAGGTCTTGGCTTGCTGGCTGGTGAATCCTCATCGACGGTGTGCGTGCGTCTATCGACGGCGGAGATTCGCCGTCAGCGTCGACGGCGAGAACTCGGCGTTGTACATCGACGGCGGAGAGTCGGCGTTGGGCATAGACGGCGGAGAAGAGCCGATGGGGAGCGCAAGAGGTTTCGACGTCGTTAAGGGTTATGTGGACACGGATTACGGCCAGATACACTTTCGCAGGTGAGTTAACTGAGAGCACACTATTGCTGTGAATACGGCTAGATACACTACCGCAGGTGAGCTATAAAGGTATTTTCTGAGTCGAATCAAAAGTCAACCCATATTACGGCCACAAACACTATGCACGCAAGCTAAAGAAGTGACCTTTGAGTCGACTCAATATATATCTCCATTTTACGGTCAAAAAGAACTGCCGCAGGAGAGGTAACGCGGAGGAATGCGGCATCAGGTATGCTGCTGCTACAGGCGGTGCAGAGACGCTATCGCGACAATGAGATAGACTTTTGAGTCGACTCGAAGGTCAATACGGCATCAGCTACGCCACTGCTGCTACAGGTATTGCAGATACGCTATTGCGACAATGAGGTAGATACCTCGCCGACGCTCTAGGGTTTTGAACGTGACGTTCCCGCAGCCACTCACCCCCGCAGTCTTCCCCTCCTTCTCCCCTCCAACATCCCTCCCCCTCCCCACCCCTTCCCCCCTCTCTCTCCGCCGGTCTTTTTTCAGAATTAGTGAACCCCGTTACCATTTATCCCCCCTCCCTCCTTCCCCCCCTTCGCTCCCCTTCCCCTCTCCCCACACCCCTCTCCCTCTCTCCCCCAAACCTCCTCCGCGCTTCTCGTTCCCCCTCGTCGTCCTCACTTGAGCTTGCTCTTTCCTTTCCCCCCTTCCCTTCCCCCATCCTCCCTGTCCGTCCCACGCTCGTCCTCCCCTCTACACCCCTTCCCCCGACACCCTTTTCCCCACCTTTCCCAACGCGCAGATGCGGACAAGGCATGCCGTCCGTGCTGCTCCTGCATGCCGCCCCGCAATCCTCCTCCATGTTCTCCTCCGCGCTCAAGCGCTTTGCCGCTCGGGGGCTGCACGCCGTAGCCGTCGATCTGCCCAACTGCGGCGAATCCAGCCGTTCGTCCGTGGAGCTGACGATCGCTGACGTGGCGGAGATCGTGCTGCAGGCGATCCAAGGGCTGAGATTCACCAGCACCATCGACCTGGTAAGCGTCGAAACGGGAAGGGTGGGGAGGTGGTTGGTTGTGGGGGTGTGGAATGGGGAAAGAGGGCGTTACCCTTCGAATGTGGGGGGAAAGGGAGGGGGAAGGGGAGATGGGGAAGGGGGGAGAGTGAAGGGTGGATGGGGGATGAGGAGCCTTTTTTGGCTAGATGGAGTCGGTACGAACAACCTCCCAGCATCAGCATGAACTAAATGAATAACCGTCTAACAACGTCCCTAACAACGGACCAGCCTTTGGCTAACCGTCTCACCCCGCTGGAAAATAAGCAACGCCGCTCTTGCATGACACGCGCGTTTGAAAGGCTTATTTCCCCACCCAAACTACCCAACCCCTCCCCGCCCCCCTCCCCCCTCCCCCCCCCCCCATGTACCCCTTGTCATCTCCTGTTACGCACACAAACCCCCATCTACCCCAACCCACCCCCTTCTACCCCTACCCACACCCCCCTACGCCCGCCTATCACCTTCTACCCTTACCGAACCGCACCCACCCTCACCCATCCCCATCTACCCCCACCCACCCGTACCCACCCTCGCCACCCACATCTACCCCCACCCAAGACCCCCTACCCGCACAGACCCCCCACCTGTCCCCCGGTCTATAGCCTGTCCCCCGGTCTATAGCCTGTCCCCCGGTCTATAGCCTGTCCCCCGGTCTATAGCCTGTCCCCCGGTCTATAGCCTGTCCCCGGTCTAGCCTGTCCCCGGTCTATAGCCTGTCCCCCGGTCTATAGCCTGTCCCCCGGTCTATAGCCTGTCCCCCGGGTCTATAGCCTGTCCCCCCGGTCTATAGCCTGTCCCCCGGTCTATAGCCTGTCCCCCGGTCTATAGCCTGTCCCCCGGTCTATAGCCTGTCCCCCGGTCTATAGCCTGTCCCCCGGTCTATAGCCTGTCCCCCGGTCTATAGCCTGTCCCCCGGTCTATAGCCTGTCCCCCGGTCTATAGCCTGTCCCCCGGTCTATAGCCTGTCCCCCGGTCTATAGCCTGTCCCCCGGTCTATAGCCTGTCCCCCGGTCTATAGCCTGTCCCCCGGTCTATAGCCTGTCCCCCGGTCTATAGCCTGTCCCCCGGTCTATAGCCTGTCCCCCGGTCTATAGCCTGTCCCCCGGTCTATAGCCTGTCCCCCGGTCTATAGCCTGTCCCCCGGTCTATAGCCTGTCCCCCGGTCTATAGCCTGTCCCCCGGTCTATAGCCTGTCCCCCGGTCTATAGCCTGTCCCCCGGTCTATAGCCTGTCCCCCGGTCTATAGCCTGTCCCCCGGTCTATAGCCTGTCCCCCGGTCTATAGCCTGTCCCCCGGTCTATAGCCTGTCCCCCGGTCTATAGCCTGTCCCCCCGGTCTATAGCCTGTCCCCCCGGTCTATAGCCTGTCCCCCGGTCTATAGCCTGTCCCCCGGTCTATAGCCTGTCCCCCGGTCTATAGCCTGTCCCCCGGTCTATAGCCTGTCCCCCGGTCTATAGCCTGTCCCCCGGTCTATAGCCTGTCCCCCGGTCTATAGCCTGTCCCCCGGTCTATAGCCTGTCCCCCGGTCTATAGCCTGTCCCCCGGTCTATAGCCTGTCCCCCGGTCTATAGCCTGTCCCCGCGTCTATAGCCTGTCCCCCGGTCTATAGCCTGTCCCCCGGTCTATAGCCTGTCCCCCCGGCTATAGCCTGTCCCCCGGTCTATAGCCTGTCCCCGGTCTATAGCCTGTCCCCCGGTCTATAGCCTGTCCCCCGGTCTATAGCCTGTCCCCCGGTCTATAGCCTGTCCCCCGGTCTATAGCCTGTCCACCCCGGTCTATAGCCTGTCCCCCGGTCTATAGCCTGTCCCCCGGTCTATAGCCTGTCCCCGCGTCTATAGCCTGTCCCCCGGTCTATAGCCTGTCCCCCGGTCTATAGCCTGTCCCCCGGTCTATAGCCTGTCCCCCGGTCTATAGCCTGTCCCCCGGTCTATAGCCTGTCCCCCGGTCTATAGCCTGTCCCCCGGTCTATAGCCTGTCCCCCGGTCTATAGCCTGTCCCCCGGTCTATAGCCTGTCCCCCGGTCTATAGCCTGTCCCCCGGTCTATAGCCTGTCCCCCGGTCTATAGCCTGTCCCCCGGTCTATAGCCTGTCCCCCGGTCTATAGCCTGTCCCCCGGTCTATAGCCTGTCCCCCGGTCTATAGCCTGTCCCCCGGTCTATAGCCTGTCCCCACCCCACTTCTCCAACAGATCGGGCATCAAACGGGAGCGACAGTGGCGCTGCAAATCTGATCCGACCTCCCCCAGGTGGTGCGGAGGGTGGTGCTGTGGGGCGTGCCCATGCTGGGCTTCATGGAGCGATTAAGGGGGCCTTCTCTCACGTGCTGCAACCCTTCTCACCGCTTCCCACCCCTCTCTACTCCTTTTTTTCCTGTCGTTTCCCGCACGCGCCCCACCTCCATGTACCGCCATCCCATCCCCGCAGATCGGGCACCAGACAGGGGCGACAGTGGCGCTGCAAATTGCCTCTGATTTACCGCAGGTGGTGCGGCGGGTGGTGCTGTGGGGCGTGCCCATGCTGGGCTTCATGGAGCGAGGGGACGTGCTGAGAGAAGAACCGCCTGATTACGATGGGGACTTGGAGGGCACTGTGGCCACGTTTCTGGAAAAGAGATACCCGTACCCCGTGCCCTGGCAGCTCAAGGTGAGAAGCAGCTCAATGTGGGGTACGGTGCTGTGGGGTGCTGTGGCACTGTGGCGTCGTTGCTCGAGAGGAGATACCCCTACCCCGTGCCCTGGCTACTCAAGATGCTTTGGGGTTGATTGATGGGTGCAGTGCGGTGAGCCAAGCAGCTGAAGGCGAGCTGGGTGCATGGAGTGGGGTGGGTGACCAGGGCTACATGGAGTGGTTCTGTGGGGTGTGCCGATGCTGGGGTTCATGGAGCGGTGCTGTGCGGTGCGGTGGGGTGCGGTGGGGAGCTGTGGCGAGGCAAGCAGGTGAGGGTGAAGCGGGCCAGCTAAGTGAGGCGACGAGCATGGAGCTGGAATTCACGGGATGAGTGGATGCATTGAGGGTAGAGTCCCAAAGCAGACTGTCACTAGGAGCGCGTCAGACAGATGACTCTCCTGTGTCGCATCTGTCTGACGCGTCTCAAAAGCCTTCTGAGGCCTTCAAGGGTCTGCAGGGCACTGTATGGAAGCCAGCCCCTGCTGCTGTGTCCCCACCCCTTTCCCTTGCTGACCGTGACCCCTCCCCTCCCTGTCCCCCTCGCCCACTCCCCTCCCCACCCCCCCTCCCCTCCCCACTCCCCACCCCTCCCTGTCCCCGTCCCCTGCCCCTCTCCACTCTCTGTGGTATATCACCATGCTCTCCTCCGCTCCCTGCCCATGCCTGTGCTCTGCCTGCTGCTGCTCTCTGACTGACCAACCTTCTCCGTTTCCTTCCCCCCGCCCCCATCAGGTGCGCACGCACACTGATAGGCATGCTACAGACCCACGTGCGCCGCCCCTGGTTGGCTCGAGCCATGGCCGTAGTGGATCACAACGCCCTCCTGGGCAACCTCCCCATTTTTGTGCTCTCTCTGCCGCTCCCCCTGTCCACCTTCTCCCCATCCCCCCACCCCACCAGGTGCGCACGCTGAAAGACATGCTACAGACCTACGAGCGACGCCCCTGGCTGACTCGAGCCATGGCAGAAGTGGATCACATCGCCCTCCTGGGCTCGCTCCCCATGCCCGTGCTCTGCCCTCTGTCTCACCCCTGCGCATGCCATGCCCCTTCTCCTCCCCCTCCCCCCCCCACCAGGTGCGCACACTATGGGGCTTATGAGCATCGACGACGCCCCTGGCTGACTCGAGCCATGGCAGTAGTGGATTACACTACTGCTATGGTACAAGGAGTGCATCGAAGCACCCTCCTGGGCTTTTGAGGCGCCTCAAAAGTAGTGCATCAAAACGCCCTCCTGCGCTCACTGCCCATGCCCGTGCTGCACCCTCCCTGCCTGCTGCTCTCTTCCTCCCCATGCACCTGCTGCTGTGTCTGACCCCTTTCCCTCCTCTGACCCCTTTCCCTCCTCTGACCCCTTTCCCTCCTCTGACCCCTTTCCCTCCTCTGACCCCTGGCCCTCCTTCCCCCCTACAGCACCACCAGGTGCGCACGCTGATAGATATGCTACAGACCTACAAACGTCGCGTGTGGCTCACATGAGCCATGGCCGTGGTAGATCATGCCGCCCTGCTGTGTTCCCTGCCCGTGCTGTTGCTCTCTGCTCCCAATGCCCCTGCTGCTGTGTCTGACCCATGCACATGCCCTGCCCAAGCCCTGCTCCTCCCAACCCCCTCACTTCCCTCCCCACCAGGTGCGCACACTCATAGACATGCTACAGACGTATGAACGCCGCCCCTGGCTGACCCGAGCCATGGCGGTGGTCGACCACGCCGCCCTCCTCGGCTCCCTCCCCATGCCCGTGCTCTGCCTGGCCGGCGACAGCGAGCCGTATCAGAAAGCGACGATGAAAGCCGCCCTGCTGTGCAAGAACGGCAAGTATGTGAACCTGGGCTCGGCCGGCAGTGACGTGGTAGATGAAATCCCCGATGATTATGTGGCAGAGGTCCTGGGTTTTCTCCTGGAGCCAGATGTAGATGGGGGTGTGGGGGCAGGGGGAGCGGGGGGAGGGTCGGGGAGAGTGGGGGGCGGAGTGGGGAGGGTGGGGGCGCTGGGGGGAGCGGCGCAGGGGGAGCGGGCGAGCTGGTCGATTCAGAGTGAGGTGGTGGCGCAGGATGGGGGGAGGAAGATGTCTGCTGCTGCTGGCGTGGGGGGGGCCGGGGGGGGAGGAGTGGGGGGGAATCAAGCGCTACGGCAAGGGTCGTTGCCGAGTAACTTAGGGGGAGGAGCGGGAGCAGGAGGAGGGGGAGGAGGAGGGGGAGGAGCGGGTGTAGATGGGGGCCAGTCGCCGAGAGGGGAGGGAGACGAGAGGAGATCGTCATCTGAGAAAAAGAGAGGGTTGCTCAAGGGGTTGTTTAGAGGAAAGAGCGGGTTGCAGCAGCAGGGATGATGGCAGGCAGGCATACAAGCAGGCAGGCACACGGCAGGCTGGCAGGCACACGGCAGGCTGGCAGGTACACGGCAGGCTGGCAGGCACACGGCAGGCTGGCAGGCACACGGCAGGCTGGCAGGTACACGGCAGGCTGGCAGGTACACGGCAGGCAGATGTGCCCAGTGAACAGCAGTGATGGCAGGGAGGCATAGACAGGAGACGGCAGGCAGCTGGGCACAGGGATTAGTGATGGCAGTGTAAGGGAAAGGGATTGTTCAGAGGGAAGAGTGGGCTGCAGCAACAGGGGTGACGGCATGCGGGCAGCAGCAGCATCTGCACTGGTATCTTATCAGCCAAGAATAGTCAGCCTAGGGTGCAGTGGCACTGACCCTGGTCTGACTTTTGAGTCGACTCAAAACTCAGTATGGGGTGCAGTGGCACTGGCCCTAGTCTGACGGATAGTTATTGGCTTCAATATTCCTTCAAGGGGTCCTGTGAAGTCCCACACACTTGCCTTGCCAAGTTGCCAGCTGGAATTGCATATATTCGTGCCCGTAAGCTGGATTTGCCGTTCACGTCAGTTGGGTTGCCAGCTTTGCCAGCTGGCTGGCACAGCCACAGCCGCCAACACCTTCACCTTCACCTCACTTCCATTATCCGTCTAGATTTCATTAGAATTGCATTTGTCCACCGATAGGGGACTGTGTGATCGCAGCACACGCTAGTAGTGCATTTTTGTTTGGGGCGCCAAATGTAGCTTGCAATTGCGACTTGGGCGGGTTGTACTTCATTAGTGCTTCTCCCCTCTTGTCTCGGTCTTAGTTGGCGTTGTACTTAAGGCTACAGACAGGAAGATTGTTGTATGGATACACATAAACTGCTTGTAACAATTGTTAACTGCATTGCATGTTTACCTATTCTGCATGCTTGTCCATCCAGATATCAATCAGAAGAGGAAGAAATGTGGAGTAACAGCTTATTTCTCGTACTTCTACAGCTTTTCCATCCAGATATCAACATATTTCAAACAATTTCCTCTAGTGGCACATTATGCCGTGTTCACGGTTGCGGTTTGGCTGCCTGGTCGTTGTGAGCCCTCGCTATTGCCAACCTACTAGGTGGGTCTGAATTGTTCTGCGATTTCGACAGAGTCACACCGAGGACCAAAGAAGCCAACTGACGAACTTGACCGGCGTGGTTACTATTGCTCGCCAGTCTCTTTCGCCGTGTGTGACGAGGCGACTCAAATGTTGCGAGTTGAATCCTGCATCTCAATCATTTCCCATCATTCTGGAACATTTTAGGACAGTAGTACCTACCTACCTACCATCCTAGTAGCTACCTACCTTAGCGATCTACTATTTGCGGCTCAACCTTCCTGCTGTGGCGAGCTGGTTCCACTGGTTGCGTAAATCTGTTTTGTTCGGCTTCTGTCAAGCACGCCTGTGCTTAGGTTTCTGCAGAGTTTCGCCTCCTCCATTTCATCAAGGCTGTCCGTAGGTGCCTGACACCAGAGATTAAGGCGGACCGTGATTAGTCGCCAACACCTTTTGGTTTCCTCTGCGTCCTCTAGGTTGAGACCGGCTGATACCGATTGGAACTAGTTGAAACTGGTTGAGAAGGGCAGTGCTTGGTCGCCGGGCACTTGGGCTCGGGCGGACGGTGCGTGGTTCCCGGCATGAACGGCGGTGCGAACGACAGCCGCAAGGCCAACATGGTCAATGCGGCGACGACTTTCAAGGTGCGACGCTCGCTTCAGTTGTCTTTTGAGTCACGCAAAAGTCGCCTCGTTCAGGTGGCAAGGCAGTTGCAAGCTGAGTG
This sequence comes from Closterium sp. NIES-65, assembly GCA_948144175.1. NCBI lineage: Eukaryota > Viridiplantae > Streptophyta > Zygnematophyceae > Desmidiales > Closteriaceae > Closterium > Closterium sp. NIES-65. Next base: position 154,908 of record CANXME010002035.1, read on the forward strand.
GGAGCTCGACAGTCGTTGTTTTGATCGTTCTTCAATTGTCTAAAATTTGCGGGACTTGCACAGACAAATAGCATTTGTCACAACGTAGACCGACCGTATGGGAGTGCACACATTGTCAGACTATTTTGAAGTCCATGCATGTCGCGCATACGTGGTTCATACCGCGCTGAATCGTAACATACCGCGCACGCTTACACCCTGGTTCATAATCTCATTGGGAATTCGCTTACTCGATCCCAAGTATGTGGGACGGTTGCCACGTCATGTACTCAGGCCTCGCGTAAGTTCTCCTGTCGATTCATGTCCCTTCGCGTGTTCATCTCCCCGGTTCTGCTTGACCTCGCAAACTTCGATTCCACTCTGCATCCGCGTTTTCAGAATTTCCAATTCGACTTCGATCTGGGGGTGTCGTCTGGATCCGGCATCGGAGGTGGAGGGGGTCGCTTGGGCGCGGGAGGTGGCAGTCTCAAGGACCAGAAGCTCGGCGGAGGCTTGGCGGTGAGTCAGTAACTTGGTCGGTGTTGCATTGCTTGTTCTTTTCTGCTTCATCGTCACCACTGGAAGTCGCTCAGAGGAGGTCGATTGGGAGCGGGCGGGAGGCGGCAGTCTCAAGGACCAGAAGCTCGGCGGTAGTTTGGTGAGTCAAGCAACCGCAGAGCAAATTAGTAATGGTCTTTGGTAATACGGAGACTGGTAACTTGATCACTGGTAACCTGATCACTGGTAACCAGAACTAGTATCAGCAGCAGTGGTCCAACTCGGTTTGGTGAGTGAGTCAAAATCATGCAAAATTTGGGAAATCGAAACGCACAGACACAGAAAAAAAACAGCTAAGAAAGAAACCAAACAAAAAAATGGGTCTGTGGGCATTTCAAGTGATCCCAGCGCCGTCGGTGATTCATTTTGAGCAAAACGGTTCAAAACGGTCCAAAACTGTGCAAAGTGATGCAGCATGATGATGCATTGCATTGCACCAACTTTGAGCGTTCCCCGTATGGGAGATTGTTTATTGACTGTAGCACTCACCTGTCTTCGAGCATCTCTCTCGCCTGTTCCGCTCACCCCCCGTTTCTCCTGCTCTGTGCCTCCTCCGCGCTCCTCCACCCCCCTTCCCCCCTTTTCTCGCCCCCCTCCGCCACCTCGGCCCCCTCCGCACCCTCCGCCCAATCTTTCCCCCGTCCCCTCAGGGTGGTGGAGGGCGACCAGGCGCGGGAGGCGGCTACGCGCAGGGCGCCACCTCGTGGTCCACAGGCGGAGGGGGAGGGGGAGCAGCGCGCGCGCCCCCCGCCTCCGCCAGCTCCTATGCGCAGGGGCAGGCGCAGGGGCAGGCGCAGAGGCAAGGGGGAAGTGGGGGAGGGCCCAGCTGGGTCCCTCTGGGGCAGTCCGGGATTGGCAGCGGGGGGAGTGGGGGAAGCGGATATGGGGGGATGGGGATGAGAATGGGAATGGGGGGAATGAACGCCAAGCCTCTAAACTCCTCCCTGTCGTCATCTGGTGCGTCAGCAGCAGCAGCATCTGCCAGCAAGGCGGATGACGTGTTTGCCAGCCTGTGGAGCAGCGCCACTGCCTCCGCGCGACTCGGGGCGTCCACGTCATCGTCCACGTCAGCGTATGGAGGCGCCGCCAGGGACAGCGCGGGAGGGGCATCTGGGGGAGATAGATTTGGGGGAAGTGGAGCGGGAGGGGGAGGGGGAGGGGGAGGGTTTGATCCGTTTGGTATGGGCGATTTACGGAGCTCCGTTCCCAAAGCTGGCTTGTCAGGAGGAGCAGGTGGGGCAGGCAGTGGATTTGGTATAGGATCAGGATTAGGATCCGGAGCGGGAGCAAGTGGAGGTGCAGGATTCGGAATGGGTGGTGGGATTGGCAGTGGCGGTGGTGGTGGCGGTGGTGGTGGGTTAGGCGGTCAGCCCATGAGGGGCAGCGGCGTTGGAGGCCCTTCACTGCGCGCCTCTGCCCCATCTGCCGCGTCTGCTGCCACTTCTGCTTCCTCTGCTGCCTCTGCTGATCCGTTTGCTGCTTCCTGGCCGGACCCATTCGCCACCGCCACCAGTAGCAGTGGCAGCGGAGGTGGTAACACTGGCAACATGAACAGTAGCAGCAGCAGCAGCAGTGGTGGCATGGCAGGGGGGGGATCTAGAGCCTCATCCGCGTCTGCAGCAGACCCGTTTGCAAACTTCTCCGCCTCGTTCCCTGCCCCACGCACCGCTGCCTCCTCTGCTGCTCCCCCTCCTGCTGCCTCTGCTGCTTCTGCCGCCGCCGCCGCCGCTGATCCGTTCGCCGCCTTCTCATCCAACTTCGGGAGTTCACAACCCCCCAGCAGCTCCCAGCCATCTGCTGCTGCGGCAGGGTCATTTGACCCTCTCGTAGACATGCTTTTCAACCCTAAGCCCACTGCTGCTGCTGGTGGCTCTGGTGCTGGTGCTGGTGCTGGTGCTAGCTCTGCTGCTGGTGGTTTTGCAGCGGCCAGCAGTGACAGCAGCAGCAGTTTCTTTGGGGCGAGCGCAGGTGGTGTTGATTTTGGGAACCAAGACGCCGGTGATTGGGGAAGCTTCGGGGACGCTTCTGCTTCCGCCTCCATGGAAACCACTGTAGAGCTAGACGGCATCGGGCCGCCGCCAGCGGGAGTCACTTATAATGCAGCGCTCAATAAGGGGACGGAGTTCTACAAAGGGGGGCAGTTTGCGGACGCGATCAAGTGGCTGGTGTGGGCGGAGCAGCTGGCGGAGAGAGGGGGGCAAGCGGACGGGGGGGGCCTGGTGGCTGTGCTGACTGCCCGCGCTTCATGTTACAAGGAGGCTGGCGAGATGAAGAAAGCCGTTGCAGATTGTAGCAAGGTGAGTGAGTACGCGTAAGGGCGGGGCACCCAGCATTGAGTGCAGCAAGGTGAGTCAGGGTGTTGACTGCACGGGCGTCGTTCTACAAGGAGGCTGGCGAGATGAAGAAGGCTGTTGCTGACTGCAGCAAGGTAAGGAGTGGGGTGCGGTTGGAAGGTTCAGAAAGAACGGGAGCAAAGGAGAGAACTGCAGCAAGGTGAGTGTGGGATGGGGAACAGTTTGCGGACGCGATCAAGTGGCTGGTGCGGGCGGAGCAGCTGGCGGAGAGAGGGGGGGGGGCGGACGGGGGGGGGGGGCTGGTGGCTGTGCTGCTGAGTGCGCAGGCATCGTGCTACAAGGAAGCTGGCGAGATGAAGAAAGCCGTTGCTGACTGCAGCAAGGTGAGTTTGATAAGGGGGGCAAGTTGCGAGTGGACTTTCTAGGCACAGGGGGGAGGGATTGCTGGTGGCTGTGCTGACTGCGCGGCCATGTTACAAGGAGGCAGGGAAATTTTAGAAGGCCGTTGCTGACTGCAGCAAGGTGAGTCGGTGTGGGGGTTGAAGGGGGATAGGGGCATTATTGATTGAAGGACAGGACAGGGCGGTGCTGACTGCAAGGAAGCAGGGGAATGAAAAAAGACGTTGCTGGCTACAGCAAGGTGAGTAGTGGGATGGGAAGGGAAGGGGAGAAGGGAGAGAGGAAAGGAGAACTGAGAACGGAGAAGGATGGGCCAAGTTCTCAGTTCCCCCCAGTTGCAATGGGCCAAGTTCTCAGTTCCCCCCAGTTGCAATGGGCCAAGTTCTCAGTTCCCCCCAGTTGCAACGGTACGCTCCTTTTTCTCTGCGGCGCCTCTTATCGACTACTCCACCTCTTGCTGCCCTTCAAATCACTCAGGTGCTCGAGCCAGAGAACACAGCTGTGCTGATGCAGCGAGCGTGTCTGTACGAGGCATTGGAGAAGTACAAGCTGGGGATGGCAGACCTGCGCCTGCTCTCCTTTCAAGATGACTTTTGAGTCGACTCAAAAGTCAACTTACTACAAGCTGGGGATGGCAGACCTGCTCCTGCTCTCCCTTCAAGACCCTTACCCACTAACCCCCCTCTTCACTCTCCTCTTCTCACTCGCTCCCTTCCTCAGGTGCTCGATCTCGAGCCTGAAAACACAGCAGTGCTGATGCAGCGAGCATGCCTGTACGAGGCGATGGAGAAGTACAAGCTGGGCGTGGCAGACCTGCGCCTGCTCTCCCGCCTCGACCCCTCCAACCGTGCCGTTGCCACGAGCCTCAACCGCCTCAATAAGGCACTTGCTGCTCTGGGGTGATGACAGCAGGAGGAGCAGGAGGAGGAGGAGGGGATTAAGAGGATATGGGGTGTGGTAGGGGAAGGATGAGGGGTGGCTGACCTGCGCCTGCTCTCCCGCCTTGACCCTTCCAACCGCGCTGTCGCCACGAGCCTCAACCGCCTCAACAAGGCACTTGCTGCTCTGGGGTGATGACAGCAGCTTGAGGAAGGGGAGCAGGAGGAGGAGGAGCAGAAGGTGCATCGTTGGCATTTGGGCTGGTTGGGCAGAGAGCGGTGGGGAACAAGGGACGGGTTCGGGTAAGGATATGGGGGCATGGGAGCATGGGTACATGGGTGCATGGGAGCATGGGAGCATGGGATGGGTGCATGGGAGCATGGGTGCATGGGAGCATGGGATGTGTGCATGGGAGCATGGGTGCATGGGGGCATGGACGTATGGGTGCATGGTTCAAGGGGAGAAGTACAAGCTGGGGGTGGCTGACCTGCGCCTGCTCTCCCGCCTCGATTTCATAATCTGCTCTGCTTCTCCATAAGCCTCAACAAGGTGCTTGTTGCCTTGGGTTGAGAGCGGTGGAGATTGGTGGAGAGCGCTCACGAGTGGTGGGGGGAGGTAGAGAGGTATGACCAAGGGAGTTGGGACGACTACTAGTTTCTCTCTGCTCTCTCGCATAGGTCCCTCCAACTGTGCTGTTGCCATGAGCTTCAACCACCCCAAATTGAGAATGGTGGAGAGCGGCTGATAGTGGAGAATGATGGTGGGGTGTGGTTTGGGAAAGGCCATCTGTGTTGAACGGGCTAGGGTAGAGCGGTATGATATGACTCATGAGTAAGGCTTCCTAATTCGGGGCAACATTAGAGGTATAGTGATTCTACGGATACAGCTTCCAGTGTTGTGTAAAATGCTTAGTATAGAGAGGTACTGCAGAAATCCAGCATGTTAGGAAAGACAAGAAATGTACAATTGATAACTTCGGAAGTGATCTAGTTGGGATAACAGTTCAACAGTGGAGTGGATAACTAGAAGGGTGCTAGGAAATGCTTCATAAGTTCAGAGGTCAAGGTTCAAAGGTTTGGGGTGCCATTCTATCTAGGGGCATCCCAAAGCATTGAACCCTACTCAACCTTATGCACAAACCCAACCAAACCAAACCTAACCCAGCTATATAGCACTATCACCTGCCGTTACCCTAGGCCACCCTATTTTTACATCTGTGCAGGAACTCCGAAACAAGAGTCACCGGCATTTTCTCAAATGGCGTCGGCGCGCGTTTCGTGCACCCAGGAGATCCGCAGCGGCAGCAAGTCTCATCGCTTAAGCCTTGCCCTTCACGAGTTTATAGACGCGCGATGCGAGCCAGATGGATTCCGCGTTCTTCGCGACGGCGACGCCAGCAGCAGCTCCCGCAACCGCGCCGGCAACCGCGCCAGCCATGGCCCCCGCAGCAGCAGCTGCCTTTACGTCAGCTCCTTGCTTCTTCTTGTTCTCTCCTCCCTGCATCTCCTGCTCCTGCCCCTTGCTGTTCCTAATCGCGGCGGCTTCGCGCTGGAAAACTTTAAGAACGTCTTTAGTAGCCATCTGCAGAACGATGTGGATGCACCGTTTGAAAAGGTCGGGTGGCGCGACGGACGGCTGCACCACCTGATGCAGCACGAGCCGCGACGCCACGCGCGCGCCGTCGGACGAAGTCGTCGCGCTCGTCTTCGTCGTCTTTGCAGCGAGATCTGCGGCGGAATCTGCGGCGACATCGCGCTCCGGGCTGCTGCATGCGCTGCTGCTGTCCCAATCGCTGGCGGGATGGAAGGCATCGGAGAGCGGGGAAGACGGAGCGGAAGCAGTGTCGGAATCGGCGGAAGCGGAGGAAGTTGCGGAAATGGAGGAAGTGGCGGAGGTGGCGGAGGCGGCGGAGGCGGCGGAGGCGGAAGTTGCGGAAGCGGGGACTACGAGCGGCTCGACCTGCCAGAAGCCCTCGAACTTGCGCATGAGGCCGGGGCGCGTTAGTTCGAAGGACATTTTGCGGTTCGGACGGTCGTGGACCATGCGCATGTGCGCATCGAATGTGCCTGTAAAGAACGGCAGCTGGAAGGCGAAAACCATATCCATCTCGAGCTCCTTCACCCCGTTATTGTCACTAATGACCCGCTCGTTCTTAACGGACTTGATGTTCTTAAATACGCGGCTGTTGTGCGGGTCGCACACGATGGAGAAGACGGCATCCGGCGGAAGGCCGACGGTCGCGACTCCGTCGAGTTGACAGAGGGCGTTAGATCCGACGGAAACCGTCATTGACGGCGTCTCGTCGACCCAATCGGGGATTTGGAACCACGCGGCGAGCTCTGCCCGCATCGCGTCTTCCCAAGGCTCCGATGCCGTGGCGGAAACGGCAACGGTCTGCTGGATAGCAGCCTCGGTAGCACCCATGATGGAGTGGTGACGATGTGGTTTCTTTACGATGGTAGCGAGTGATGCGGAATGGGCAGTGGAGCGTGGGCGGGGAATGCGGTTAGCGATGGAGATGGACGGCGGAGACTAGGGTATGGAGCTGCGGAAATGAGACAAAAGCTCAAGAAAATGATGTCGGAGAGCACATACAACTGGAGAGGAATGTAGGTGAAAAGCTTCTCCCTTCGCTAGAATGGATGTGAGGGAGGAGTACCCGTGAGATGAAACGATTTGGAACTTGGAAGGGGGAAGACTTGAAACTTCTGAAGGACAAGGGAGATTGAAGGGATTTGTAGTTGCAGTTTGACAGACTGTCGTTCGGAGCCTGATTGGTCGAAGCGCAGATTTCTCTCCTTCTGGGGTGGTTCAGAATTTCGTCGGTGGATGGATGAGTGACTTCGCACGCGTTTTCGCTTGCCCGCCGCGACGTTTCGAAACGGCAGGTCCACCGTGAAAATTGTGACCCGAGTCCCGACTGAAGGAGAGGAGCAGGAAGAGGTGGCGGCGGTGAAGTAGCGTAGCGTGTTGAATCAAAAAAGTTTTTGTTCTGGGCAGCGACTTGGAAAAGAATCGGAACCCCAGACCCTTTATCAGCCAAAATTGCTAAATTGCCGCCATGCCATTGACAGGGCTCGGATTATGTTTGTCACGGGCAGCGTGAGTGTGTGTGACGTGGATGTCACAGAGTGGGACACAGCGATGTGTCAAGCATGTACAGTAGGTTACTTTCTGAGACGCTGCCCAAGTCACACCCCAACCACTGTATCACATTTTCCCGTGGCAACGAATGGTAGTGGTGTGACCTGCATCAATGAGATAGTGGATGTGGCGCTGTAGAGCTGCCTGAAACATGTTCCCTCAAGCTTGTTTGAACGGCGCGCCTGTCGGCTTGCAGTTTGTCCATTATAAGAGTTGACGTTTCCGTGACACTCCTGGCAAATCAGTAGCCTACAGCTTGGCGAATTGTATGGTGGCGGGGCGGAGATGATTCTACGCGTGTGGCGCGCGACGCGACACGCCCCTGGCTGGCACGGTAAGCTGCAGGGCAATTGCTGCTTCTTCTGCCGTGTCGGTTTGTTGCTTGTTTTGCCGTCAGGACTCAGGTTAGGCTTCCGTACCGCATTTCCAAACCAGGCTAGCCACACGACAGGGCGCCACCCAACCAAAACCTAATATACTCGACATAGACTCTGTCTGCAAACGCTTAAGAATTCCATCCTTGCCATGTTGTGAAACCTGCACATATATTTACATCACCACCACAACAAGAGCATCCGGAACAAGCTTGGAAAGGGACAAATCTCCTCCCAGCTGCGACCATTCAACCCGGAGCTCTCGCATTTTGTATGCATTGTTACTTGCCTTTTGTCCCCCTTGTTCAACTAGCTCAACCTCACAATCTTCACTGCCTAATTTAGGGCAATCCTCCTGCTCTCCATCCAACCAACTCCTGCCCTTCCTGCACATTCCCGGCAAACCTTCCTTGCTTATCGTCCCCATCACCACCTCCAAACCCCGGCCTACCACAAAAAGACGATTGTTACCATCCGCGGCCATGCGCAGGGGTGTGCGGAGGAAGAGGGGTAAAGGAGGGCCAATGACAAGCTGCCACTTGTCGGTATCCGGGCAGTAGGAAAAGAGCCTGGCAGCAAAGGGGCAAAGGGAGTATGGGATGAATGGGGGAACAAAGAAAGGGGAAAAGGAGATGTGGGAAGGTATGCAGAGAAGTGAGATGAGGAAGAACAAATACATGGGGGGGTGTGATGGAGAGGACAAAATCCCAAACAAACGGGCAGATCATTGTGAAAGGAATAGCAAACCCACTCTTCACCTCAAAGTCGGCCCATGAGAGAGACAAACGTGCCATGACTTGCACAATGGCATCCCCTCCCCCCCATGCTCTCACCCAACAACACACATCACAAGCCAGCACCCAGCACGGGCTGACTTTTGAGTCGACCCAAAAGTCAGCTTCCACAGCGGCTGGGAGCACAGCAATGGCATCCCCTCCTGCCCATGCTCTCACCCTACAACAAACCTCACAAGCCACCACCCAGCCCAGCACAGCACAGCACCCACGCAGGTGCCATGAATCAACGCACCATTAGGCACAACACATCACCGCACACCACCACCCCACATGCCATCAGCGCGCACCTGCGAGTATTCCCCTCCTGCACGAGGGTGACTAGCGTCTCATGCACCACTGCACATACTCCTGTCCATCCCTCTGCCATGCCTTCAGGCATCGGCTCCCACACTGCTGAAATGCCACTCCGCCCCACGCCTTGTCCCATGCCTTGTCCCACGCCTTGCCTCACGCCTTGCCTCTCCGCTCCACCCTGTCCCTCCCCCAGGCCCTCTGGTCCGATGTTCTCTCCTGCACTGCTTGCTTCTCCACCACCTCCACCTCCCCCCTCTCCTCCTCGTCCCTCTCCTTCTCCCGGCCCCCGGCCAATCAAAGCACCCCCGTGTCTTCTTGGTCCCGTAAGCCCCTCCCTTTCCTTTTCCTGGACGAGCTTATAAAGGGGACAGGAGAACCCACGGGGTGAGAAGTGAAACGGCCACTGCCACCCCTCCGTCAAAAAGAGAGTCCCGCCAAAACACGCCACCCCAAAGCTGGAAAACGCCAAAGGCAGCGGTGGGATGGACTGCCACGTGTCAGTCTCTGGTTGGTACATTTCGGCTGATTGGATTTCCTCAAGCTCTGATGCATTGCCTCCGGCCACTATTATTTTTCCCTGGGTAGCCCATGAGCCAAAAAATCTGCGAGGAGTGATGAGATTGGCCAACTGGGTCCAGCGGGCAGTTCGAGGGTCGTACCTGAAATTGACGATAAAAAGGGGGGGAGGGCGGATGGGGTGGGGAGGAGGGAGGGGGGGGATGGGGGGACGAATAGAATACAAGAGTTGCAACGCATGGCAGGGGCGCTACGGCACATAGGAAACAATGCCGAAAATAAAAAGGAGAAAAAAAGAATAAAGAACAAGCAAAGACGGGGGAGGGGAGGGTGTCACAGCATAATTCAGTGGCCAAAAAGCTGAATGGGAAGCAAGAAGCACATAGGGCGTAATGCATTGCACGCAAACCAAGTCAACATACATGATTAAGAGAGCAATGTCTCTACTTAAAACCCAGGCATGGCCTCAGCTTTTTGTTGAGAGCCCAAACACGCACACACGAATCACACCTGATTGGTGCAATACCTTTACTTTGCCCCTCACCTGAAAGTATCACCCAATGGATTTTTGCGGTCAGACCCTGTTCCTCCAATCATGTAGAGACACCTGTCAAGGCCCACACAACCCACTCCCGAGGCTTCCCATTGGCCGGTGCCACGTGGGTATGGGATCTTCTGCCAACCAGCGCTCTCTGCGAACGCGTGCCACTCGAAATGTTTTCTCGGCTGCCCGACTGCCCGGACGAACAGCCACGGCTCGAGGCGATTGGCTGCTGTTCGAAGGCGGAGGCAGCGCGGGCTGTCTAGAAACTCTTTCCACGCCCGGTTTACTTGCCTGGAGATAAAGGAAAAGGTGATGAGACAGCAGCGGGGGACGAATGAGGGGACTGGAGCGAAACGACGATGAGGCAGGAGGGAAAATGAAGGGATAAGCTCATCGTCGTTTCGCTCCTGCCTCATCGTCGTTCAAAATGAGGCAGTGTGTGCGGCCTTTTTTTGAGGCGCCTTTTGAGGCGACTTTTGAGGCGCCTTTTGAGGCGCCTAAAAAATGAAGGGATAAGCACAGGCAGCGTGTGCGGCCTGGAAACGTCTCCATCAAACGAAACGACAGACTTTAGGGAAGAGGTGATGGGAAACGGGGAGGAGGAGGGGGAGGAGACGACGAGCAAGAAGGCGCAGGTATGCAGCAACGAACATCGTCCCCTGCCCTTCCTAAACGAAGGTGCAGCTCGGGTTCGTACCGAAGTTACGGAAACAGAACCCTCTCACAAACGCACCTACCCACCAACCCACCCATCCCTGCACACACGATCGCCCTCTCATTCTAAACTTAAGGCTGATCGACCGAACACACACACGCACGCATGCCGTACCTGCATTGCTGTAGGAACGCTCGCGGAAGCCGGATGAGGCACAACTCCGCCACGTCGTCCGGTAGCCCTGGAAGGAGAGGCTGCCACGTGGCACTGCAGCCGGAAAGCGCCTCGCCTGTGCGCTTACACAGAGGGGGGGCGCTCTGGTCATTTTGGAAGGTGCCGTGATTTTTGGGAGCGTAACTTCCGCGAGCTTCGCGGGCATGAGGCGTAAGCGGATTAACGACTGCTGACGTGTCTTGTGGCGGAAAGTGAGTTGACGGATCGGCTACTAACGGCGCGTATGGCAATCTGGCAAGGTGTCGCGCCTCGAAGTTCTGCTCGGCGCGAGCAGTGGTAGCGTCAGACGGCTGCTGCGGCTGCTCCGTCTGCTGTAGCCGGCTAGCCGCCCATTTCCGCCAGTTGACGGCCGTCAACTCGCCGAAGACAGGTCCTGATTTTCCGACGGGGCTGTGCAGAAGATTCGACGCTGAAATTTGTGAAGATTGTGACGCGAGAGCGAGACCTTTTGCGTTATCAACTACAGCGGATGACATTGGCGTCGGGTTTCAGCGTGCCGCGCCTTGACGATGCTCGCGCGCCGAATTGAACCACAGGAACGGCTGCGGAGAGAGAAACTACAAATGGGCTGATTGATCGTGAAGAGACGCCGAAATGAGGAACAGGAGAAAGTGGAGCTGCTAATGAGCAGTGCTTTTATTGATTTGAGTTAGAGCTGAGATGTTAAGATGGATGGGGAGTTCGTGAGGGAATTTGGGAGACAGGGGGTGCGAGCGAGCACAGGGGCGAAATAGAACAGGATGATAGAGATTTCTTTGCTGCCCCCAGGTGGTTGCGACGATCATAAACGTCAAATGATGACTGGCGAGGATGGTCTGGTTACCATCTGTGTTTGATGCAAAAGTACGAGTGGCTGATGCTCCAGTCATTTGTCATTCACGAAAGTTTGATTTGAAATTTGGTCGAATTTGCATACCTTAGCAGTTAGGGCGGGTCCAGCGCGTACGTTTACAGGTCCTATACAGTTTATTCGTCGGGGTTTGAAAAGATATTAAATGGTGCACAGCGGTTTTGAAATTTCACCGTTATGAAGCGTGACGCAATACAAATTACCGCACTGAATGAACTGTAATGTACGGAAGACATACGTGCTGGACCCGCCCTTGTACATGTGGTTCGAATGAGTCTTCGCAACTAATCACAACCAGAGACGAAATGCCTTGCTAAGGGATGATAGGTGTCGTGCGACTCGCCCTGAGATTGCCGAAATAGTCGCTGATGGTGACATGCACAGGCTCAGGACGCGGTAAAAGTAGAGAATCGATCGCCTCAGGATCATTTTTTTGCTCTGTTGTAAACGGTTGTGTACTTTACGTATGCAAAAAACAAGGTTTCAGTGCGGTGATAGGATCAATCTCCCCCCGATCTAGCACTTTTATGGTGTGTAACTTTTTTGAACCCGACGGAACGAACCGTGGACCGTACGTCGATGCGAAGGGTTACCATTATCGTTTAATGTCGTGCAGTTTTTCGCGAGGATGTGTGCGACGTCGCTACAAGAACGAACCGTCATGACACTTTTTCCACTTTCCAACGACACGAAACACTGACAACGGACGGTCCGAAACACAAACGGACTGTCCGCTTGTCCGCGCACGCGATTGGCGGGCGAATTTGGATTTCAGCGGACCGCCTCGCTAGAACATTGGAAAATGCGGCTCAGATTCAAAAGTTGACATTGTCGAACCACAACTAGCCTCACTACAATACAAGAAGCCACGACATTGACTCACAACTCACTACACTACACAATGGATCCCTCTCGCCACCCCACGCCACACACCCAGTCTGACAACACCACTCCCAACTCCCATCCACCGGGATCTACCAATACTACCACTCCTGCCACAGCTGCTCCCGAAACACAAGAGTCCCAGATACGGGATCGGACCAACACGCTGACAGCTCCTTCTACCACTCCCTCCGTCACCCCTTCCAACTACTGGGTTTACCAAATCCCCTCCCCTTCTGCCTCCTACGACGCCGACGATGACTATGGACTCGGTGCCGCATTTGATGACAACGCCGCGCCAGGAGAGGTTGAAGAGGAACCCACCGCGCAACCAACGGAGCCAAGTACCACCACTGCCGCTGCTTCTCGCCACTCCACTGCCAGAAACTCGCCACGCTGGACCGCTGAGGAGGAGTGCGAGGTGCTGGCCACGTTCATGGATCTCGACCCGCAGATCCGCGCACGCACCGGGCAGCAGGGAAGGTCCTGGTACCCCTTGGTCCAGCGGGATATCCTTGAGCGCAACCCGACGTGGCGGCATGACCAGGGGGCACTCAAGGCGAAGTTCAACCGCCTAAAGGCGGAGTGGCGTCGCATCAACGCCCGTATAAGGCGATCTGGGGAGGGACGCGTCACAAACCTGCCGCCTTGGTACCATCTGGCCGAGCGCCTTTGGGGTGAGCGCCCAAGCACCATACCCCCTGTCCTTGCAGGTACCGGCATCGCTCCCGCCCGCATGGCGACGGCGCGTCCAGCTCCCCCGGCCGCCAACAACGCCCGCGCCACACCGACGGTAACTACGCCTCAATCGCCGACTTCAAGCCCTTCGCAGACTGCTGCCGCACGGCGCGTCACCGCTCCCCGCCCTCCCGCTCCCGTCTCGCCATATATCCCACCCGTCGTACCCACGCCGTCCCCCACCACCAGCCGCATTACCGAGCCTGCCTCTCCCAGTCGTGAAGCCGGCGCCGTCGCTCCGTCTCGTCCCTCCCCCGAGACTCCACTCTCGCCAGACACTATCGCTCCGAGCAACGGCGGCTCCCCAAGCGGCGCAACGGTCCCGTCAGGTTCGACGACGGGTATCTCTATCCGCGGTCGGCGCATCACTTGGGGAGCGCGCCCTACGTCTGATGGCGGGGAGGGGAGTTCAAAGAATGCGTGGTGGCAGTACCCACGCAAGCAAGACGGCGAGAATGATGGCAAAAAGAAGAATGCCGCAAAACGCGGTGTTGACCGCAAAGCAGTCGACACGAAGAAACCGTCAAGCACTGCCGAGTTGATAGGGGAACTACGGGAGCATTTTGACAAACGGCAGGATGCGAAGTGGGAGGAATTCAAGTCACTAACCCGGGAGGTGTTTCGCGGGTACGCGGATGAGCGGCGCAGTAGGAGGCGTAGATCGCCGCAGTCCACCTCTTCATCCGAAGACGAGGCGTGAAACCGCGCACCTCAGGGCCGGTAAGTCGAAGAGTAGCCGCGGGCCCCTCGAGCCACCATCGGTAGCGCTCCGGCGGTGTGCCCAGGCGATCCCTGCTGCCGATCGTCAGTTCGATGTTGTGAAGTGCCACACAGGCACTCACCACCTGCTGCACCCTCTCACTGTGGCACTCCATCCGGCTGTCGAGTATGTGCCACTTGCCTTTGAGCCGCCCGTTGACTTGTTCGACTATCATATGCTGACGCGATTGTTGTGTATTCCACTTGTCTTTTGCACGTGGCAGAGACCGTCCGGGAGTAGCGCGCCAAGGCACACAAGTGTAGCTTGTGAGAGCGTATGCAGCGTCCGTGACTAACATGTAGTTCCCCAACTCGCCAGCCTCTAAGCGCTGTTTGAGCGGGGAGTTAGTAAACACCCGGGAGTCGTTGAAGCTTCCGGGGTATCCCGCATTGTAGTCCCAGATGATTCCGTTAGAGTCACAAGCTATCTGTAGGATTATGGAGTAAAAACCCTTCCTGTTTTTGAAATCCTCCTTGTCTCTCCCGAAGCCACGGCACTTAATATAAGTCCCATCTAGAGCTCCTATGACGCCTGGAATACCGCCCTCGTACCGGAACTCTTCGGCGATCGCTGCCATCTGCTCGGCGGAAGGGTGAGAAACCCAGAGAGGGAGTAGTTCGTCCACTATGAACGCCATAAAGCCCTGCACAATCCTCTGCGCATGTTGCGGCACGACCCCAAACTGCAGGCCGAGCTGGCGGAACGTTGCGCCTGTGCCTAGATAAACTAGCGTCATTGCGACGCACGATTGTACAGGTAACACGCGCTGGCGGTCACAGATCCTACTGTGCAAAGCGTCTACCAAGTAGTCGAAAACAGCACGGTTAACGCGGAAAGTGTCAATGAAAACCCGACGAGGCATTCCACCAAGAAGAAAATCCCACCTCTCCCTCTGACTCTCACGGTCCCGTTGCATGATGTTGCGGTCCTCGTCATCGAGCAATAGGATAATCTCTGCAATGTAGTTGACCCCTGGTCCGACAACGAACTGTTGGTACCCTCTATACAAGAGGTGTAGTACGGATAGTAGGTGGCGGCGCGACATATTTTTGTGCAGAGAGATGTCTCTGATATAGATAGAGGGTTGTGGTGACCCTTTGACTGCGAAGAGTTTGGTGTCGACGGCCTTTGTGCATGTTTGGAATTTTCAATTGTATGTCCGAAGCGCTGAACTCCACAGGCGAAAATTGCGAAGGGTTGTGACTGGCGTTACTAGTGTACATTTGAGATGGCGAAAGGAATACCATCGCGGAACCCTAGCATGTGGAAAGAGTGTCACATATGCATTCGTACCGTCCGAAGTTGCAAACATTCAAATCGGACGGTCCGTTTCGTTATAAACGTACCGTCCGATAACGAAACGGACCGTCCGATTCCATATAATCGGACGGTACGTCAAAATCACAAAATGCAAAAAAGTTACACGCTCTTACCGCGTCCTTAGACAGGTTGTGGATCCTGCATGCGACTGACTGACAAGTTTGTCTAGAGCAAATTTAAGCTACGAACCTGTGAACCTGTGAGTGTAGAATCTCAGATCCATTCCCATCACATACAAATAACTTTTTTTTGCTTGAATATCAAGAACCTGTGAGGCACATGCCACATGGATCCAGCAGACATCCTGCAACGCGTCATCTAGTCATCCTGGTGATCGTGTGGACGAATCCAGCCACGTCGACAAAATTTGGACAGCCACACACCGTCACCACGCCTCGTCATCCATTCACATCCAAATCCACTCACCCGTGCAAACCAGTATCTGGAATCATTGACCGTCCGATCTAGAAGAGGCGCTTCCGTCGGGCATTTCTCACCCTTCGCTCATATCCACCCATCCATTTCAAAATGTGCTCATCCGGTGCGTGTTCAGGCCGACGTTTTAGCAAGTATCACAGCTGAATGCCACATCAGGCCGGGTGTAGTAATCGTATTTAGCGGCCAGTGTACATGTATAATACATTAACGAACAAATCTGGGACTCGTATTGCTGTGCAGGACGCTTTTTTGAGCGCGTCCTGAATCCCTGGTTTTAGAATCTGCTGGCATGACAGAACTAATCTGGCATAACCAGAAGCTGAAGCGAAGCACCAGAAGCACACACCCAAGCATTAATAAGCTTCAAGCCGTTTGCGACGTTTTACGAAGAATAGCAGCCTGCTACCGCACGCCAGCTTCGCTCCATTCTGCTGCATTGTGCGAGCCGCGTTCCCACATTGCAGAGTCAGACCACCGTACGGCAGCTTCGCTCTATTCTCCTACACAGCCAGACTCAGCTGTCCTTCTGGACCTTCTCGTACTCACGCATCGCATCTCGTCGGGAGCGCATCCCATCTCATCCTCCTTCCATCCGGTCCCACGCTGTTTTTCTCTTGAGCTGACTAAAAACAATAGCAGTAGCCATGGCTTGCGCAATCTCCCTCGCGTCGGCTCCTCGCGCCGTCGCCGCCGCCGCGTCTCCCGCTGCCACCAAGCCGAAATCCGCGTCGCCCCTTCTCGCGGGCAGCGTGGGGCTCCGCTCGTCCCGCGGCCCGATCTCGTCGGCGGCTGTCAGCGTGTCTGGCGCGGCGCCGTTGACACAAACGGGCGGCGCCTCCGGTCCGCCGCGTGTGACTATGGCGAGCGCGTACATCTGCCGGGACTGCGGGTGAGCGCCTGCGTTTCATTGTTTCCGGGCCGCCCCGGGCTGGCTTAATATTGTCTTAAACAAAAACTATCTGCATGCGCGTATCCGTGTTTCCCACTCCTTTCACGTGCGTCCCTGCCTCCCTCCCCGCGTGCGGGTCAACCTCCCCCCCCCCCCCCCCCCCCCCCACCCCCAACCCTCAATCCCACACCCACCCCCCCCCCCCTCCCCCTCCCCTCCCCCTTCCCCACTCCTCTTTCCCCTACCCCCCTCTGCACGCTCTTCCCTGTCTCACCCCCTGCGCGCGCGTCTCCCTCGCTCCCGCAGGTACATCTACAACTCGCGTTCGCCCTTCGAGAAGCTTCCAGACACGTACAAGTGCCCAGGTGAGGCGCCTCGAAAGAATAGGACTTCCATTAGTGCTCAGGTGCGAGCTTTGTGCGAATTTTCAGGTGCGTTTCCAGCCCTTTTCGAGTCAAATCAGAAGTTAACCAATCGCATACACGATAATGACCACAAGGTATGCGGTTTGAGTTCCGTGTTGAGCGCCTTTCCCGCTGCCGAAGCTGTCTACCCGCGATACTGCGAATTAATAACGCGTCTAATGTGCTCCGTCGCCCAAGCTTTTCTGTCGTCGCAAGTTGCAATTCCGTTTTCAGACACCAAGAAGTGACACAAGACTGGTAAATAGTGCGCTTCTCGCCGCCGCAACGCCCTTGTTAAATCCCTTGTGAGAGAGTTCCCTTCTCTTCAGTACTTTCGTCTTCCGCAAACCGAAACAAGTCGGAAAATGTAAGGACTGAAGACGTGCCCCTTCCACTCAACACACACCCCCTCATGCCCCTTCCACTCAACACACACCCCCTCATGCCCCTTCCATCCTCTAATCGCTCTCGCCCCTCTCCCTCCCCCCTCCCTCCCCGCTCCTCTCCCGTCGTTTCTCCCCCACATCCCGCCCCCGTCCCCGCCCCCGACCCTGCCCATGGCCCCGCCTTCCCCCCCGTTCTCCTTCCGCCAGTGTGCTCCGCCCCCAAGCGGCGGTTCAAGCCGTACAATGCGCCCGTCGCGCGCAACGCCAACGACCTGGCGGTGCGGAAGGCGCGCAAGGCGGAGCTGCAGGGCGGCGGAGGCGGGTGAGTCGACAGGCGCGAGGTGGGGGGGTGGGGATGGGGGGAGGGAGAGGATGGGGGATGCGCGGAAGGGACGGGGAAGGGGCAGGTGCGTGAGGTGGGGGACTGGGCGCCAACGCCAACTTTTTACTAACAACAATTTTTTACAAGGATTGAACCTAGTTGCTGCCACGTAAAGACTATGGCTCCCGTCTGGGGTTCCAACGACCTGGCAGTGCGGAAGGCGCGGAAGGCGCGCAAGGCGCAGCTGCGGAGCGGGGGAGGCGGCGGGTGATTTGGGGGGGGTGTGGGGGGAGGGGAGGGAAGGGGGGGCGGAGGGGAGTGGGGGAATGGGGGACGGACTGAGCTGGGCGCAACGCCCACGACCTGACGGTGTGGAAGGGGCGCAAGGGGGTGGGTCGATAGGGGAGGGAGGGGGGAGGAAAAGGGGGGGAGGGGGAAGAAGTGATGGGAGGGAGAGACGAGGGGGTGAGGGGGAAAAGGAAAAAAGCTTGTCAAGGACAGAAGAAGTGGGGGAATGTGGGGGAGGGAGTGAGGATGGAAGAACTGTCAAACAAGCCTCTCAAATTATGCAGAAAAGTTCAGGTTTCGGGTATCAAGAGGGGTTCAGGCCCACCCTCCTTTCTCTCCCCCTATACACCCAACCCCTCTTCCATTCCCTCACCAGCCCCCATCCTAACCTTCCCTTCTTCCTCCCTGCCTCCTCGCCTTCCTTTCCTTTCTCTTCTCCCTGCCCTCTCTCCACTGCCCCCCCCCCCCCTCCGCCGCCCCGTCCCTGCCCCTCTCCCCTTGCCCACCGTCCCCCGTCCCTCTCCCCCAATCCATCCTCTCTCTGCTTCGCGCCTCCATCCCTGCTCCCCCCGTTGCTGCGGCGTCCTGTCTTGTGGTCTCATCAGTACCGCTCTGATCATTATCGTGCTACCGTAATTCAGACCTTAATGCCTGTGCTGTCCCATCAGTGCCCTTCTCTTCCTCTACCTCCCTGCTACCTGATTGAAGAAGTGTTTTGAGACGTCTCTAAACGCTACCTGACCCCTTGTTCCTGATTACCTCCTCATTCCTCCTTATCCCCACACCCACACTGCACTGTTCTCCCTCCCCCCACCCCCACGTGCTCTCCCACCCTCACACTCCCCCTCCCCCGTTTTCCCCCAATTCCCATCCTCCCCATCCTCTCCCTATCCCCATCCCTCCCCTGTACCCATCCTCTCCCTATCCCCATCCCTCCCCTGTACCCATCCTCTCCCTATCCCCTTCCCCCCGTTTTCCCCCAATCCCCATCCTCCCCATCCTCTCCCTATCCCCATCCCCCCGCTGTCCCTGTCCTCTCCCTATCAGCGACTCGCTCCCTGTGCTGGTGGTGGGCATTGTAGCAGCGCTCGTTGGTGTAGCTGTCTACCTTAACTCGGCTTACTAAGCAGTGTTGGAATACAGTTGCCAGAGACGCTGCCTGCTACACTTCGGTTCAACGGTGGCCTCAACTGTGAATTCAATATTGTTATGAAGGTTCCAAGATTGCTTGCCTCTATTGTAGATTCAGACGCTGGGACTGAAGCAATAAACTGTACCAGCTCAGCATACGATATGACCTTACTAAAACAGCAGTGAGGCACAGCAGGAGAAAGAAAAAAGGCACCAATTTGCCGACCTTTCCCCTCCCCACACACTGTATGCACCAGAGTACTGCTGACTGCCTCAACATCTGGTAATTGCGCTTGGTATAAATTCTCGAGCATTGATTTGCTAAGCCTCGCACTGAGAATGTAGGGAGAAAGGCTGTAGGCAATGGTGCAACGACATGGGATGGATCATGGGAAATTGTCAAACGCTGGGACATTGTATATACCGGTAATGCTAGGCCTCGCAAGTACAGCACTGAGCTGGATCGCTTCTGGTTTATATGTTATATAGTGAGAGGGGCCGTACACTGGCTGTCAATGGTGCGACAATATACCAGACATTCTATAGCATTGATTGGCTAGGGTTCGCATGTGGAGCTGAGCTGGATCGCCTCTGGTTCATAAGTTCCATTCAGAATCAGAGGAGAGGGGCCATAAGCTCTCATCAGCACATTCTCAAGCATCACTTTACAAGGCATCGCATGTAGGGCTGAGCTGGATCGCCTCTGGTTCATACGGTACCGTACCTACGTTCCATTCAGAATCAGAGGAGAGGGGCCATAAGCTCTCAACAGCGCAATTGACAGCACACTCTCAAGTATCAGGCATCGCATGTAGAGCTGAGCTGGATCGCTTCCGGTTCATATGTTCCATTGAGTATCTTGGGAGAGGGGCCATAGGCCCTCACCACGGCCGCACTATTGGTCTGCAGGCAAAGGTGCAACGACACAGGAGGGTATGAGATGTCAGAAGAGCATACGAGCGAGAAACCAGGAACAGGCTTGGAGAAATATACTGTCGAAGCTGAGATGAGTGCGAGAAATTATGAGGTGCAACAATACAGAACTAAAGAAACATGAGGGAAGGAGAAGAAAGAATGAGCAAGAATCAAGCAACTAGCAGGCAAAAGCAGAAGTACCGAGTTAACAGTAGGGATCCAGTTGGCTTCAAGCGATTGGCCGGGCGACGTGGATTGGATGTAGATGGTGAGAGTGCCATCAGGATTGTACTGGCATGAGCGAGAAAGGGCAGCACGGGGGTCAGTTGGAGGAAGCGAGAGGATTGTGTGTGTGTTTGAATCAAGTGAACATGATGCCATCGGGGATGTATGACCATGAGGGTGTATGACCATGAGGATGTATGACCATGAGGGTGTATGACCATGAGGGTGTATGACCATGAGGGTGTATGACCATGAGGGTGTATGACCATGAGGGTGTATGACTATGAGGGTGTATGACCATGAGGGTGTATGACCATGAGGGTGTATGACCATGAGGGTGCATGACCATGAGGGTGTATGACCATGAGGGTGTATGACCATGAGGGTGTATGACCATGAGGGTGTATGACCATGAGGGTGTATGACCATGAGGGTGTATGACCATGAGGGTGTATGACCATGAGGGTGTATGACCATGCGGGTGTATGACCATGAGGGTGTATGACCATGAGGGTGTATGACCATGAGGGTGTATGACCATGAGGGTGTATGACCATGAGGGTGTATGACCATGAGGGTGTATGACCATGAGGGTGTATGACCATGAGGGTGTATGACCATGAGGGTGTATGACCATGAGGGTGTATGACCATGAGGGTGTATGACCATGAGGGTGTATGACCATGAGGGTGTATGACCATGAGGGTGTATGACCAGCGAAGGGCTGGAGGCATAGGGGTACCATAGGGGTACTATAGGGGTACTGGGAGGCGGAAGGGATTAGGGTGAGGGCAGGTGGGGGGAAGATGGAAAGGGAGGAGGACAGGTTGCTCAGTGAGGAGCAACGACGGAAGGAGCAACGACGGATTGGAGCCCACATAGGGAACGAGGTTGGAAGCATTGTAAAGGGTGATAGATGTGGTTTGAGTCGATTCGAATCACACGTGGTTTGTGAGCATTGTAAGTAGTGACGGACAGGGGGGATCCGTGTGGGGTGGGGTGGCAACTTCGATTAACGTACCAGCAGTTCCGGCGTGCGGTCGCCCAAACCAGACTTAGTAACACCCTCCAGGAGATTGAGGTTGGACGCGTCGTAAATGGTGACAGACCAGAAGGAGTCGACCAGATCAGGCATGTGCACGCAAGAAAGACTCACAATCAGTCCTGGTGTGCGGTCGCTCACACCACTCCCTCCAAGAGACAGAAGAAGAAGGAGAATGCAAGAAGAATGCAAGAGAGACTCACCAGAAGTCCTGGTGTGTGGTCGCCCACGCCGACTCCTTCCATAAGGTTGAGATTGGACGCGTTATAGATGGTATGGTGACAGACCAGAAGGAGTCGACCAGGGGAGGGGTGAGGAAGAAAGCATTGTGCCAGCAGTGTGCCAAGTGACAGACCAGAGCGAATGGCGAGGAGGGATGTGAGCAAGACAGACTCACAATCAGGACTGGCGTGCGGTCACCCCCACGCCACCAAACTTAGTGACTCCCCCTCCAGGAGATTGAGGTTGGATGCGTTGTGAATGGTGACAGACCAGAAGGAGTCGACCGGGGGAGGGGTGAGGCAGAAGCAGTGTGCCAAACGGCAGGTTAGAGGGAGTCGAGATAAGGGATAGGGAAGCAAGAGAGGCTCACAATCAGGCCCGGAGTGCGGTCGCCCACGCCAACTTTGCTGACCCCCTCCAGGAGATTGAGAGTAGAAGCGTTATAGATGGTGACAGACCAGAACGAGTCGACCGGGGGAGGGGTGAGGCGCAGGCGGAAGCAGCGGGAGCCTTGGAGACGCGTGAAGGGGCGACGTGGGGAGGGCATGGAGGAGGGGAAGATGGAGGGCGGCTGAGGTTGCATGGTGGTTGAGTTGTTTGCAGCTGGGGAAGGGAGACTTGGAGGCTGGGGAGGAGACTCGGCTCCAGTAGCATTGCTGCTAGCTGTGGTGGTGGTGTTTTCAGCGCGGATGTTGCTCATTGTGCTGCTGCTGCGGACTGTGGTACTGTCTGGAGGGTCGATAGGGTTAATGGGAGGAGCTGTGACGTTGCTTGCTGCTGTGAAGTTGCTTGGTGGGGAGGGGGGACTCATTGGGATGCTGGGAGGAGTGGCTGCGTTGGGAGAGGCTGTAGCGTTGGCAGAAAAGGTAGGGGGAGTGGTGGGAGGAGTGGTGGTGTTGGTTGCATTTGTAGCAGAAGGTTGCAGGGCTGCCACAGATGGGGTAACCTGGAAAAGGAGGGGATGAAATGGGCAGGGAGGCAAGATAAAAATAGGAGATCTGTGTTGGAAGCAAACCAAGTCGGAGTGGTGGGAGGAGTGGTGGCGTTGGATGCATTTGTAGCAGAACGTTGCTGGGCTGCCACGTGACCTGGAGGAAGGGGGAAGACGAAGGATAGTCAGAAAGGAAGGAAGGAAGGAAGGTGAGGAAGGTGAGGAATGAAGGAAGGTGAGGAAGTAGGCCACTTCTGTGGGTAACAGCCCGCAATGCCTTTCTCAATTGCAAGTGAGAGTGGCCCAAAGAAAAGCAGAGAGGGAAGGGTGGCAGCTCACCGCAGCGAGGAAGGTGAGGAAGTAAACCACTTCTGTAGGCGGCAGCCCGCCAATGCCGCCCGGGGCTGTGAGCGTGGCTCGGTAGAGAAACTCCGTGTTGAAGTCATGGCCGAGCAGGGTGCGAGACGAGGCCCAGAAGTTCTCACTGTGGGAGGAAAGACAGAAAGCACACAGAGGAACCAGAAGGGGATGGGGTGGATGGTAAGGGGTTGGCTCGGTAGAGGAACTCGGTGTTGAAGCCATGGCCCGGGAGCGTGCGAGACGACGCCCAGAAATTTTCACTGCGAGCAGTCACACGAATGGGTGGAACATGTTATGGGAAGGACAGTGAGGGTGGTGGCTTGGTAAAGGAACTTGGTGTTGAAGTCATGACCTAGAAGGGTGCGAGAAGACGCCCAGAAGTTCTCTCTGCAAGAAGAAGAGGCAGATGAAGAAAGGAGAAAATTCAGAGATTAGCCAAAAGGTGATGGGAGGGATGCTGTAAGGGCGGCACGGTGGAGGAACTCGGTTTCAAAGTCATGGCCCAGGAGCGCGCGCGACGCCGCCCAAAAGTTCTTGCCGACATAAAAAGTGGCCGGAATGGCTGGAGAGGGAAAACCACAAAAACAAAGTCCCAGGGTGACTTTTGAGTCGACTCAAAACCCAGGGTCACACACGATCAGGACTGATTTTGACAGCTTAAAGCCAAAGATGCTATTGCTGCTAGTTACGTAACAGGAGGTTTTCATTGGCCCCGCTTAGAATTCATCTCAATTGATGTAGTGGAAGGACTGGCTCCCTTGATTCTTGGAGAGGAGTGATGCTAAATGATGAGATGAGACCACGCAGAGACTCCTCACGATTGGATGGCAGCGATGCTGATTTGAATGACGGCATTCTCCACTGTGATTCTGTTGTGCTGCTAGTAGTTTTTTCCAAGTATTCTCATTGTCATTGACCATCCTAGGCACTTACGTTGATTTAAATGACCACACTCGCTGCTGTGATGAGTGTGTCTATTGTCTGCCTCGCTGCCTCCAGTGCTGCTGCCTGCTGCTGATGCTGTAGGGGTCGAAGCCATGGTGCTGTAACATCCGGGCACTCACCTTTGAATGAGTGATTCGTTCATCTGAATGACAGCGTTCGCTGCCGTGATGAGCGTGTCGGTTGTCTGCCTCGGTACCTGCAGTGCTGTAACATCCGGAAACTCACCTTTGAATGAGCGACTCGTTAATCTGAATAACGACATTCGCTGCCGTGATGAGAGTGTCGGTTGTCTGCCTCGCTGCCTCCAGTGCTGCTGCCTGCTGCTGTGTGACGCTGTAGGGATCGAAGCCGTACTGCTGGGTGACGTTGATGGACGCGAGCTGGTGGAGGGAGGGAGGAATAGGGGGTGGGTGGGGGTGTGTGGGCATAGATGAGAGTGTGTGACGCTGTAGGGGTCAAAGCTGTACTGCTGGGTGACATTGATGGAGGCGAGCTAATGTGGGTGGGAGGAAGGGAAGGAGGGAGGGGGAGGAGGGATGGGAATAGCAGTGTCAATGGGAAGGGGCAGAGGCACTAGAAGGAAGGTGTGTGACGCTGTAGGGGTCAAAGCCGTACTGCTGGGTGACGTTGATGGACGCGAGCTAATGTGGGAGGGAGAGAGGGGACGAGCAAGGGAGGGCGGAAGAGAGGGAGAGGAAGGACGTTAGAAAGAAAGGGAGTATGTGACACTATAAGCCGTGCTGCTGGGTGAAGTTGATGGACGTGAGCTGAGAGAGAGGGGAGAGGGAGGGGACGAGCGAGGGAGGGCAGAAGATAGGGAGGGGAGTGTGTGACACCGTGAGCTGAGCGGAGACGCGAGGGAGGGAGGGGAGGGGAGGGTGGGTGAGAGGGTGTGGGCACGGATGGGAGTGTGGGCACTGTAAACGTCTAAGCCATACTGCTGGTCGACGTAAACGGCTGCCAGTTGAGCAATGAGGGACGGACAGAGAGGAGAGGGGTGGGCAGAGGGGTACGTGTGTCACCCTGTGCAGCGGTTTGGGGTTCAAAACAGTACCAGTATTTACAGAAGGATAATGCTGGCGGCAGTATCCGCAGCAGCTACCTTCTCACCTCGAGTAAGGAAGCCCTGCCTGAACTCTCACCGTACCTGTAAAGGTCATTCTTTCACAACCCATATCCATACGGACCTTGTCCTCCGACCTCTCTCCGTGCTGCACCAGCATCATCACCAGCACCACCATCAACATCAGCACCACCATCATCACCAGCACCACCATCAACATCAGCACCACCATCAACATCAGCACCACCATCAACATCAGCACCACCATCAACATCAGCACCACCATCAACATCAGCACCACCATCAACATCAGCACCACCATCAACATCAGCACCACCATCAACATCAGCACCACCATCAACATCAGCACCACCATCAACATCAGCACCACCATCAACATCAGCACCACCATCAACATCAGCACCACCATCAACATCAGCACCACCATCAACATCAGCACCACCATCAACATCAGCACCACCATCAACATCAGCACCACCATCAACATCAGCACCACCATCATCACCAGCAGCACCATCATCACCAGCACCACCATCAACATCAGCACCACCATCAACATCAGCACCACCATCAACATCAGCACCACCATCAACATCAGCACCACCATCAACATCAGCACCACCATCAACATCAGCACCACCATCAACATCAGCACCACCATCAACATCAGCACCACCATCACATCAGCACCACCATCAACATCAGCACCACCATCAACATCAGCACCACCATCAACATCAGCACCACCATCAACATCAGCACCACCATCAACATCAGCACCACCATCAACATCAGCAGCACCATCATCACCAGCAGCACCATCATCACCAGCACCACCATCAACATCAGCACCACCATCAACATCAGCACCACCATCAACATCAGCACCACCATCAACATCAGCACCACCATCAACATCAGCACCACCATCAACATCAGCACCACCATCAACATCAGCACCACCATCAACATCAGCACCACCATCAGCATCAGCACCACCATCAACATCAGCACCACCATCAGCATCAGCACCACCATCAACATCAGCACCACCATCATCACCAGCACCACCATCATCACCAGCACCACCATCATCACCAGCACCACCATCATCACCAGCACCACCATTATCATCAGCATCAGCCTGCTGCCCCCGCTCGTCTTATTATGCGCACGACGCGGTTGTTGGCGCTGTTGTTGAAGGGCAGGTCAGCATGCTGCACTGCACTGCTCTACCATTTACCCTCTCCCTCCCATGCACATCCCGCCTGCCTCACCATGCGTACGACGCGGTTGTTGGCGTTGTTGTTGAAGGGCAGGTCAGCATGCTGCACTGCACTGCTCTACCATTTACCCTCTCCCTCCCATGCATATCCCGCCTGCCTCACCATGCGTACGACGCGGTTGTTGGCGCTGTTGTTGAAGGGCGGGTCCCGCTGAAGGCCCTCGCCAATGAGAGTCATGCGCTGCACAGGCGAGTAGGACGGACGGAGATGGGAAGGTGGAATGGTTCCTTCTTTAGACTGGAGCGGAAAGTCGAGTTTTGAGTCGACTCAAAACTTGACATATCACACACGAGTAGGATTGAGGGCGATGGGAAGGTGGAATCATGGTTCTTTCTTTAGACTGGAGCGGAAAGTCGAGTTTTGAGTCGACTCAAAACTTGACATATCACACACGAGTAGGATTGAGGGCGATGGGAAGGTGGAATCATGGTTCCTTCTTTAGACTGGAGCGGACAAAAGGAGCAACAAGCTAGAAATCTGGCTTGGAATGGGATGGTTGAGGAAGGATGCAGATGAACAAGGGATGGAAGGAAAGTTGGGGGTCAAATCGCGGCTGATCACCTGCACGGCCACTGCTCACCTGCACGGCCACTGCTCACCTGCACGGCCACTGCTCACCTAGGGAGCAGAACTCACATTAAGGAAGGGAGCACAAGGGCGGGTGCTGCTGACCTGGAGGGCGTAGGAGAGGTTGGAGCTGGGGAGGTGGGGATTGGGGAGGGTTTTCCTACTAGTGCAGCAAGCTTGGGAAAGCATGGCTTGAAAAGAGAAGGCCAGTTGCTGCTGACCTGGAGGGCTTCGGAGAGGTTGGAGCTGGGGAGGGGCGGATTGGGGAGGGGAGCAACTGCAGGCCCGCCTAGTGCCTCTGAGATTGACTGAAGCAAGACTTGACTGTAGAGGTCGAGCACTGTAGCAATGTCGTTGGACACGTTTTCTGACACGACCACTCGCATCAGCAGGAGCGCGTCGTTCGTAGGGGACTGTGGGAAATGGGGGACAGGGGAACGGGAGGGAGGGTAAAAAAATCAGGGAAGTTTGGCATAACCACTCGCATCAGCAGGAGAGCGTCGTCTGTAGGAGACTGTGGGCACGGGGAGACGGGGGTAAGGGAGAGAAGGTAAAGAAAGCAGGGAAGTTTTGCACGACCGCTCGCATCAGCAGGAGAACGTCGGCCGTGGGGGACTGTGGGTAGGGGGGAAGTAAGGGGGAGAGGGTGGGGAAAAGGGATGGAGGAGGGTTTGCACAATGATTCACAATGCATGGTCAGCGCATCTGTGGCGACTGCCATAAACACCAATGATTGCCTTAAGTCAGTCACCCAAACACCGGCCTAGCGAATACAACCCCAACAGACAGAACTTCATAAAAAACCCATTCACCAACACATCACTCCCACACATGTCACTCACTCGTATCAACGTGGGCGCTAGGTCACCAGGCAGCTCCCCAGCCCAGTTGGGCCCAACTAGAGTGAACGTGTTGGGAGCATGGGTCAATGAAACGACGCCGTTATTGGAAATACTGGTAATCGCACTCACCCGTATGACGGTAGGTGCAAGGTCACCAGGCAGCTCTCCGGCCCAGTTGGGCCCGACTAGAGTGAACGTGTTGGGGCCTGGCCCGTTGGCTCGGCTGCCGTTCACACTGTAAGCCGGGCCATAGGTTTGGAAGAACCCGATGCTGCATCCAGAGAAGGAGAGCGAGAATGGGTGGGCGGATCGAGATAAACAGAATCTTGAAGTCGCCTCACAAGCCATACTAGTGGGTCAGTTCCGGGCCCAGCCTGGCCCGTTGACTCGGCTGCCGTTCACACTGAATGCCGGACCATACGTTTGGAAGAATCCAATGCTGCCACCACGAGGAAGGATCTGTGGTAGGGATTGAGATGGAGGAGAGCTGAATGGGTCGCTGACGTTCACACTGAATGCCGGGCCATATGCCTGGAAGAACCCGATGCAGCGAACAGAACAAGTGGAGGAGCCTACAGAACAGATTGGAGTAAGGAAACGGGGGTTAGACGTCCAGTCAGTGGCCTGGTCTGGGCCATAGGTCCCACAAAGGAGCCTGACACCACCGTCCTCACCTGTAGCTGTAGCAACGTTCAACACCACCTATATGACTGCGTCCCTCACCTGTAGTAGCGGCCTTGGCCCATGTTGGGCGTTCGGAACACCATGGGCTGGTCTCGCAGGTAGAGGAAGGCCCCTCCATACACCGTGTCCACATTGGGGAGCGCCACGCCTGGAAGGGAGAAGGGAGGTGGGGAAAGGAAGAGGAGGAGATGTGTTTCAGCCTCCCCCATACACCGTGTCCACATTGGGGAGCGCCACGTCTGGGTGGGGTGGGGTGGCGGGGGGGAGAGACGATGCGAGTGATGCAAAAAAGAAGTGAAAGGTGGATGGAGGAGAGGAAGGCTCCTCCATATCCACATTGGGGAGAGCCACCGCTGGGTGGTTTGAAGGGGAAAAGAAAGGAGGAGAGAGAGGTGTTGTAATGTTGACGGGGGTGTGCGTCATCCTCTGCATCATTTGAAGGACACAGAAGGATGCATAAGCCACTGGAGGTGCCGACAACAGCGGTGGTGTTGGCGAAGGAAACAGTCGCATCAAAAGTCACTCTGAAATGAATGATGCAAGAGAGGGAGGTCGCAAAGAATAGGCGTGACGCCGTGACTCACTGGTGGTGCCGACAACGGCGGTGGTGTTGGCGTAGGAGAAGGCGTTGAGGGCAGCACGGGTGGCCTGCTGGCGGAAGAAGGTGACCAGAGGAGACCCCCACACAAACGCCTCCTGCCCCACCGTGAAGTGCCGCACCGCACCCCCCTCCGTGCCATTGCCAGCAGCCCCAGTGAAGTTACCAGCTCCAGTGGGGTTACCAGCTCCAGTGGGGTTACCAGCAGCAGTGGGGTTACCAGCATCACTTCCATTTCCACTGCCTGGAGGGACGATGCCGAGGGGGACTGTGGTGTTACCAGTGCCACTGATGCTGCCACCACTGCTGTTCCCACTGCTGTTACTGGTAGGACCAGAGGTAGCACCATCACCACTGCTAGGAGGGACGATGCTGGGGGAGACTGTGGTGTTACCAGTGCCACTGATGCCAACACCACTGCTGTTCCCACTGCTGTTACTTGCAGGACCAACGGTACCAGCAGCACTGGCGCTAGTGCCATCACTGGCAGCACCACTGCTGCTCATCTCCCCAGGAAAAGATCCTGGCACACCAGGCCCCTGCTGAAGCCCTCGTCCCCCTCTCCCTACTCTAACCCCATCCATCAATCCTCCACCCCTCTGCTGCAGTCCGCCCCGAACAGGTTCCACAGAAGCAGAGAAGGCGCAGATGGGGAGAATCACCAGCAGCAGCAGCGACAGCAGAGCGACAGGCAACGCTGTGACTGTAGGCAGGCGTGACTTAAGCGAACTCGGCTGTAATCCTTGCCCCGTGACCTCTTTTCCTAGTCGCAAAGGGACCGTGGATATCAGGTCTGAGACACTGTTCATGATGGCAGATGGTGTCATGGAGTTGCCTGCTGTTGGTGGAGCACCAGAGACCAGAGATGCTGATAATGTCCGATCTTATTTCTAGCTGGATTAACCTTTGAGAATTCTCAAAAGTCACCAGGGACCAGAGATGCTGATGATAGGAGCTGTGCGGTCCCCTGTCACTGGATTGGCTTTTGAAAATCTCATAAGACAAGAGTCCAGAGATCTGATGAGGAGGAGTTGTCCGGTCTGCTCTCAAGGTGCTGTTGCTCGTGCCAAGGACTCGTCACTGCCTGTCAAAGAAGCGGCAATCTGGCCCAAGAATATGCAACCTCAAATACCGTGGGAGTTGTTACTGTTGTGCTCGTCTGAGTGTGTAACGCACTTAAAGCCCGCTCTGACAGGGAACGGTGAGAAAAGGCTGATTGTCAAGTTGCCGAAATGCCAATACTCTGGGATCATAGGACCTGAATGAATAGGTGAAGATTACTGGCTCTAGTAAGAACCTTACTCTGGCCTTCAGTAGCTCCCCAACCTTACAATAACCAACCTTTCAATAGCTCTGCAGATCACGATCACTGTATGGAAATATGCCGACCAGGCTGGATTCTTAGTCGATGTAAAACAGGGAGTCAAACCGTTCCTCTACGAGTCGCGTGCTGTGCTGCCAGTGGAACTTGAGGTAAAATCGAGGCGCTTCAGTCGCCGCCGAGTTAGCGGCATCGTTAAACA
This sequence comes from Closterium sp. NIES-65, assembly GCA_948144175.1. Lineage (NCBI taxonomy): Eukaryota > Viridiplantae > Streptophyta > Zygnematophyceae > Desmidiales > Closteriaceae > Closterium > Closterium sp. NIES-65. Next base: position 185,207 of record CANXME010002035.1, read on the forward strand.
CTCGAGAGCAGCTGAAGTTGCAACCGAGGTTCCGTCTTCAAAAGTTTGTTCGAGCTTATTGATCCCATGAAGCGACTGGAATTCGTTCTGCTGTTGGCGGCAACGGCGGTGCGATCGTCGACATCATCATCACCGAGAAGCACCTGACGGGAGACGCTGTCATCAGACGGTGATGACTGCGAGGAGCGCGATAAGCGGTACCATGAAACGCAATAACGTTGAGAGTAATGCGATAGGCATGAGCTTCGAAAACCAAGGCACATGAGTGGATGCGATGTATCGCAGGCCGCAGTGCGACCACCGCATATGATACCGACACATCATGATGATCACACGGCGAAGGCTAGAAACGAAGGGATAGTACGGAGGATCCAAGAGCACTCTTCGTTCGATGGCGCACACGTCACTATGATCGCGAAGGCAATCCCTTACTTGAGGGAAATGAGAGTCCGACTGCATATACACCGGGCATAATCATATCGAATGGCTTTTCCTCTGACGGATGTTCCGTGACTGCGCGTGTCCGCTGTGATTTCGACAATCTGGGAGCCGAAACGATAACGAAGGTGGACGTTATGTTTCGTCTCCTTTGACCGCCTCAGCTACCCAGCTTCTTCGAGCCCTGCGTCGATTCCCACGCCATAGCCAGTCTAATCTCAGTCCTTGCCAGGAAATGCTCATCCCACTTTTCGTGGAAGACAACTGGGTGGTTTGCAATGGATACAAGCATATGATCAGTCGCCACCATATTCAACCATTTGACAAGGCCATCCGTCGCTTTCTATACCAGGCTTGCGCTATGATGCTGATGGTAGCGTTGTTAATGAAGAAGCCACGTGGTGGAGATTTCGAGGACTGGGGATGGCAATGGAGGCGGAAGGGTACTGTAGCGAGTTTCCCCTCGCGTCGCCTCGGCAGGCGCACAACGGCAGTGCGGCTGGAAATGGATTTCCCAAGAGGCGGGAAAATGACCAAGCTCTTTGAAATCGTTGAGGGATGCACGCGATACAAGATCGATTCGGTAAAAGACATTTGTGAAATCAATCATTATGCAATAAATTGTCTGTAACAGCATTCGTTTAGACATGAACTGAGACACATTACTCACACACCAAATAACGGTACGTGGCAGGCCCTCAGATTCTTTTTTGGCCTGTCTGATTCGTCAGACTAGTACACAGTTTTAGTCTGAAACTCTCAGAGTTGGTATTTAAAAAAGGCTGAAATTTCAGAGTGTCTAAAAAAAAATTGTAGTGAGGACCTTGGATAGGATAGGAGGTGCTTTGGTAGAGTTGGTAGCGGAAGTCTTGTAAGAACTCAGATCATAGTGAATGTAAATGACCAAGTTGATTAAAGCCAGGGTCTCAAGTAGTAGAAGTGCTTTGCAGTTGGTGATAGGAGGTCGACTGGGATTGGTTGGCGAGGTCCAAGTTTAGGGGAGGGGTGAAGCGAGGGTTGCGAAGTGGACACAAATCGTTCAATTGTTTCCGAACCATTTAGCCACGGAAGTTGGTGTGGGCCGAAGCTGAAATGCCAGCAACTTCCCGAAAGCTCCGAAAGTCCCAAGTAAAAAGTCGATTGTTTTGCAATTCTTGTGGGGGCAAAAACAAGGGTGTGTCGCACACTACTTCCCATGCCAACCAGTCAGCTCGCCTGCTACAAACAGAGTAACGGAGCTTCAACTGCTTCGCAGTTGACGCCAGAAACTCTTACTTGAGAACCTGGCTTTAAATGATAGGATACAAGGAATATAAATAGTCCTAGTCTAGCCATGTACTCTAAGGGGTAAATTCCCTTATTATAACTGTTTTACAAGCATTTCTACAGTGACTCTGATTGTTGTACTACCTTCTTGTTACCGAGTCGCTGCATGTAACCTGTACGGTTACGCCTGTTGCCATTCCTCGATGGTAAATCAAACGTCGGTCCAGATGGTCAACAGTCGCGACAGTTGACTCTTGCGACTGTTGACTTTCCTGCCTTTGATACGGGCTGATCCGATACTGCGGACGTTGCTTCTTCGACAAAGTCAGGTGCGATACGGCTACACCTACGGGAATGCTAAGTATGATTCCCTTCACACTCCAACACTCCCATTCATTCGTGCAGGTGTGCCACGTGGTTTTTGCGAGTCACCCCGCACAGGTCCGAGCAGTACTGAAACTTGTGACGTGGCAGTTTCTTCGTGAGGAAATCAGCTGCCATTTTGCCAGTTGGACAGTAGATGAGCTGGACTTTCCCTTTGTCGATTTCGTCCTTCACGAAGAAGTAACGCAGGGCGACGTGTTTCGTGCGGTTGACGAAGCCTAGCTTGTTCGCGATTTTGATCGCGCTCTGGTTGTTGTAGAGTAACTTAAAGGATCCGTTCATCGCCGTCTTCGTTTCCTGCAGAAGCTCCATAAGGTAGAGTCCTTCACGAACTGCTGCGCTCGCTGCGATGAATTTTGCTTCTGCTGACGAGAGGGCGATGAGTTCCTGTTTGTTGGAGTTCCAGGAGATGGTTCCTGCAGGCTCGAGTTTGAAGATGAAGCCTGTGCGGGACCTCCTATTGTCTGCGTCCCCAGCGTGGTCAGCATCCACATAGCCGGTGAGTTGTAGTGGCGCTGTTAAGTTGGCCTTGTAGGTGAGGCCGACATCAGGCATAGAGATGAAGTACTGTAAGGCGCGGCGCAGATCTGCGAGGTTCTCCCCTTCAGGTTGTCGCATGTACTGGGCGAGGTGGCTGGCGATGTAGGATAAGTCCGGGATGCTTGCCCTTGAGGGAGACCCGGATGCTCTAGACTTCCCGACCCCGCGCTCTTACGCTGAGGCGATCGCGGGTGAGTACTCCTCTCAGTGCCAGACAGCCACGGACGCAGAGATGGCATTCTGGAAGTCCACAGGCACTTATATTGACGAGGTTCCCCCTCCTGGGGCGAACATCTTCAGTGGCATGTGGATTTTCAGGGTGAAGCGGCCGCCAGGTTCTCCGCCTGTCTTCAAGGCTCGTTACGTTGCTCGAGGTTTCAGTCAGCGAGAGGGAGTAAACTTCTTTCATACCTTCTCCCCCACCCCAAAGATGACCACTCTTCGGGTGCTACTGCACGTTGCCGCTCAGCGTGACTACGAGCTTCTTATTATTGAATTCAGCATAGCTTTCTTACAGGGCAGCCTTCACGAGGAGATCTGGCTGCGCCTCCCTCCTAGCTTCACTGGGTCGTTCCCTCCTAGTACCAAGTGGAGCCTCCGGCGGCCAGTCTATGGTCTCCGTCAGGCACCACGTGAGTGGCACGACACACTGTGGACTACACTTGCGGCTCTTGGGTTTGCTCCGTCGACTGCTGACCCGTCGCTGTTTCTGCGCATCGACACGTCGTTGCCGCCGTTCTACATCCTCGTGTACGTCGAGGACTTGGTCTTTGCCACTACTAACACTGAGGCTCTCGCCCTGGTGAATTCGGAGCTGCAGAAGAGACACACGTGCACAGACCTGGGTGAACTGCGCAGCTACCTTGGCTTGCATATCACCCGGGACAGAGCACGCCGCACCATCACACTGACTCAGTCACACATGGTGCAGCAGGTCCTTCAGCGCTTCAGCTTCACCTGGTCCTCGCCACAGCACACTCCTCTGGCTACAGGCCACTCGCTCTCAGCTCCACCTTTGGACGAGTCCATAGAGCCGAGTGGCCCGTATCCAGAGCTAGTGGGCTACCTCATGTACCTGATGACCTGCATTCGACCTGACCTTGCGTACCCTCTTGGCCTTCTTGCTCGCTACGTGGCTCCTAGTCGGCACCAAAAGGTGCACATGGATGCTCCGAAGAGGGTACTGCGCTACTTGTGTGGTACATCGGGCATGGGGCTCGTGCTTGGAGGGCGGAGCGCAGTTGTCCTCACAGGGCACTCAGACGCTTCTTGGGTTGACAACCAGGCTACGCAGCGGTCGTCACAGGGTTACACCTTCACCCTTGGCTCTAGTTCAGTTTCTTGGCGGTCTACCCGCTCGTCTTCTGTTCTCAGCTCCAGTTGTGAGGCTGAGATCGACGCTAGAGCCATGGTTGCACAGGATTTACGCTGGCTCACCTACCTGCTGACCGACTTGGGAGAGCGGCCTCGTTCTCCTCCAGTGCTGTACGTCGACAACAAGGCCGCCATTGCCTTGTGTCAGGAGCACAGACTGGAGCACAAAACGAAGCACATCGATCTGCGTTACTTCCTGGCTGGAGAGTTGCAGCAGCGTGGTCAGCTTCGTCCAGGAGGGAAAGTCCCAGTGAAGCTAGGTGGACGGCGCAACCAGATCTCCTCGTGTAGGCTACCCTGCAAGAAAGCAGTGGTGAAGTCAAGAGAGTGGAGCTCGTAGTCGCGCTGAGCGGCTATGAGCAGTAGCACCCGAAGAGTGGTCATCTTCGGGGTGGGAGAGAAGGTCTGAAAGTAGTCAACTCCCTGCCACTAACTGAAGCCACGGGCGACGTACCGCGCCTTGAAGACAGGTGGAGAGCCCAACGGCCGCTTCACCCTGAAGATCCACATGCCACTGACGATGTTCGCCCCAGGAGGGGGAACCGCGTCAACGTAGGTGCCTGTGGACGTCCAGGAAGCCATCTCTGCATCCATAGCTGCCTGCCACTGAGAGGAGTAGGGACCCTCTACGGCCTCCGCGTAAGAGCGCGGAGTCGGGATGTCAAGTGCATCCGGGTCTCCCTCAGGGGCAAGTAGTACGGACGCGAGATGAGGTGAAGCAGCAGCCAGACACTGGAACTCCTCCTGCCTGTCCTTAAAGACGTCCGTGCCAAGAGCACACTCACCCCCGACGGACGGAGGACAGACAGACGCAGACTCAGCAACAAGACTGGCAGCGTAGTCTAGACGACAGAGAGCAGCAAAGTCGACGAGCTCAGCAACAAGCGCAGACGCAGCAGTGGACTCAAAAGAGGGGTCAGTGATGACAGTAGGAAGGAGACGTGTGACAGTAGGACTGGCAGCACGAAGAGAGTCCGACTCTGGGTCGGCAAGTGTAGGAAGAGAGGACTCAGGAGGAGAAGGCAAAGGGGCACGCAGAGGAGCAGTGGACGGACGCAAAGACATCCGGTGCGTGCCAGGGACAGGAGGAGGACGCTGATGCGAACCGCGACCACTAGCGCGAGCACCACGAACAGGCGACGCAGGACGAGACGCAGGCTCACGACGCTCAGCAACACCTCCAGTAGGACCAGTGTAAGGAGAGGGAGCACAAAGTGGGGAGGCGGGCTCTAACTAGGACTGTGACTGAACAAGCGGTGGACACTCTGCAGGAGGAGAAAGACCAAGAACCTGCTGTAGGAGTGGAACGAAGTACGGCCGAGGCCGCGCGGCGACTCGAGACACAGCAGGGACAGCACCCTCAGCAGCAGCACCAGCGCCAACAGCACCTCCAGCGGCAGGACCTCCAGCAGCACCAGCAGCACCCGCAGCAAGACCACCGCCAGGAAGGACAGCAGCAGTCTCAGCACCAACACCCGCAGCAGCTCCAGCTTCAGGCGGACCCGAAGGCCCAGCAGCTCCAGGACCAGCGGCACAAGTACCCTCAAAAGCCGAAGGATCTCCAGCTCCAACAGTACGCCTCCAGCGGCGAGCAAACCACTCGCGCAGCTCCTGTGGAGAGAGGGGCTCCCGCCGAGGCGAAGCACCCGGAGAACCTCCAGGTCCCGCACCGCCAGACGCCACAAGGGGAGGTCCCGTGGCCGCAGGCTCCGCAACTCCAGGCTCAGCGGCTCCAGACGCAGCACCCCCTGGCTTAGTAGCTCCTGACGTAGCACCCCCAGGATCAGCACCCCCAGTCGCAGCACCCCTAGGCTCAGCATCCCCAGTCGCAGCACCCCCAGGCTCAGCGCCCCCAGACTCCGCACCCCCAGGCTCAGCACCCCCAGTCGCAGTACTCCCAGGCTCAGCACCCCCAGACTCAGCACCCCCAGGCTCAGCACCCCCAGGCTCAGCACCCACGCGCGCAGCACCCCCAGAGTCAGCACCCCCAGGCTCAGAACCCGCAGCAGGACCAGAGTCACGAGTAACCTCGACCGGCTCGACTGCGTCTACCTGGGACACACCTGAAGGGGCAGGACCCTGAGGGGGGAGGGGGTCTACCCGGGGGGGACTTGGCACAAGGAAGTGCGGTGGCGGGGGGAGGGAAGGAGTGCGGTAGGGGAAGAGGCGGTAGAAGGGGACTGACTCGTCAAACGTGACGTCCTGGGAGGACAGAACATGACGAGAGGAGGGGTGGTAGAACTGCCACCCTGGGGCGTCAGGGGGGAAGCCGAGGAAGACACAGGGAGCAGCACGAGAGGACAGCTTGTCCGCAGACAAGTCGCGGACAAACGCCCGAGATCCCCAGACACGGAACGCAGACGCATCGCCGACCTTCCCCGTCCACAGCAGAGAAGGGGAGGTCTCCGGCCGGGAGACCCTGGGGTGAAGGTTGATCTGATGCGCCGCGTACCGAACCGCAAACGGCCACAGAAAATGGGGGGCAGCTGCATGCATCATGGACGTACGAGCGACGTCCATGACCATGCCAATGCGTCGCTCAGCAATCCCATTTTGCTGTGTAGAGTCCAGAAGCGTAAAGGTATGGCAGATGCCTCGTGCACGACAGTAGGCTCGTAGAAGGCCAGAGGAGAACTCTCCACCTCGGTCAGAGTGCAGACGCAGAACAGGAAAGTCCGAGCCGAAGCTCCTCCTGAGCTGGAGACGAGCTGCGCGGATCCAGTCGATCAACACCTCAGTGACATCACCCTTGCCGCGCAAGGGGAAGACTGTGGTGTAACGCGAGTAGTCGTCAACCACCAGCAGGAAGTAGCGCTCGTGACCCTGTCCACGGACGCGGGCCGGGCCCCACACGTCCATGTGAAGCGTCTGCAGAGGAGCCTCTGTCGGGGGAAACTGGGAGGAGTGAGGGGCAGCCCGAAGCCGCCCCTCGAAACAGGGGACACAGGAAGGTCCTGGTCCCGAAGGAAGGGGAGGAAGAGACCGGGGGAGACCAGAGACAAGGACACGGGAAGCCATGCCCCGAAGACGAGGCAAGGAGGGGTGGCCAAGACGGTGGTGCCACAGGAGAGTCTCGTGAGACAGGAGGCGACACGAGCAGGGGGCAGACTCAGGACCAGACCTGGACGCAGCAGCAAACACCTGACCCGACGCAGCTACCTGGCCAGACGCAGGGACAGGAGGAGACTCAGCGGTCAGGGTGTAGAGACTCGACCCCGGCCGTTGCGAAAACGTGGCCAGGTGTCGGCCTGTGCGGGCGTCCGAGCAGTGGGTCACCCGCTGACTCGGAGGAGTAAACTGGTGAACCCCCGCATCCTGCAGGTCAGCACCACTCACCAAGTTCGTCGAGAACGAGGGGAGGTACAGACCAGACAGGGTGCCCGAGGGGGCAGCCGGACACGGGAGGACAGTGGAGAAGTGAGAGAGGACAGGACCCCCAGAGGGGTCAGCCAGGGAGACTGCAACCGTCCGGTCATGCGGCGTGAGTGTGGTGCGGTCTCGAAAGAAGGAGTGAGAAGCCCCTGAGTCAAGTGTGAAGGTGAGGGAGGCCGAAGCCGACGCAGTACCTGAGAGCGCAGCCTCACCAGGACCTGAGAGCGCAGACGCACTGGCACCTAGAGCAGCAGCCTCACAAGCACCTAGCGCAGCAGTACCAATGCCCGGGTCGGGCGGGAAGCACCGGTAACAGTCACCCTCCTCACTAATAGTCACAGCATACATGGCAACAAGGATAGCATCAAAGTCAAGATCAAAGATAGCTACACCAGCCCTAGACAGCTCTCCCCAACGGGGAAGCTCACTAGCCTCGGGGAACTGCTGACGCCAAGCGTCCGTCAGGCGGCCAAGGCAACGCTGGGTGGGGTGGGCACCCCCACATTGCTCACCCGCGCGGTCGCCGGAACGAAGGACGTAGGTGCACGGACCAAAACCCCCACCACGCTGACGCTGCGTGTACCACTCACGGAGCTGCTGAGGCGGGGGGATGTCCCGAGAACGCTGCTGCTGCTGCTGCTGCTGCTGGCGCTGGCCACCACCAGAGCCGCTCCGCTGCGGGGCACCACCTTGACCAGCTCCACCCCCTCCGCCACCGCCGCCTCCACCTCCGCCACCACCGCCGCCTCCGCTCCCACCGCTGCCGCCGCCACCGCCTCCTCCTCCGCTGCTGCCACCACCACCACCGCCCCCGCCACCACTCCCACCGCCACCCCCACTCCCTCCGCCGCCTCCACCGCCACCTTCACCGCCCCCGCCAGCTCCATCCGCGCCCTTGCCCCCCTTGCGCTCGCCAGGGCGGCGTCTCCCGCTAGGGGCAGACGGCGCGTCGACCGGCTCAAGACCAAGCAGGTCGGCAACAGCAGCAGAGGCAACAGAGGGCAGCAGGGGGGAAGGAGAACACCCCTCAAAGATGGGGGTGCGAGGGTCACCATGAGAGGCTCCTACAGCGACGACGCTCTTCTTTGCCGCCAGGAGGGCCTTCTCGAGGAGGTCGACAGTGAGAGTGGTGGGACAGACTGAGAGGAAGTGGTCCCTGACTACGCGAAGGGAGTCAAGGAGGCGTGTGACTATGTAATAGAGAGTGATGTACATGGGGGGGTGTTCTTGGCGCAGAACTCAGCAGGAAGGGCGGCGCGGTAGCGAGTGTCACTAGTGCGGAGGTGTGTAATGAGGTCAGCGACAGTGAGAAAGGCAGCAAGGTTAGGAAAGAAGTACGGTAGCATGAGGCGGCTCAGTGCAGCAGTGGCAGGGGAAGAGTAGCGCGCAAATACAGCGTCGTACAAGGTCTGAGCACTCTTGTACTGACTAAAGTGCGCGCGCTCAGTGGTAGGCAGGTGGCGACGCACAGCAAGACGTGCAGCAGCATCGCGGGTGGCCCACTGTGAGCAAACAGTGGGGTCAGCATCAGCAACAGGGGCAGGAGAGGCGCCAGAGGTGAGGTCAAAGAGGGAAAGACCGTCCGCCCTATCGCACTGTAAGAACAGCTGCAGGTCGTCGACCCAGACCTCAAAGTCAATGGCTCGACCCTCAGCGTCAAAAGCAAGGACACTAGGGGTAGCCATGACGACGACAGTGTAGCAGTGCAAGCAGTAGGGGAAGGGCACGCAGTAATAGTGGTGCTGTGCTCACCAGGCAGGGCAGGCCGGGCGGCTCGGCAGTAGGGCGGCCCGGCGGCTCGGCGGCAGGACGGCTCGGCTCCCGGGCGGCTCGGCGGCAGGGCGGCTCGGTGGCAGGGCGGCTCGGCTCCCGGGCGGCTCGGCTGCTGGGCGGCTCGGCGGCAGGGCGGCTCGGCGGCAGGGCGGCTCGTCTCCCAGGCGGCTCGGCGGCAGGGCGGCTCGGCTCCCGGCGGTTATGCTGCTAGGCGGCTCCGGTGCAGGGCGGCGTGGTGGCGCTGGTTCAGGGCGGCGTGGCGGTCGTAGGCGGCGGGGACGGGGAGGTAGGCGGCGGGGCCGCGAAGGTAGGCGGCGGGGCCGGTAAGGTAGGGCGGCGGGGCCGCGAAGGTAGGCGGCGGGGCCGCGACCGTAGGCGGCGGGGCCGCGAAGTGGGGCGGCGGGGCTGCGTAGGTGAGGACGGCGGGGCCGCGACGTGAGGGTGGCGGGGCCGCGACGTGAGGGCGGTGGGGCCGCGTAGGTGAGGCGGCGGGGCCGCGACGTGAGGGCGGCGGGGCCGCGTAGGTGAGGGCGGCGGGGCCGCGTAGGCAAGAGCGGCGAGGCCGCGAAGGTGAGGGCGGCGGGGCCGCGTAGGTGAGGGCGGCGGGGCCGCGACGTGAGGGCGGCGGGGCCGAGACGTGAGGGCGGCGGGGCCGCGACGTAAGGGCGGCGGGGCCGCGTAGGGAAGGGCGGCGGGGCCGCGCAGGTAAGGGCGGCGGGGCCGCGTAGGTGAGGGCGACGGGGCCGCGTAGGTGAGGGCGGCGGGGCCACGACGTGAGGGCGGCGGGGCCGCGACGTAAGGGCGGCGGGGCCGCGTAGGTAAGGGCGGCGCAACGGGCCGATAGGGGCGACACAGAGGGTCGCTAAAAAAAAGGAAAGCGCGCCTCGGGGCGCGCTTCGGTGGGCCCTAGAAACAGTCCCTAGGAGGGGACCTGCTTTGATTCCATGTGAAAAGGAGAACGCGAATGAATGAACTATGAATGAAGTGAGTACATATTGGAAACCCTAATTGGGTTGTACCCCCTATGGGATACCCCACTATAGCCTACACAACAGCATAAGCTATATAATGTTATGACAATAATACATCAAGCGGACATTGGGATGCTTCATCACATTGTTGCTGCCATCTGCCGTGACTACGACTATTTACTCCCCTTGTTTGACAAGTGACACTGGGTTGTGGGTTGTTTATTAGTTGGGCATGTCTATAGGAAACGGGTGCCATTGCTGTTACGTGATCTTATAAGATTGCATTGTTAGGATTCATCTATAACATAATACATCAAGCTGACATTGGGATGCTTCATCACATTGTTGCGGCCATCTGCCGCGACTACGACTATTTACTCCCTTTGTTTGACAAGTGACACTGGGTTGTGGGTTGTTTATTAGTTGGGCATGTCTATAGGAAACGGGTGCCATTGCTGTTACGTGATCTTATAAGAGTGCATTGTTGTGATTCATCCCCGGCTACCGAATTCAACGTATTTTGTTTCCGGTGCCCAAGTGGCGGCGTTTGAGCATCGGTCCGTCCTCAATATCACCAATACATGAGCAATTTATACTAATATGCATTCTTTCCTACCCCACCCTAGTCCCTCCCTCCCCCCACCCTACCCATCGTGACCCCTACCCACAACACGTCCCCTCTCCCAATGAATTATTTTCTTGCTTCATACCAAAGCAGTATCGAACTTGGACTTTATAAACCCTGAATTTTTGTGGTTGCAGACAAGCTGGGGGATCTGCAGCTGAATGTTATTCGACCATACATCGAGTGATATCTGTCAGTAGAGTTGCACTATGAGATCCCCGATTGATCATAGGGGGGTTACAAGCGTGTTCGCCTGGGGGGTTATGGGCGCACGGACCCGCTATACCGACAAGCTCTTTTATCCTAATGGTCTAGTGGTTGGGATTCTGACATGGCATCAGAGTGGTCTCGGGTCCGAATCCCGATGTAAGCACATGCAGGTCGTTGTCACTGTGCTCAATCCAGGACCTCCTAGTGTGCGGGGTTGTTGTCAGATTTATATGACATAGCTATTGTAGGCTATAGTGGGGTAGCACATATGGGGTGCATCTTTCTAGGGGTTTATATTTGTACCCAACTTTCACTTAGTCATTCATTCCTCGTTCTAGTTTTCTCATGGTATCAAGCAGGTTCCCTCGTGGGAACTGTTCCTAGGGCCCACCTATTCAAAACAAAATTTTCCTGCCCGGAGCGCGCTCAGCCCCTGCCCGAGTCGCGCTCCCCTCTCTGATCCCGTCGCGCAGCCCTAGCGGCTGTGTCGCGCCCCCCTCACAGCCCCGATCCGCCGCCCTAGCGGCCCCGTCGCCTAGCCCTGTGGCCCCGGCGCCGCCCTTCCCGGCCCCGATCCGCCGCCCTGCGGACCCATCGCCTACCCCGCGGCCCCGGCGCCGCCCTTCCCGGCCCCGATCCGCCGCCCTGCAGACCTGTCGCCTACCCCGCAGCCCCGGCGCCGCCCTTCCCGGCCCCGATCCGCCGCCCTGCGGCCCCGTCGCCTCCACCGCGGCCCCGGCACCGCCCCTTTTCCGGCCCCAACGCCGCCCTTCCCGACCCGGCCCCGCCTCTGCTGGCCCCATCGCCTACCCCTTCGGCCCCGAGCCGCCCTTCCTGGCCCCGTCGCCTACCCCTGCGGCCCCGAGCTGCCCTTCCCGGCCCCGGCCTCACCTTCACGCGGCCCCGCCGTCACCACCGTGCCACCAACGCCGCCCGAGCTGCCGCACCTCCTGAGCCGCCCGAGCCGCCGGGGCGCCGCGCGCCGAGCTGCAGTTGCCGCTGAGCCGTCGTACCGCCGAGCCGCCCGAGCCGCCGGGTCGCCAAGCCGCAGTTGCCGCCAAGCCGCAGTTGCCGCTGATCCGCCCGAGCTGCCCGAGCCGCCCGAGCCGCCGAGTTGCCGAGCCGCCGAGCTGCAGTTCCTGCCGAGCCGCCGAGCCGCCCGAGCCACCCTCTCCGGTAAGAGCAGCTCCTCTACCACTACACTGCCCTTACTCCACTGTTCGCGCTACTAGTCTACTACTATCATGGCTACCCCCAGTGTCCTCGCTTTTGACGCTGAGGGTCGGGCCATTGACTTTGACATCTGGGTAGCTGACCCGCAGCTTTTCTTACAGTGCGATAGGGCGGACGGTCTCTCCCTCTTTAACCTCACCTCTGGTGCCTCTCGTGCCCCTGCTGTTGATGCTAACGCAACTGTTCGCTCACAGTGGGCCACACGCGATGCTGCTGCAAGTCTTGCTGTGCGTCGCCACCTGCCTACCTAAGAGCGTGCGCACTTTAGCCAGTATAAGAGTGCTCGAACCTTGTAGGACGCTGTACTTGCACGCTACTCCTCCCCTGCCACTGCTGCACTGAGCCGCCTCATGCTACCGTACCTCTTCCCTGACCTTGCTGCCTTTCCCACAATCGCTGACCTCATTACGCACCTCCGCACTAGTGACACTCGCTACCGCACTGCGCTTCCTGTTAAGTTCTGCGCCAAGACCCCCCCCCCCCCCCCCCCCCATGTACATCACCCTCTACTACATAGTCACCCGGCTCCCTGACTCTCTTCGCGTAGTCAGGGATCACTTCCTCTCAGTTTGCCCCACCACTCTCACCGTTGACCTCCTCGAGAAGGCCCTCCTAGCAGCAGAGAAGAGCATAGTTGCTGTAGGAGCCTCCCGTGGTGACCCTCGCACCCCCATCTTTGAGGGGTGTTCCTCCTCCCCCCTTTTGCCCTCTATTGCCTCTACTGCTACAGCCAACCTCGTTGGGCTTGAGTCGGTCGGTGCGGCGTCTGCCCCTAGCGGGAGACGCCGCCCTGGCAAGGGCAAGGGGGGCAGGGGCGTTGGAGGAGCTAGCGGGGGCGGTGGAGGTGGCGGTGGAGGCGGCGGAGGGAGTGGGGGTGGCGGTGGGAGTGGTGGCCGGGGTGGAGGTGTCGGTGGCGGCAGTGGAGGCGGAGGCGGCGGCGGCGGTGGCGGTGGGAGCGGAGGTGGCGAAGGTGGCGGCGGTGATGGAGGCAGTGGCGGAGGAGGTGGAGCTGGTCGGGGTGGCGCTGCGCAGAGGGTCGGCTCCGGTGGTGGTCCGCGCCAGCAGGAGCAGCAGCAGCAGCGCACTCGTGACACCCCCCCCCTCAGCAGCTCCGTGAGTGGTACGCTGCACGTCAGCGGGGTGGGGGTACTGGTCCGTGCACCTACGTCCTACGCACTGGCGACCACGCGGGTGAGTAGTGTGGGGGTGCACACTCCACCCAGTGCTGCTTTGGCCGCCTGACGAACGCTTGGCGTCATCAGTTCCCAGAGGCCACTGAGATCCCCCGCTGGGGTGAGCTGTCTAGGACGGGAGTAGCTATCTTTGATCTTGACTTGGATGCTATTCTTGCTGCCATGTATGCTGTGACTATTAGTGATGAGGGTGACTATTACCGGTGTTTTCCGCCCGACCCTGGCATTGAGACTGCTGCTTTGGGTACTGGTGAGGCTGCTGCTCTAGATGCTAGCAAGGCTGCTGCTCTAGGTGCGAGTGCGTCTGCTTCCTCAGGTGCTGGTGAGTCTGCGCTCTCAGGTACCGCGTCGGCTTCGGCCTCCCTCACCTTCACCCTTGACTCAGGTGCTTCTCGCTCCTTCTGTCGAGACCGCATCACACTCACGCCGCTTGGTCGGCTAGTTGCAGTCTCTCTGGCACACCCCTCTGGGGGTCGTGTCCTTGCTCACTTCTCCATTGTCCTCCCGTGTCCGGCGGCTCCTTCTGGCACCCTGTCTGGTCTCTACCTCCCCTCTTTCTCTACGAACTTGGTGAGTGGTGCTGACCTACAGGATGGGGGAGTTCACCAGTTCACTCCTGCGAGCCAGCGGGTGACCTACTGCAAGGACGCTCGGACGGGCCGACACGTGGCCACGTTTACACGTCGGCCGGGGTCGAGCCTGTATACACTGACCACTGCGTCTCCTCCTGTCCTTGCGTCTGGTCAGGTAGCTGCGTCAGGTCAGGTGTTTGCTGCGGCGTCCAGGTCTGGTCCTGAGTCTGCCCCCTGCTCGTGTCGCCTCCTGCCTCACGAGACTCTCCTGAGGCACCACCGCCTTGGTCACCCCTCCCTGCTTCGTCTCCGAGGCATGGCCTCCCGTGTCCTTATCTCTAGTCTTCCCCGATCCCTCCCTCCCCTTCCTCCGGGGTCTGGGCCTACCTGCGTCCCCTGTGTCGAGGGGCGGCAGCGGGCTTCCCCTCACTCCTCCCTGCTTCCTCCAACAGAGGCACCCCTGCAGACGCTTCACATGGACGTGTGGGGCCCGGCCCGCGTCCGTGGACAGGGTCACGAGCGCTACTTCCTGTTGGTGGTTGACGACTACTCCCGTTACACCACAGTCTTCCTCTTGCGCAGCAAGGGTGATGTCACTGAGGTGTTGATCATCTGGATCCGCGCAGCTCGTCTCCAGCTCAGGCAGAGGTTGGGCTCGGACTTTCCTGTTCTGCGTCTGCACTCTGACAGAGGCGGAGAGTTCTCCTCTGGCCTTCTGCGAGCCTACTGTCGTGCTCGAGGCATCCGCCAGACCTTCACGCTTCCGGACTCTCCACAGCAAAATGGGATTGCTGAGCGACGCATTGGCATGGTCATGGACGTCGCCCGTACGTCCATGATGCATGCGGCTGCCCCCCATTTTCTGCGGCCATTTGCGATTCAGTTACGCAGCGCATCAGATCAACCTTCACCCCAGGGTCTCCATGCCGGAGACCCCCCCGGCTCTGCTGTGGACGGGGAAGGTTGGCGATGCGTCTGCGTTCCGTGTCTGGGGATCTCGGGCGTTTGTCCGGGACTTGTCTGCGGACAAGTTGTCCCCTCGTGCTGCTCCTTGGGTCTTCCTTGGCTTCCCCCCTGACGCGCCAGGGTGCCAGTTCTACCACCCCTCCTCTCGACGTGTTCTATCCTCCCAGGACGTCACGTTTGACGAGTCGGTCCCCTACTACCGCCTCTTCCCCTACCGCACTCCGTCCCTCCCCCCTCCACCGCTCTTCCTTGTGCCAGGTCCCCCCCGGGTAGACCCCCTCCCCCCTCAGGGTCCTGCCCCTTCAGGTGTGTCCCAGGTAGACGCAGTCAAGCTTGTCGAGGTTACTGGTGACTCTGGTGCTGCTGGGGGTGCTGAGCCTGGGGGTGCTGACTCTTGGGGTGCTGAGCGTGTGGGTGCTACGTGTGGGGGTACTGAGCCTACGGGTGGTACTACTTGGGGTGCTGAGCCCGGGGGTGGTGCGACTAGGGGTGCTCAGCCTGGGGGTGCTGAGCCAGGGGGTGCTGAGTCTAGGGGTACTACATCTGGCGGTGCTGGGCGTGGAGGTTCTCTGGGTGCTTTGTCTCGGCGGGAGCCACTCTCTCCACAAGAGCTGCGCGAGTGGTTTGCCCGGCGCTGGAGGCGTGCTGCTGGAGCTGGAGATCCTTCGGCTGCTGAGGGTGCTGGTGCCGCGGATCCCGGAGGTTCTCGTACTGGGAGTACAAGAGCTGCTGGGCGTGTGGGTACGACTGGAGCTGGAGCTGATGAGGGTGTTGGCGCTGAGGCTACTGCTCTTGGTCCTGGAGGCGGTCCTGTTGGAGGTGCTGTTGGCGCTGGTGCTGCTGCTGGGGGTACTGGTGCTCTCCCTACTGTGTCTGGCGTCGCCGCGCGGCCTCGGCCGTACTTCGTTCCGCTCCTTCAGCAGGTTCTTGGTCTCCCGCCTTCTACTAGTTCTCCTCCTTCCTTATTGTGTCTACAGCCTGTCTCGTCCCGTTTACACTTACAGGCGGCCTCCCCAATGCCTGCTCCTTCTCCCTACACTAGTCCTACTGGAGGTCTTGCTGAGCGTCGTGAGCCTGCGTCTCACCCTGCGTCGCCTATCCGTGCTGCTCGCACTAGTGGTCGCGGTTCGCGTTAGCGTCCTCCTCCTGTCCCTGGCATGCACCAGATGTCTCTGCGTCCGTCCAGTGCTCCTCTGCGTGCCCCTTTGCCTTCTTCGCCTGAGTCCTCTCTTCCTGCTCTTGCCGACCCAGAGTCAGACTCTCGTCGTGCTGCGAGTCCCACTGTCATGCGTGTCATTGCTCCTTGCTATCGCGACTCCGCGGTATATGGCTCGTGGCTTCAGTCGGCGGCAGGGAGTTGACTACTTTCAGACCTTCTCTCCCACCACTCTTCGTGTGCTAATGCACATAGCCGCTTAGCGCGACTACGAGCTTCACTCTCTTGACTTCAGCACTGCTTTCTTGCACGGTAGCCTGCACGAGGAGATCTGGCTGCGCCGCCCACCGGGCTTCACTGGGAATTTTCTTCCTGGCACTCAGTGGAGCCTCTGGCGCACAGTCTACGGTCTCCGCCAGGTGCCCCGTGAGTGGCACGACACATTGAGGACTACACTTGCGGCTCTTGGGTTTGCTCCTTTTACTGCCGGCCCGTCGCTGTTTCTGCGCACCTACACTTCTTTGCCGCTGTTCTACATCCTCGTGTATGTCGATAACTTGGTCTTTGCCACAGCTGACACTGCTGGACACGCCCTCGTGAAGTCCGAGCTGCAGAAGAGACACACGTGCACAGACCTAGGTGAACTGCGTAGCTACCTTGGCTTGCAGATCACCCGGGACAGAGCACGCCTCACCATTACCCTGACTCAGTCACACATGGTGCAGCAGGTCCTTCAGCGCTTCGGCTTCACGTACTCCTCGCCTCAGGCCACTCCTCTGCCTACTCGCCACTCGCTCTCAGCTCTGCCTTCGGATGAGTCCGTAGAGTCGAGTGGCCCGTACCCAGAGCTTGTTGGCTGCCTCATGTACCTGATGACCTTCACACGACCTGACCTTGCATACCCTCTTAGCATTCTTGCACGCTATGTTGCTTCAGGGAGACACCGACCAGAGCACATGGCTGCAGCGAAGAGGGTGTTGCGCTACTTGTGCAGTACGTCGGGCTTGTGCTTGGAGGGCAGAGTCCAATGGTCCTCACTAGGCATGCAGACACTTCTTGGGCTAACGACCAGGCTACGCAGCGGTCGTCACAGGGTTACACATTCAGCCTCGGTTCCGGCTCTATTTCGTGGCGGGCTACCTGCTCGTCTTCTGTTCTTGGCTCCAGTTGTGAGGCTGAGATCTAGGCTGGGGCCATGGCTGCACAAGAGCTTCGCTGGCTCACCTACCTGCTGACAGACCTCGGAGAGCCGCCTCGTTCTCCTCCAGTGCTGTACTTAGACAACAAGGCCATGCTGGCCTTGTGTCGAGAGTAGAGATTGGAGCACAGAATGAAGCACATTGCTCTTCGCTACTTCCTTGCTCATGAGCTACAGCAGCGTGGTCAATTGCGTCTTGCGTACGTGGCCTCTGAGGCCAACAATGCTGATATCTTCACCAAGGCACTTGCGCCTTGTGATCATCAGCGCTTCTGTACTCAGCTGGGTCTTGTGCCTGCCTTGCCTCACTTGCTCACCCTTTGACCTTGCTTGTACTGGTACACATATATATATATATATACGCTTGCTCTTGCTTGTCTAGCCTTTTTTATATATGTGTACTCCTGCATGTGAACTGGCCTTGTGGCCTTGACCTTGTGCTCGGAATGTGTGGTGATGTTGTGATCCACCTTGAGCTTGCTTTGCTTAGCTTTGCTTGACTGGTCTTGTGACCCCTTGTTCTCCCACACTTAGCCTATGGGGGTGTGTTAGATTTATATGACATAGCTATTGTAGGCTATAGTGGGGTAGCACATATGGGGTACAGCTTTCTAGGGGTTTATATTTGTACCCAACTTTCACTTAGTCATTCATTCCTCATTCTAGTTTTCTCAGTTGTTAGTAGAGCTGCACTGTGGTATCCTCGATTGATCCTAGGGGGGTTATAGGCGCGCTCGCCTGGGGGGTTATGGGCGCACGGACTCGCTATACAAACAAGCCCTTTTATCCCAATGGTCTAGTGGTTGGGATTCTAACAATATATGCACTATGCCGGGCTCCCACGGCACACAAAGAGCATCCCTCACCGTTTGCAGGAGTTAACTGACAGTGTGGGCCCTTAACACTTTGTCAAGATGAGTCGAAAAATGTCTAGTGTCCTGAAATTTAGCAAATGTTTGGATCATCTAAAAATAAATGCGCATTGAATGAGAAAAACAACCGGACATAAAAATGGCACCACTTATCACTCGTTTCTATTCTTGAAGATTTTACTTGCATAAGTGTTCCCCTATCATATGATGGGTAAACTCAGTATAAGAATATAAGGATATATATAGATGATAGTTGTGCACTTTTGTACACATATTTCATCTTGTACGGCCTGAAACACTAGAGCGAGGTGTTAAGATGCATTTGTATACATTCAGAAATGCCTATAATATAGCCTATTATAGTTATCTTTCTTTCAATAGGTGGTGTACCATTTGCCCTTGTTATTTTCCTATTTGTACCCTCAATCCTTTAGTGAGCCATCACTTCTCTCTTGACACCATCTCGCCATGCACGTTCGTAATCTAGTGATGGCTCCTATGGCTAAGGCTACTTTGACATGGTCTTAGAGCCCATGTTTCGACCCCTAGACTCTTGACACACACGCGCGCACGCGCGCATATACACACTTACACACACATACACACACATACACGCAAACACATACACACACACACATACACACACACACACACACACACACACACACACACACACACACACACACACACACACACACACACACACACACACACACACACACACACACACACACACACACACACACACACACACACACACACACACACACACACACACACACACACACACACACACACACACACACACACACACACACACACACACACACACACACACACACACACACACACACACACACACACACACACACACACACACACACACACACACACACACACACACACACACACACACACACACACACACACACACACACACACACACACACACACACACACACACACACACACACACACACACACACACACACACACACACACACACACACACACACACACACACACACACACACACACACACAGAGACATATTTAGCCATGTAGTATTTCCATCACGCTCGACTGCAGCTGCTGGCGGCCTACAATGTGATAGTCGTGAGATGCAGCGTGACTGCTACTGCTCATGCCCGTTCGTTCTTTCTTTCTTTCTTTCTTTTTCTCATAACCACATTTAAATGTACGTTATATAAGCCTACAAATATTCTGAATGTCTTGTGTGACGTGACGAGTGTATGCATCTTACATAAATCCGTATGCACCATTCCTTGCCTCGCCAACCCCTACCATCTTTCCGATTGAAATCGGTCGGAAACCAGGAGATTCCGTGAAGAACTTCGCATGACCTGATTGCCTCTGAACGAATGTGCAAAACATAAGCTGGTTTGGGGATTTATCTCTGAAAACTAGTCGTTTGCAGCCTCTAATCAGTTGGAAATTAGAGCCTGACAAATGTAGTCGAGCGCCAACCTCGGACCCTCCAAACCTAACTCCTTTTTTTTGTAATGAAGCTGCCCTTCGTAAACGTACGATACACCCAGGCAACTTGCTGAAATTCCGTTTGGGTGCAGGGGTCTCATTCCGATGGACTGCCGTCGCAAACATTACTCACCGAAACCGTGTCGGACCTGCCGGCGTGAACATCACTTTAACGAGCACGAGGTGGAGCAAAGGCACGGGCCAGGGGAAGGACTCCACGTGCTTGTACTACGACAAATATACCGCCAACTGCTTCTTCGGCAAAGGCCTTATCGTGAAGCTTCCTCCCACAGCTTTCCAGAAGCGCTGCGTCGCGTACTACAAGGTGAGTTGCATGAACGGCACGAAGCGGTGCCTCGAAAAGCCGGTAACGGTGCGAATAGTGGGAGAAGTGAAGACGGAGAAGCAACTGTCATTCTCCCGAGTCACATTGGAGAAGATCGTGCAGGCTGACATCGCCGGCGCTCCCGTCAACGTCACGTACGAGCGCACCAACTACGTGTCCATCTTCGGCTCCGCAGTGCGCATGCAGAAGAACGCGACAGCAAGAACTTTGCCATTCAGATGGTGGGGCTCGCGGGCCCCGGCACGCTGCAGCAAATTGAGGTGAGCGCGGACGGCGGCAAGGAGTGGACGAAGCTGGCAGCGATGGTAGCAAGGCCGTGTGGGTGCTCGCGGGTGCGGAGGCGAAGGCGGTAACCGGTGCGAAGAAGACAATGAGCATCCGCCTCACCGCGGGGCACACGCACGAAGCTATCGTTTTTGCTGACGTCATTTCCGTGGATTGGTAGCCTGCGGCGCTCTACCCTGAGAAGACCAACTTCAAGAAGTTAATGCCTGAAGCCAAGTGAACCTAGCCAAAGACGTTCAACCACTATAGCCTAGCCTAAGCACTTGGAAAGTGAAACTGAGCCGTACAAAATGCAGAATGTGATTCTTGGGGTTGGGTTAGTGGGGGAGGGAGTGAATGATATTCCTAGGGGGGGTAGTAGTCAAATTTGGGTGTGAATCTATGAGCCAATTGTCTTTTTTCATTATTAATACACGGCCTTTCGTAAATTCGAACCACCAAGTAGACTAGAAAAGTGGGAAGGAAAGAGAAACTGACCATGAGCACCTATCACATTCTTTGAGAAGAACGGTGAAATGTGCTGATTGGGCAAATGAGTCAAACAAGTTCAGCCCTATCCATGGGTTGGCTTTATACATTCAGGGCCAAATGCGGTCATAAACCAATCTGAAGAAATCTCGAATGCACCATGACGGATGTCTAAACCCTATACTCGGAAAACGGAAGTAGTCTACAAAATGCCCAATGTTGGAAGATTCTTGGGATCGGATTAGCGGGGTGGGGAGTGTAATCATACTCTTGGAGTTCCAATGGCATGTGTGTGCGAATTGTTGAAGTATATGCATGTTATATATGTGTAGGCTATAGTGGGATAGCTAATATGGGGTACAACCCCTTTTAGGGTTTCATACTTGTACCCAACTCTTTCATAGTTGAATCATTTCTGATGCTAGATTCTAACATGGTTTCAGAGCACTAGGTCCGTGGGACTGTTTTTTTTGGGCCCACCTACCATTGCGATTACCGCGCTACCCCACGTGTTGTCCTGCGCCTGCCTGCCTGCCCTGCCTTGTGACGTGCTGCGCTGCGCGCGCCGTCCTGCAGCCCTCATGCTGTCTCCTGCTGCCCTAGGCCAGCACGCCGCCCCTGGAGCCCTGTAAGGCCCGCGCGCCGCCCCTGCAGGCTCGTAAGGCCCACGCGCCGCCTCTACAGGCCCGTCAGGCCCACGAGCCGCCCCTGCATGCCCGTCAGGCCCACGAGCCGCCCCTACAGGCCCGTCAGGCTAGAACGCAGCCCCGCCCTGCCTCTGACGCGGCCGCGCCCTGCCTCTGACGCGGCCCCGCCCTGCCTCAGACACGGCCACGCGCGGCCTCTGACGTGGCCGCGCCCTGCCTTCGACGCGGTCGCGCCCTGCCTTCGCCGTGGCCGCGCCCTGCCTTCGACACGGCCGCGCCTGTAGCCGACGCGGCCGCGCCCTGCCTCTGACGCGGCTTCGCCCTGCCTTCGTCGCGGCTGCGCCCTGCAACCGACGCGGCCGCGCCCTGCCTCTGATGCGGCCACGCCTTGCCTTCGGCGTGCCCGCGCCCTGTCTTCGACGCGGCCGCGCCCTGCCTCTGACGCGGCTGCGCCTTGCATCACGTGGCCCCGCCCTACATCTGACACGGCCGCGCCCAGCCTTTGATGCGGCCGCGCTCTGCCTCTGACGCAGCCGCGCCCTGCAACCGGCGCAGCCCCGCCCTGCCTCTAACGCGGCCGTGCCCTGCCTCTGACGCGGCCCCGCCCTGCCGCCGATGCTGCCCCGCCCGGACACCGATGCGGCCCCGCCAGCCCTGCAGCTGACGTGGTCCTGTGCCACTTGGCATGGAGATCTCACTAACTAAACACAGCGGAATGAGTTGCATTGATTGGGTTGGGGCTCAAATGCCTAACCCTAACTGTTTGTAGCCCATATAGCATAACCCACTAGAGGCTATAACATTTGACACACCCCCATAGCTTAAGTTGGGAATGCCAAGCAACAAGAAATGCAACGTAAGGTCACAAGACCAGTCACAAGCAAGAGAGAAAACAAAGCTCAGGGTGGATCACAACGTCACCACACAGTCTGAGCACAAACAAAGAGCCACAAGACTAGTTCAAGAGTGTACAAGCTAATATATATGGTACACACAAACAAGAGGCAGGAACTCACTACTGCAGTCTACTAGACCCAGTCTCAACGAGGCCTAACTGCAGACAAAACCGGCGGTGGTCACAAGGCTGAAGGGCCTTGGTGAAGATGTCTGCAGTGTTGGCCTTGGAGGCCACGAAGTCCAAACGAGCCTGTCCGCGTCTCTGCAACTCTCGAAGGAGGAAGTACCTGACGTCAATGTGCTTCACTCTGCTCTCCATTCGAGGCTCACGACACAGGAGAATCATCGCCTTGTTGTCAGCAAACAAGGTTGGTGCAGAGCTCGGCCGCTCACCAAGGTCGGTGAGCAAGAAGGTCAACCAGCGTAGCTCTTGTGCAGCAAGGGCTCCAGCGTAGATCTCGGCCTCTGCGGTAGAAGTCGCAACAGAGGACGACCAAGTGGACCTCCACGAAACAGCTCCAAAGCCCAGGCTGAAACAGTAACCCTGCGTAGACCTCTAAGTCTCAACGTCGTCGGCGTAGGAGGAGTCGCAGTGACCGGTGAGTACAACTGGCTGGGTCCCTCTAAGTACAAGCCCCATGTCTGATGTCGCGCCGAGGTACTTCGCCACCCTCTTAGCCGCCGTCCAGTGAACAGGACGGTGTCTCCCAGTCGCAACAAAGCGAGAAAGGATGCTAAGAGGTACTTCACCAACTCTGCGTAGGGACCACTGGGCTTGTCAGGAAAAGGCCTAGTGAGTCTGTGGTCTACAGCAAGAGGGGTGGGTGTAGGAGAAGAGTGCTGAAGCCCGAGCCGCTGAAAGACCTGTTGCACCGTGTGTGACTGAGTCAGACTGAAGGTGCGAGCGGCTATGTCCCTGGAGATCTGCAGGCCAAGGTAGCGACGCAGTTCCCCAAGGTCAGTGCAGGTGTGTCTCTTCTGCAGTTCGGACTTCACCTCCGCTAGTGCAACTGTGTCGGCTGTGGCAAAAACCTGGTCGTCAACGTAGACGAGAATGAAGAAAGGTGTGCGCCCACGACGAACAAACAACGACGGGTCGGCGGAAGACGGCTCAAACCCAAGGTCGGACAAAGTAGAGCAGAGAGTGTCATGCCGCTCACGGGGTGCCTGGCGGAGACTGTAGATCGGTCGTCTGAGGCTCCACTAGGTCCTACGCCGGAAGGTGCCAGTGAAGCCCGGAGGACGACGCAGCCAGATCTCCTCGTGTAGACTGCCCTGGAGGAAGGCAGTGGAGAAGTCAAGAGAGTGTAGCTCGTAGTCTCTCTGCGCTGCTCTGTGCAGTAACACCCGAAGAGTGGTCATCTTCGGGGTGGGCGCGAAGGTCTGAAAGAAGTCAACTCCCTCACGCTGACTGAACCCTCTAGCCACGTAGCGTGCCTTGAAGACCGGGGGAGATCCCGGCGGCCGCTTAAGATCCACATGCCGTCAACTATGTTCGCCCCTTGGGGGGGAACCTCGTCAACGTAAGTGCCTGTGGACCTGTAGGAGGCCATCTCTGTGTCCATGGCAGCTCTCCAATGAGAGGCCCAAGGCCGTGACACTGCCTCAGCGTAAGTGCGAGGAGTAGGTATGTCAGGAGCATCGGGGTCTCCCACAGGGGCAAGGAGCATGGCACAGAGATGAGGCGAAGCAGCTGCCAGGAACTCTAGTTCAAACTGTCTGTCCTCTAGGACATCACAGCCAAAGGCAGACTCACCCCCGGCGGACAGAAGACGGACAGGAGGAGCGGCCACAACACGAGTGGCGTAGTCAAGGCGACGCATAGCTGTAAAGTCAGTGACAGTGGCAGTGAGGACCGCAACGGAGGAAGGAAAGGCACGAGGGTCTGTAACAAGAGAGGCGAGAACACCAGAGAGAGTGGGGCGGTACGTACGGTAGTAGTCAGTGTCCGGAGTGGACAGGGAGGCAGTGAGGGACGACTCAGGAGGACGAGGAAGAACAGACGGAGGAGGACGAGGAGGACTAGAATGAAACAACACGGTACGGAGGTCAGTCACAGGTGACGAAGGACGAGCATGAGGGGGACGAGAGGTCCAAGTGTGGGCGAGATGAGAGGGAGACGGAGGAGACTGAGAACGAAGGAACACAGCCGGAGCTGAGTCTGGAGGAGGAAACGTAGGACCAAACACAGGAGGAGAGAAGGGGAGACCAAGGGCCCAAAGGCCAGAAACAGGGGCCGGAGGCTGCTCCGGCTGCTGCATCTGCTGCTACTACTGCTGCTGCTGCTGGGACTGCTGCTGCTCCCGCTGCAACTCCAACCTCTCATGCTCCACCCGCTGCTGAACCTCCGACCTCTCACGCTCCAAACGCTGCTACTCCTCACGCTCCAAACGCTGCTACTCCTCACGCTCTAGACGAAGAAGGGCCTGGTAACGAGCTGGGTAGGGGTGAGGAGGAGGAGTGGGGTCAGGAGACGCAGCAGAAGAACCAGCTCTGTCCTCGACAGTACCCGGCTGAGCACCCCCAGAGTGAGTACCTCCTGCGGCACCACGACCAGCACCTGTAGGAGGTGTACCCGCACCCCCAGTCGTGGCACCTCCAGTGGCACCAACACCAGCCCCAGACTCTCCAGCTCCAGAAACACCACCAGCTCCAGCACCCTTGGAACGGGCAGCTGCGGTAGGTGCACGCTCAGCGCCAACGCCAACACCCCCAGAACTGGTTGCTCCTGTAGGTGCTGTTGTGCCAACACATTACAGTGGCACGGTCATCGCACTCCCATTCGGCCTACAAGCCTGCTCAGCTTCTGGACTTTTGTGGGGAGGTTTTTCAACATGTGTTCTTCAAACCCTCAAAGTTTCAGAGTTTTTTAAGCCGTTACCAAGGCATGACAACATTTTATGTTTCAAGACTTTTGGCATCCCGGAAGTGTGTGTTACTCCTTTTTGGTAACACCCGAGTTCACCATTTCAGCTGCTGACTCGTCTACTGAGATCTGATTGGTCTGCAATTCGGTCTGGCAGTTCTTTGCCGCGCTGTGCAGGTGGTCACCAAGTTTCAGAACGATCCAACATCTGAGAATTGCGTAACAGCTGCCGAAATTCACTGTTCTGTAGTCATGGTGCACTGTTGGCAGCATTTCCCTTGCCACCCTTTCATTGTTGTCATGCCAATGGTGCAGGGACAGAGAATGAGACAAGAAGTACAGGTGGTCAAGTGGGACTCTACAGCCCTCCTTTTGAGAAGCGTGGTCTTCCTGGAACCAGCTTGCAAGAGGGTGCAAGTGGGAAGACAAGCTGACTCATGTTGGCTTGACTCATTATTGGTAGCCTTGAGTACAGCTCTGAACATCCATGTGTGGTTGGCTTTGCTGACCTAGCTAGGACGTTTCCCATCCTTCTATAGCCTTTCTCCCCTAGGACTCAACCTTCTCTGAGTTCCCAGGATGACCCAACCCCTTATGAGTCCCCTAGGCAATGTTGTACTCACCTCTTCTTTGCATCAATGAGAATACACGTTTTTCAGCCAAGCTTACGTTTTCGTTCACTGCGTAGTGCACACACCTCTGATAATAGCAAGTAATATATCGTTGGAAAGCAGACACCTAAGGCTAACCGCTGTCCAGGTTTCAGTTTCGTATATTTTTGGAGCTGATCGTGACGGCGTTTTGAACAGAGGCGGTATGAAGACGTCAGATTCTGCTTAGGGGGTTTCATGGGCATCCGTGACCTCTAAGTGGACTCTTGACTATAACAAGTGGTATCAGAGCTGTTCTACTCTGTTCTTGGGTGAATATAGAGGCTGAAGGATCTGCTCCAGCTGGTCCCAGTGGCAGTGGTGGCGTGAGAGGCGCTGGGGAAGCGGGAAGAGGCGTTGCAGGCGGATCTGCACCAATGGCTTCCGTTTCAACATCAGCTAAGGATGATGTGAAGGCGTTCAACCTGGAGAAGTTCTCTGGGGAGGATTGGGCATCATGGAGGTTCAAAATGGAGCTCCTCTTCAACCATTATGGGCTGCTTGAAGTGATGGATGGAGAATTGAAGAGGCCTGCGAGCGAAGGAGCGACCAAAGAATGGTATCGCCGGTCCAAGGATGGATTCTTCCTTCTCTCCCAATGCTTCTCATCCAACCAGCTGCACCACATCAAGCATCTCATCAAGGAATTTGAGTGTGGTCCTAAGGCATGGAAGATATTGAAGGATGTCCATGCCCCCAGCAGCGAAGCTATGGTGGTGGTGCTCGAGCGACAACTCCGTGCGGTGAAGATCAACGAGGGTGATGCCGTACAAGGAGCGTTCGATCAACTCAGGGACCTCTATGTGAAGCTCTCTGCTGCTGGTGTGGACTACCCTGAAAAAATCAATTGCTACAAGGCTCTCTCCCTGCTGCCGGAGTCGTGGGGGCCCTTGGTGGTCAACCTTAATGGCATGAAGGACTCGTGGTCCCTTGAGTGGATTCGCGCGCAAGTTCTTCAAGAGGAGTTTCGGAGGAAGGAGCTGACCGCCGCTGCCGGTGAAGGTGGAGGTTCAGCCTACGGTATGAAGTGCTTCAAGGGGCGTGGCAGCAAGAAAGGCAAGGCCAAGGAAGGCTCTGGAGGGGAGCAGCATTCAGGAGGGAAGCGTGGCAACAAGGGAGGCAAGCGGTGTGGCGGCAAGTGTTGGTATTGCCATGTGGAAGGGCACCCATGGTTCAAGTGCCGCAAGCCACCTGACGGTTGGAGGCCTGGTCAGCCATCAATTGAGGGCTCCAAGGGTGTTCATGGAGCTATGGGAGAAGGCATGGGCAGTGAGAAGGGCGATGGAGTTGCTGGCGGATACGGCGGCATGTTCTACCATGTAGGGGAGGCGTGCCCTGAGGACATGGTTGTGCCAGCCAGCAAGATTGCTCTTCACCGCTCCTCCCATTGGGTCATCGACATGGGAGCCTTCATGACCATGACCAACCGAGAGGATCTACTAGATGAAGTTAGGACATCAAATGCAGCCACCGTCGTTTCAGCCACCGGCCAAGTTGTACTCGTGCGTGGCGAGGGGAGAGCCATGTTCATGGGTGCGGATGGGAGGCTTGTGGGGCTGAAGCGTGTTCTCCTTGTTCCTGGATTGTGTGCCAACCTCCTCTCTACCAAGGCCCTATGTGAGGCAGGGATGAAGATGGAGATGTTGGGCACAAAGGTTTTCAAGGCAACTCTGGATGGGCGCGTGTTGTGGGACCTCCGAGGCGGCAAGGACATGCACCGGTCCATGTGGGAGATACCGGTGCTGCCATGGAAGGAGGCGGCTGCACGCTTGGCTGCTGGAGGTGTGAGAGGAGGGCGTGTTAACCACGTGGACAATGGAGGAGGTGGTGATGATAGTGATGGTGGGCTCCTTGGGCATGGAGGGGCTGAGTTACCAAGCGTAACTCCTAGCACGGGTGAGACGGATTGGCTCACCGCACACCGTCGCTTTGGCCACGTGGCGCTACCTCAGTTGCAGCAGTTGTTCAAGGAGGAAAGAGTCAAGGGGCTGATGATAAAGGGGGAGCCCAAGGAGGTGGGATCTTGTGAGACTTGCTTGACCAGCAAGTTTTCACGGTTTCCCTTCCATTCGGTGGAGGGGAAGTCGAGTGTCCCAGTGGAGCTCGTGCATGTGGATCTTGTGGGACCCATGAAGGTGAAGGGAGATGGTGGGGCCCTGTATTCCATGACCATGGTGGATGACAACACAAGGCTCACCTGGTCCTTTCCACTTGCAAAGAAAAGTGATGCTGCAAGGATCATCATTGAAGAGTGGTTGTCCTTGGTGGAGCGAGAGAGCGGCAAGCGGGTGAAGGCGATTCGTAGCAACCGTGGTGGGGAGTTCTTAGGAGCGGAGTTCCGGAGCTAGCTGAAGCGGCACGGCATCAAGCAGCAGCTCACCACGGCCTACACTCCTCAATCCAATGGCGTGGCAGAGAGAGCGAACCGGACCATCATGGAGGGTGGGAGAACGATGCTGGTAGACTCGGGTCCACCCTTACGATTCTGGCCCCTCGCTATTCGCCATGCCACCGTCATCAAGAACCGAGTATTGACTCATGTGGGAGGGCAGCATTGGGTCCCTATGGAGAAGTGGAGAGGCAAGAAGCCCCTGGTGGATACGCTTCGAGTCTTTGGGTGCATGGGACTCGTGCACGTCCCTAAGGAGAAGCGTAACAAGCTTCAAGCGGCGGCGGTGTGGGCTGTTCATTTGGGACTTGCACAAGGGAGCAAGGGGTGGCTCATGTGGGACCCAAAAGCCAACACCATCTTCACCACCAGAGATGCCAATTTCATGGAGGGGCTCATGTTCAAGGAGTGCTTGGAGCGAGGGAGGAGCAAGGTCACCATTCCCCTCGAAATAGAGGTGGGAACGAACGACCCACTCCTCATTCTCATCGAGTTGTCTTCATCTTCAGAGGTAATGGAGGTGTCACATGACTTGGGAGGTGCTGAAGGGGAGGCAACAGAGGTGGAAGGAGTGTTGCAGCAAGAGGAGGCCCCTGTAGCTGAGAGAGGTGATGCCGGGGAGGAGGTGCAGCATCCAACATCATCCCCTTCACTTCCATCAAGGCGGACAACCCAAGGGAAGCGTGGTGCTGTCCGCGGTGGAGTTAAGGAGGGTGCAGCCAAGGAGAGGCCCAAGAGAGCTGCTCACCCAAGGGATTTCCTGAAGTATGAAAGGCTTGGGGGTCCTAAGGCATTGCTGGTCCAGGGGGAGGAAGATGATGAGGAGAAGGGAGCCGAGGGAGAGATGGAGCAGATTTGTTGCTTCGGTGTCAACTTACCTCATGAACCAGCTTCAATGGAGGAAGCACTTGCTGGAGATGATCGAGAGGCTTGGTTGGCTTCAAGGGAGGATGAGTTTCAGAGCCTCATGGAGAATGGAACATGGACCCTCACTGATCTGCCCCCAGGAAGAAAGGCATTGGATTGCACGTGGATATTACGTGTGAAGAACGATGCGGAGGGGAATTTGGAGAGGCGCAAAACAAGACTTGTGATCAAGGGTTTCCAGCAGAGGGAGGGGGTTGACTTTAAGGAGGTCTTTGCTCCTGTTGCCAAGGCTCCTACGCTCCGGGTGTTGCTGGCAGCAGCTGCCGTTTGTGGTTGGAAGGTGGAGCAAATGGATGTGAAGACGGCTTTCCTCTATGGCGTGGTAGATGAGGAGATCTACATGACTCCAAGGTGCTGGTATGCAAGGCTGATGAGGCGTTGGAGGCTCTTGGCTTCAAAGTCAGCGGGTGCGACGAGAGTCTCTTCATGACTGAGGGGGAGGAGGAGAAGGTGTTTCTCCTTGTCTATGTCGATGACATTCTCCTCTTCTCTCCATCTCTAGAGAGGATCAAGGAGGTGCAAGGGAAGCTGACGGAGACCTTTCAATGCAAGGCCCTTGGACCGGTGGGGTATTACCTTGGTCTTCACGTGGAGAGGGACGAGATGAAGGGATGGTTGAGGCTTCACCAACACAAGTACCTTGCAGCCATGGGGGAGAGGTATGGGCTGGAGGAAGGGAGGAGTGTAAAGACTCCACTACCCTCAGGGTTTCAGCTACACCTTGATGAAGAGGAGGGTGAGGTGTTGGAGCCCGAGTTGCAGCGTCGGTTCCAGTCAATGGTGGGGAGCTTGATGTATGCTTCGGTCAACACTCGCCCCGATATTTCATTCGCGGTTTCGCAGCTGGCTCGTGTGGTGTCTAGGCCCCTTCAAGAGCACCTTGATGCAGCAGAGAGGCTGGTGAGGTACTGCATGGCAACCTCAAGGGTGGAGCTGCAACATTCACTGCATGGGCAGCTGAAGCAAAAGGGAGTGGAGGAGGTGAGCACGAAGACCGGTGCACCTGCAAGGCGTGGACACTTGTACCTATCGTGCTTCACCGATGCTACCTGGGCAAGTGACATTAGTGATGCAACATCTCATGGTGGCTATGTATGCTGTGTTGGAGGGAGTCCAGTGAGCTGGAAGTCTAAGAAGCAAGGGGAGATAGCTCACTCATCAACGGAGAGCGAGTACATGGCGTTGTTTCATGGGGTGAAGGAGGTGGTTTGGATGAGGAGGTTGCTTGAGGAGTTGGGGCAAGAGCAAGAGGGTCCTACACCTGTGTTTTATGACAGCCAAGGAGCAATTGCAATGGCTCGCAATGCTGTGCTCCATGGGCTGAACAAGCACATGCATATCAAATGGCATTGGGTGAGGAAGGAGGTGAAGAAGGGCACGGTCTCCTTGCACTACAACAACACTACCAAGCAACCTGCAGATTTTTTTACGAAGCGGCTTGCAAAGCATCAGCATTGGACCTGCGCCACCTTGTGTGGCATGTCCTTCAACTAAGGGAGGCAGCTTCAGGGAGCAGCTAAGGGATGAATGAGAGCACGATGAGGGGGAGTTTGTTGTGCCAGCACATTACAGTGGCACGGTCATCGCACTCCCATTTGGCCTACAAGCCTGATCAGCTTCTGGAATTTTGTGGGGAGATTTTTAAACATGTGTTCTTCAAACCCTCAAAGTTTCAGAGTTTTTTAAGCCGTTCCCAAGGCATGACAATATTTTATGTTTCAAGACTTTTGGCATCCCGGAAGTGTGTGTTACTCCTTTTTGGTAACACCCGAGTTCACCATTTCAGCTACTGACTCGTCTACTGAGATCTGATTGGTCTGCAATTCGGTCTGGCAGTCCTTTGCCGCGCTGTGCAGGTGGTCACCAAGTTTCAGAACGATCCAACATCTGAGAATTGCGTAACAGCTGCCGAAATTCACTGTTCTGTAGTCATGGTGCACTGTTGGCAGCATTTCCCTTGCCACCCTTTCATTGTTGTCATGCCAATGGTGCAGGGACAGAGAATGAGACAAGAAGTACAGGTGGTCAAGTGGGACTCTACAGCCCTCCTTTTGAGAAGCGTGGTCTTCCTGGAACCAGCTTGCAAGAGGGTGCAAGTGGGAAGACAAGCTGACTCATGCTGGCTTGACTCACTATTGGTAGCCTTGAGTACAGCTCTGAACATCCATGTGTGGTTGGCTTTGCTGACCTAGCTAGGACGTTTTCCATCCTTCTATAGCCTTTCTCCCCTAGGACTCAACCTTCTCTGAGTTCCCAGGATTACCCAACCCCTTATGAGTCCCCTAGGCAATGTTGTACTCACCTCTTCCTTGCATCAATGAGAATACACGTTTTTCAGCCGAGCTTACGTTTTAGTTCACTGCGTAGTGCACACACCTCTGATAATAGCAAGTAATGTACCGTTGGAAAGCAAACACCTAAGGCTAACCGCTGTTCAAGTTTCAGTTTCGTATGTTTTTGGATCTTATCGTGACGGCGTTTTGAACAGAGGCGGTTTGAAGACCTCAGATTCTTCTTAGGGGGTTTCATGGGCATCCGCGACCTCTAAGTGGACTCTTGACTATAACAAGGAGTCTGGGGGTGCTGTGCCTTGGGGGTACTGAGTCTAGGGGTGCTGCACTTGGGGGCACTGAGGCGTGTGGTGAGCAGTCTCCCTGGGGCGGCCGTCTCCGTAGTCGCTCCGCTGGTACCTCGCCGCTGCCCTCTCGTCGTCGACTCCCTCTCTCCCCACAGCAGCTACATGAGTGGTATGTTGGCCGTCAGGTTCGCGCTGCTGGAGCTAGGGGCCCTGCTGCGGGAGGCGCTGGAGCTGGTGACTCTACTACTGGAGTTGTTTCTACTGGAGGTTCTGGAGCTATTGCGGGTGCTGGCGCTAGAGGTTCTGGAGCTGCTGCGGGTGCTGGCGCTGAGGGTTCTGAGTCTGGTGTTGCGCGGTCTCCTTGGAGTAGCCGCCTTCGTCTGCATGTGCCTCTCACCTCACAGCAGCTGCACGACTGGTACGGTCGCCGTCAGGGTCGCGCTTCTAGAGCTCGGGGCTTTGCCGCTAGAGGTACTTCTGCTGGCGTCACTGGAGCTGGGAATGGTCCTGGTCCCAGAGGTGCTCGTACTGGAGGTACTGGAGCTGCTGGGGCTGGAGGTGCTGAGCCTGAGGGTGCTACTGCTGGAGACCCTAGGTTTGGGGGTGTTGCTGCTGGAGACACTGAGGCTGGAGACCCTGGGACTGGAGGTGCCAGTTCTAGGGGTGTTGCTGCTGGTGGAGCTGGTCCTGTAGGAGCTGGCGCTGAGGGTTCTGGAGCTGCTGGTGGTGCTGGAGCTGCTAGGGGCGCTGGAGCTGCTGGTGCTGGTGGCAGTGCACAGCAGCGCCTGTTCGTTGCTCCACCATCTCCGTCGTCTCAGCCACTGCCTGACTCTGCGCTTCGTCAGGTTCTTAGTCTCCCTTTGTCTACTGGTCTTCCATTACAACCTAGCTCACCGCTGCCTGCTCCTTCTCCTTACGCTGAGCAGCCAGGGGGTCTTACTGAGCGTCGTGCGCCTTCGTCGCGTCCTATCTCGCCTGTCCGTTCTGGTTGTTCTAGTCGTCATGTTCCTCGTTCGCATCAGCCGGCTATCACCGGCACCCTCTTCGCAGTTTGTCGTCCTTCCTCTCCTCCGTAGTGTGTTCCCCTGCCGTCCCCTCCTGCGTCTTCTCTGCCTACCGTTCTTGAGCCTAAGTCTGACCGCACACGTCCTGCTCACCCTATGGTCACGCGTCTGCTAGCCACAGTTGTCACTGGCCCGTCGTTTGAGTCTGCTGCTGCGTCTGCCTTAGTCACTGAGCTTGTCGACTTTGCTGCTGCCTGTCGTCTAGACTACGCCGCTAGTCTTGTTGCTGAGTCTGAGTCTGTCTGTCCTCCGTCCGTCGGGGGTGAGTGTGCTCTTGGCACGGACGTCCTTGAGGACAGGCAGGAGGACCTTGAGTGTCTTGCAGCCGCTGCGCCTCATCTCGTATCCATGCTGCTTGCCCCCGAGGGAGACCCGGATGCACTTGACATCCTGACCCCGCTCTCTTACGCTGAGGCGATCGCGGGTGAGTACTCCTCTCAATGGCAGACAGCCATGGACGCAGAGATGGCATCCTGGAAGTCCACAGGCACTTACGTTGACGAGGTTCCCCCTCCTGAGGCAAACATCGTCAATGACATGTGGATTTTCAGGGTGAAGCAGCCGCCAGGTTCTCCCCCTGTCTTCAAGGCTCGTTACGTTGCTCGAGGTTTCAGTCAGCAAGAGGGAGTAGACTTCTTCCAGACCTTCTCCCCCACCCCGAAGATGACCACTCTTTGGGTGCTGCTACACGTTCTCGCTCAGCGTGACTACGAGCTTCACTCTCTTGACTTCAGCACAGCTTTCTTACAGGGCAGCATGCACGAGGAGATTTGGCTCTGCCGCCCTCCTGGCTTCACTGGGTCATTCCCTCCTGGTACCCAGTGGAGCCTCCGGTGGCCGGTCTACGGTCTCCGCCAGGCACCGCGTGAGTGGCACGACACACTGAGGACTACACTTGCGGCTCTTGGGTTTGCTCCGTCGACTGCTGACCCGTCGCTGTTTCTGCGCACTAACACGTTGCTGCCGCCGTTGTACATTCTTGTGTACGTCGACGACTTGGTCTTTGCCACTGCGGACACTGAGGCTCTCGCCCTGGTGAAGTCGGAGCTGCAGAAGAGACAAACGTGCACAGACATGGGTGAACTGCGCAGCTACCTTGGCTTGCAGATCACCTGGGACAAAGCACACCGCACCATCACACTAACTCAGTCACACATGGTGCAGCAGGTCCTTCAGCGCTTCGGCTTTACCTGGTCCTCGCCACAGCACACTCCTCTGGCTACAGGCCACTCGCTCTAAGCTCCACCTTCGGACGAGTCCGTAGAGCCGAGTGGCCCGTACCCAGAGCTAGTGGGCTGCCTGATGTACTTGATGACCTGCACTTGACCTGACCTTGCGTACCCTCTTGGCCTCCTGGCTCGCTACGTGGCTCCTGGTCGACACCAAAAGGTGCACATGGATGCTACGAAGAGGGTATTGCACTACTTATGGGGTACATCGGGCATGGGGCTCGTGCTTGGAGGGCGGAGCCCAGTTGTCCTTATTAGGCACTCAGACGCTTCTTGGGTTGACGACCAGGCTACGCAGCGGTCCTCACAGACTTACACCTTCAACCTTGGCTCTGGTTCAGTTTCTTGGCGTTCTACACGCTCGTCTTCTGTTCTCAACTCCAGTTGTTAGGCTGAGATTGTCAAACTCACTTTTTGGATTTCCTACTTGTACCCATCTGCTTGCTAGTTCATTCATTCCTCATTTCTCCATAGAGATCTACGCCACAGCCATGGCTGCACAGGAGTTACGCTGGCTCACCTAACTGCTGATCGACTTGGGAGAGCAGCCTCGTTCTCCTCCAGTGCTGTACGTCGACAACAAGGCCGCCATCGCCTTGTGTTAGGAGCACAGACTGGAGCACAAAAGGAAACATGTCGCTCTACGTTTCTTCCTGGCACGACAGTTGCAGCAGCGTGGGCAGCTTCGTTTTGCTCACGTGGCCACTCGGGCCAACACTGCTGATATATTCACCAAGGCACTTCAGTCTGGTGATCATTAGAGTTTGTGCACTTTTTTAGGCCTTGTGCCCACTTTTCTTCACTTGCTGTAGATTTTGCTTGTTCTGTGATCTATATATATATATCTGCATGCTTGCTCTGCTAGGTAGAGATCACTGTGCTGATGGTGTTGCATATATACCTCTGCATGTGAACTGGCCTTGTGACCCTTTGCTTGTGCTCAGTGTGTGTGGTGACGTTGTGATCCACTGTCACAGGATCGAATTCTCAATCGAAACTTGTCACTAAAACTGAATACAAGGCCTATTTATACTCAGAAAGTACAAGGATAAACGAGATAAAACGAACCTTCGGGAACACACCCTTCCCGATACTACAATCACAAGTGCGCATAAGCACGCAAGTCTATTGGCACTTGGGATTACGCCCAGATTACACCGTATACACCACTGTCGGCGCTGTCGGTGCCGTATAATAGGTATGTCGGTGGGAAAAGTAGGAAATAAGAGAAATAAATAGAAGGCTCTAGAGAATAGAATAGTAGGCCGATTGAGATGAGATAAAGACCAAAATAAAGAGGAGAAAAGGGAGAATAGGATAACGGAAAAATATAATAGTGAGAAAATATTATAACGGGGACGTCCTCTCACACTTCCCCCCCTCAAAGCTGGGTGGTAGAAGTAACACCCTGCTTGACAAGGTAGTCCTGTAGAGGACGGCGGGTGTTATCCATGTCGTGTTCAGGTACCCAGGTATCCTCGGAAGGATCATAGCCTTTCCAACGAATCAAGAGCTCCAAGGTGCCGCTACGTCGTCGTCGGTGCGCCAGAACGGCTTCGACTTCGTACTCGGGTTCCCCATTAACGATCACTGGCAGTGGCGGCGGCGGCTGGCGACCTTTGAAGACCGTGTTTGGGTCCCGATAGGGCTTGAGAAGTTGAACATGGAAGGCATTGTGAATCCTCCAGGTAGCTGGTAAACGCAAGCGGAAGGTTACTGGAGTGACCTGCGCCTCGACGAGAAAAGGCCCGCAGAAGCGAGGTCGGAGCTTAGACGGAAGATGGCTAATGTCGAGATTGCGTGTATCCAGAAGCACCTGATCGCCAATCTGGATGGAATGATCGTTGCGACTCCGATCAGCGAGCTTCTTTTGTTGCTGCTGGATAGTCAGAAGACGTTTATGCGTGCGCTCCCACAATTGGTGCATAGTGGAAATGAAGTCATGTGCGGGTTGCACCGTGGCGGGTACTGTTGGTTTCTGAGGCGTGAGTGGGTTGCGACCGTAACAGAGAAAAAAAGGAGTTTGCCCTGTTGCGGCATGCGTGGCGTTGTTGTACGCAAACTCGAGGTGACAAATTTTTGTAAGGCTGTTCAGGGTCTGGAAGAGGCTGTAGTAATCCTGCTTTCTTCTGTTTGCTACTCTTCATCCGTTGGCATGTGTCGCACGAGGTGACAAATTTTTGTACGTCATCCGCCATGTGGGGCCAATAATAATGCTTCGCAATACCGGCAAGCGTCTTGTTACTACCGAAGTGGCCTGCGTAGAGAACATCATGATATTCTTCGAGCAGTAACTGGCGTAAGGGAGGGTAATTAGGTACCCATATTTTTGTAGAGCCCTTGCGGTATGCGATGTCTTGATCCCAATGTAGAAGATGGCGCTTTTCTGCTACAGAGACTTCGGGGTCGATGGTGTATCCATGCGTGAAGAGTCCCTTCAGAAGGGGGTTCATGCCATCGATTTGTAAGGCGGCAACGTGTGCAGGGCGACTCAGTGCGTCTGCCTTGTTCTTGTGCCCCGGCTTATACACGATGTCGTAATGGAAGTGGGTTTCGAGAAAGTCAATCCACCGGACCTGCCGCCTGGAGAGTGTTGGTTGGGTCTTCAGGTACTTGAGGCTGCAGTGGTCGGTGTAGACAGTCGTTTTTCTTCCTTCGAGATAACACCTCCATGCCTTAAATGCGTTGACGATGGCGAGGGCCTCTTTGTCATGGATGGGGTAATTGAGTTCTGCCCCGTGAAGTTTTTTACTGAGGTATGCAATGGGTTGTAGTCCCTTCCCTTGATCCTGCATGAGTACTGCGCCCACTGCTTGATCGCTAGCATCGGCCTCGATGACATAGTCAAGTTCAGTGTCTGGCAGGATAAGAACAGGTGCGGACGTGAGTGCGGTTTTAAGTTGTTCCACTGCTTCCTGGTGCTTCGCCTCCCATTGATATGGTGTATTCTTCTTCAACAGGTTCGTTAATGGTGCGGCAATCTTGGCGTAGTTCGGTACGAACCGGTTGTAGTAGTTGGCGAATCCAAGGAACTGTTGTAACTCCTTCACGTTCTCAGGGGTCTTCCACGTTCGCACTGCTTCGATCTTCTTAGGATCCACGTGAACTCCTTGAGCGCTCACCATATGTCCAAGGAACTGGACTTTTTTCAACGCAAACTCGCTCTTGGATAGTTTCACGTAGAAGCGTTCTCGTCGAAGAATTTCAAACACCCGTCGTAGATGCTCAACGTGCTGCTTCATATCTTTCGAGTAGATCAGGATATCGTCCAAATATACCACCACGCACTCGTCCAGAAGGGGCCGAAGGATGTGGTTCATTTCCGCCTGAAATGTGGCTCGTGCGTTAGTGAGTCCGAATGGCATCACGAGATACTCGTATGACCCGTACCGAGTTCGAAAAGCGGTTTTGTGGATAGAGTTGTCCGCCATACGAATTTGCCAGTATCCCGATCTGAGGTCAAGCTTGGAGAATACCGTAGCACCGCGAAGTTGATCGAGTAAGTCGTCGATCCGTGGTATCGGGTATTTATTTTTTACAGTCTGCTTATTCAAGGCTCGGTAGTCGATGCACATTCGCAGACTTCCGTCTGGCTTCGGAGTGAAGAGAACTGGAGCTCCGTACGGCGAAGTCGAGGGTCGAATTAGCCCTTTCTCCAGGAGATACTCTATTTGTTTTTTCATATCGGCAAGCTCTGTCGGGCTCAGCCGGTATGGTGCTCGAAATGTTGGCTTGGACCCCGGCTCTTCTACGATCTCGTGTTGATGTGTCCGGTATGTGAAACTAACTGAACAGGAATGAATTGACTAAGTCAGAGTTGGGTACAAATACAACCCTAGCAAACTGTACCCCATATGTGCTACCCCACTATAGCCTACAAACATGCATCAGCTATAATAATCTGACACACCCCCATAGGCAAAGTGGGGGAGAACAAGGGGTCACAAGACCAGTCAAGCAAAGCAAAGCAAAGCAAGCTCAGGGTGGATCACAAAGTCACCACACAGTCCGAGCACAAGAGCAGGGCCAGAGGCCAGTTCACATGCAGGAGTACAGACATATATATAAAACTAGACAAGCAGGAGCAGGTATATATATGACAAAGTACAAGTAAAGTCAAGAAGAGAGCAAGTGAGGCAAGACAGGTACAAGACCCAGCTGGGTACAAAAGCGCTGATGGTCACAAGGCGCAAGTGCCTTGGTGAACACATCAGCAGTGTTGGCCTCAGAGGCCACGTAAGCAAGTCGCAACTGACCACGCTGCTGCAGCTCACGAGCAAGGAAGTAGCAGAGAGCAATGTGCTTCGTTCTGTGCTCCAAGCGCTGCTCTCGACACAAGGCCAGCATGGCCTTGTTGTCTACGTACAGCACTGGAGGAGAACGAGGCGGCTCTCCAAGGTCGGTCAGCAGGTAGGTGAGCCAGCGAAGCTCCTGTGCAGCCATGGCCCCGGCGTAGATCTCAGCCTCACAACTGGAGCCGAGAACCGAAGACGAGCGAGTAGACCGCCACGAGACAGAACCGGAACCAAGGCTGAAGGTGTAACCCTGTGACGACCGCTGCGTAGCCTGGTCGTCAGCCCAAGAAGCGTCCGCGTGGCCGGTAAGGACCACTGGACTCCGCCCTCCAAGCACTAGCCCCATGCCCGACGTACTGCACAGGTAGCGCAATACCCTCTTCGCTGCAGCCATGTGCTCCGGTCTGTGTCTCCCAGGAGCAACATAGCGTGCAAGAATGCTCAGAGGGTATGCAAGGTCAGGTCGTGTGCAGGTCATCAGGTACATGAGGCAGCCAACAAGCTCTGCATACGGACCACTCGACTCTACGGACTCATCCGAAGGCAGAGCTGAGAGTGAGTGGCGAGTAGGCAGAGGAGTGGCCTGAGGCGAGGAGTACGTGAAGCCGAAGCGCTGAAGGACCTGCTGCACCATGTGTGACTGAGTCAGGGTAATGGTGCGACGTGCTCTGTCCCGAGTGATCTGCAAGCCAAGGTAGCTGCGCAGTTCACCCAGGTCTGTGCACGTGTGTCTCTTCAGCAGCTCGGACTTCACGTAGGCGAGTCCAGCAGTGTCCGCTGTGGCAAAGACCAAGTCGTCGACGTACACGAGGATGTAGAACGGCGGCAGGGAAGTGTCGGTGCGAAGAAACAGCGACGGGTCAGCAGTAGAAGGAGCAAACCCAAGAGCCGCAAGCGTAGTCCTTAGTGTGTCGTGCCACTCACGCGGTGCCTGGCGGAGACCGTAGACTGGCCGTCGGAGGCTCCACTGGGTGCCAGGAGGGAAAGTCCCAGTGAAGCCAGGCGGACGGCGAAGCCAGATCTCCTCGTGCAGGCTACCCTGCAGGAACGCAGTGCTGAAGTCGAGGGAGTGAAGCTCGTAGTCGCGCTGAGCGGCAATGTGCAGCAGCACCCGAAGAGTGGTCATCTTCGGGGTGGGAGAGAAGGTCTGAAAGTAGTCAACTCCCTGCCGCTGACTGAAGCCACGAGCCACGTAACGGGCCTTGAAGACAGGCGGGGAGCCCGGCGGCCGCTTCACCCTGAAGATCCACATGCCACTGACAATGTTCGCCCCAGGAGGGGGAACCGCGTCAACGTAGGTGCCTGTGGACTTCCAGGAAGCCATCTCTGCATCCATAGCTGCCTGCCACTGAGAGGAGTAGGGACCCTCTACGGCCTCCGCGTAAGAACGCGGAGTCGGGATGTCTAGTGCATCCGGGTCTCCCTCAGGGGCAAGCAGTACAGACGCGGGATGAGGTGAAGCAGCCGCTAGACACTGTAACTCCTCCTGCCTGTCCTCTAGGACGTCCGTGCCAAGGGCACACTCACCCCCGACGGACGGAGGACAGGCGGACTCAGACTCAGCGACAAGACGAGCAGCGTAGTCTAGACGACAGCGCGCAGCAAAGTCGACAAGCTCAGTGACAAGGGCAGACGCAGCAGACGACTCAAAGGAAGAGTCAGTGACAACAGTAGCAAGGAGACGCGTGACAGTAGGACTGGCAGCACGAAGAGAGTCCGACTCCGGGTCGGCAAGAGCAGGAAGAGAGGAAGCAGGAGGAGAAGGCAAAGGGGCACGCAGAGGAGCAGTGGACGGACGCAGTGACATCCGGTGCGTGCCAGGGACAGGAGGAGGACGCTGACGCG
The DNA here is from genome assembly GCA_948144175.1 of Closterium sp. NIES-65. NCBI lineage: Eukaryota > Viridiplantae > Streptophyta > Zygnematophyceae > Desmidiales > Closteriaceae > Closterium > Closterium sp. NIES-65. The sequence continues at coordinate 225,332 of CANXME010002035.1, forward strand.
ACCCGCGACCACTAGCGCGCTCAGTACGAACAGGCGACGCAGGACGAGACGCAGGCTCACGACGCTCAGTAAGACCTCCAGTCGGACCAGCGTAGGGAGAAGGAGCAGGCAAAGGGGAGGCAGGCTGTAGCCGTGGCTGTGACCGAACAGGCTGTGGACCCTCTAAGGAAGCAGGAGGAGGTGCAAGACCAAGAACCTGCTGTAGGAGCGGAACGAAGTACGGTCGAGGCCGCACGGCGACACCAGAAACAGCAGGAACAGCACCAGTCCCCCCGTCAGGAGGACCCACGCCAGCAGCACCTCCAGCAGCACCTCCAGAAGCTCCAGAACCCCCAGCAGCAGCACCAGGAGCACTGTCAGTCGGACCACCAGTGGCAGGCTCAGCGCCAACACCCTCAGCAGCACCAGCTCCAGGAGAACTCTCAGACCGAGCAGCTCCAGCACCCACAGTACGAGCACCGTCGGGACGCGCGGCAGCAGTACCCACTGCAGGCGAAGAACCACCAGCACCAGCAGCACGCCTCCAGCGCCTGGTAAACCACTCACGCAGCTCCTGTGGGGAGAGTGGCTCCCGGCGAGACGAAGCACCCCCAGGCTCAGCACCCCCAGGCTCAGCACCCCCAGGCACAGCACCCCCAGGCTCAGCACCCCCAGGCACAGCACCCCCAGGCTCAGCACCCCCAGGCTCAGCACCCCCAGGCACAGCACCCCCAGGCTCAGCACCCCCAGGCTCAGCACCCCCAGGCACAGCACCCCCAGGCTCAGCACCCCCAGGCTCAGCACCCCTAGGCTCAGCACCCCCAGGAACAGCACCCCCAGGCTCGACACCTCCGGGCTCAGCACCCCCAGGCACAGTACCCCCAGGCTCAGCACCCCCAGACCCCGCACCCTCAGGCTCAGCTCCCGCAGCAGCACCAGAGTCACTAGTGACCTCGACAGGCTCGACCGCGTCTACCTGGGACACACCTGAAGGGGCAGGACCCTGAGGGGGGAGGGGGACTACCGGGGGGGGGCCTGGTACCAAGAAGAGCGGGGGCGGGGGGAGGGACGGAGTGCGGTAGGGGAAGAGGCGGTAGTAGGGTACCGACTCGTCGAACGTGACGTCCTGGGAGGACAGAACACGTCGAGAGGTGGGGTGGTAAAACTGCCACCCAGGGGCGTCGGGGGGGAACCCCAGGAAGACGCAGGGAGAAGCACGAGGGGACAGCTTGTCCGCAGACAGGTCGCGAACAAACGCCCGAGATCCCCAGACCCGGAACGCCGACGCATCGCCAACCTTCCCCGTCCACAGGAGGGCTGGGGAGGTCTCTGGTCGAGAGACCCTGGGGTGGAGGTTGATCTGGTGCGCAGCGTACCTGATCGCAAACGGCCACAGAAAATGGGGAGCAGCCGCATGCATCATGGACGTACGAGCGACGTCCATGACCATGCCAATGCGGCGCTCAGCAATCCCATTCTGCTGTGGTGAGTCCGGAAGCGTGAAGGTCTGACGGATGCCCCGCACACGACAGTAGGCACTCAGGAGGCCAGAGGAGAACTCTCCGCCTCTGTCCGAGTGCAGACGCAAAACAGGGAAGTCAGAGCCAAAGCTCCTCCGAAGCTGAAGACGAGCTGCGCGGATCCAGTCGATCAACACCTCAGTGACCTCACCCTTGCTGCGCAAGGGGAAGACTGTGGTGTAACGCGAGTAGTCGTCAACCACCAGCAGGAAGTAGCGCTCCTGACCCTGTCCACGGACGCGGGCTGGGCCCCACACGTCCATGTGAAGCGTCTGCAACGGGGCCTCTGTCGGAGGAAACTGGGAGGAGTGAGGGGCAGCACGCTGGCGCCCCTCGACACAGGGGACACAGGCAGGGCCAGGGCCCGGAGGAAGGGGAGGGAGGGACCGGGGAAGACCAGACACAAGGACCCGCGAGGCCATGCCTCTGAGCCGAAGCAGAGAGGGGTGGCCAAGGCGGTGGTGCCAGAGGAGGGTCTCGTGAGACAGACGACGACACGAACAGGGGGCAGACTCAGGACCAGACCTGGACGCTGCAGCAAACACCTGACCAGACGAAGGGACTCTACCAGACTCAGCACCTGGAGGAGAAGCAGTGGTCAGTGTGTACAGGCTCGACCCTGGCCGACGGGTAAACGTAGCCAGGTGACGACCTGTATCCGCCTCCGTACAGTGGGTCACCCGCTGACGAGCAGGAGTGAACTGGTGGACACCTGCATCCTGGAGGTCAGCACCACTCACCAAGTTCGTCGAGAACGAGGGGAGGTAGAGACCAGTCAGGGTGCCAGAGGGGGCCGCTGGACACGGGAGGACAGTGGAGAAGCGAGACAGGACAGGTCCCCCAGAGGGGTCAGCCAGGGACACCGCAACCGGCCGACTCAGCGGCGTGAGAGTGGTGCGGTCCCTAAAGAAGGAGCGAGATGCTCCAGAGTCAAGGGTGAAGGTGTGAGAGGCCGAAGCCGACACAGTACCTGAGAGCGCGGACTCACCAGCACCTGAGAGCACAGACGCACTGGCACCTAGAGCTGCAGCCTCACTAGTACCTGACGCGGCAGTACCAATGCCCGGGTCGGGCGGGAAACACCGGTAACAGTCATCCTCATCACTACCAGTCACAGCATACATAGCAGAGAGAATAGCATCAAAGTAAAGATCATAAATAGCTACTCCAGCCCTAGACAGCTCTCCCCAGCGGGGGATCTCAGCGGCCTCCGGAAACTGCTGACGCCAGGCGTCGGTCAGGCGGCCAAAGCAGCGACGGGCTGTGTGGGCGCCCCCACACCTCTCCCCCGCACGGTCACCGGTGCGGAGAACGTAGGGGCAGGGACCAAGTGCACCACCGCGCTGACGCTGCAAGTACCACTCACGGAGCTGCTGAGGGCCGGGGACGGTGCGAGAGCGCTGCTGCTGCTGCGGCTGCTGCTGCTGCTGCTGCTGCTGGCGCTGACCACCCCCAGAGCTGCTCCGCTGAGACGAGCCACTCCGACCCCCGCCTCCACCGCCACCCCCGTCTCCACCGCCACCTCCCCCACCAGGACCGTCGCTCCCACCGCTCCCACCGCCTCCTCCGCTACCACCTCCGCCGCCACCTCCGCCTCCACCGCCGCCACTAGCACCTCCACTCCCGCCACCACCCCCACCGCCACTCCCACTCCCCCCTCCACCCCCACCGCCTCCTCCACCGCCCCCTCTAGCTCCACCCGCCCCCTTGCCCCCCTTGCCCTTGCCAGAGCGGCGTCTGCCGCTGGGGGCAGACGCCGCGCCGACCGACTCAAAACCAGCGAGGTCGGCCGCAGCGGCAGAGGCGACAGAGGGCAGCAGGGGGGAAGGACCACACCCCTCAAAGATGGGGGTGCGAGGGTCACCCCGAGAGGCCCCTACAGCGACAATACTCTTCTCAGCCGCTAGCAGGGACTCCTCAAGGAGGTCGACAGTGAGAGTGGTGGGACAGACAGAGAGAAACTGGTCCCTAACGACACGAAGGGACTCAGGGAGACGGGTGACGAGAAAGTAGAGAGTGATGTACATGGGAGGAGGGTTCGTAGCGCGGAACTCAGCAGGAAGGGCAGCACGGTAGCGGGTGTCACTAGCGCGGAGGTGGGTAACTAGGTCAGCAACAGTGGGAAAGGAAGCGAGGTCAGGGAAGAGAAACGGTAGCATGAGGCGGCTAAGGGTAGCGGAGGAAGGGGAGGAGTAGCGTGCAACTACAGCGTCGTACAAGGCCTGAGCGGTCTTGCACTGACTAAAGTGGGCACGCTCAGAGGAAGGGAGGTGGCGACGCACAGCAAGACGTGCAGCAGCATCGCGGGTCGCCCACTTGGAGCGAGCAGCAGAGTCAGCATCAGCAGGCGGGGCAGGGACAGCGCCAGAGACAAAGTCAAAGAGAGAGACCCCATCTATCGCATCACACAGTAAGTACAGCTGCAGGTCTTCAATCCAGACGGCAAAGTCAATGGCCCTCCCCTCAGCGTCAAAAGTAAGAACATTGGGGGTGGCCATGGCAGCAGCTGAAAGTCTCACCGGGCTAGGAGAGTCGGGTAGGACAGCAGCAGGCAGCTCGGGCTGGGTCGGGCGGCTCGGGCGGCTCGGGCGGCTCGGGCGGCTCGGGTAGCTCGGGTACCGGGCGGCTCGGCTGCTGCTGGGCGGCTCGGCTGCTGCTGGGCGGCTCGGCTGCTGCTGGGCGGCTCGGCTGCTGCTGGGCGGCTCGGCTGCGGCTGGGCGGCTCGGCTGCTGCTGGGCGGCTCGGCGGGGCCGTCAGGGTGCAGCTGCAGGGCCGGGACAGGGGACGGCGGGGCCGTCAGGGTGCAGCGGCGGGGCCGGGGCAGGGGACGGCGGGGCCGTCAGGGTGCAGCGGAGGGGCCGGGACAGGGGACGGCGGAGCCGTCAGGTGGCGGGCCAGCAGGCGAGGTGGCGAGCCGTCAGGTGAGGCGGCGGGGCCGTCAGGTCAGGTGGCGGGCCAGCAGGTGAGGCGGCGGGGCCGTCAGGTCAGGTGGCGGGCCAGCGGGTGAGGCGGCGGGCCGTCAGGTGAGGTGGCGGGCCAGAAGGTCAGGCGGCGGGCCGTCAGGTGAGGTGGCGGGCCAGCAGGTCAGGCGGCGGGCCGTCAGGTGAGGCGGGGGGGGGGCCGTCTGGTGAGGTGGCGGGCCAGAAGTCGAGGCGGCGGGCCGTCAGGTGAGGCGGCGGCCGTCAGGTAAGGCGGCTGCGGGGCCGAAAGAGGTGCAGCGGGGGGGGCCTGCTGCAGCGACGAAGAGGCCGCGCGGCCGTCTAGAGGGCGGCGCGGCGCGGCAGAGCCGAGAGGGCGGCGCGGCGCGGCTGTAAGGGCCGCGCGAAGTGGGGTCTGAGCCGCGCGCGCGAAAAAAAATGAGTCGCGCGCGCGACTCTCGGGGCGCCACAAGGGCAGCTCGACGCGCACTAGGGGGAGCGCGCCTCGGGGAGAATAGGGCGCGCTCCGGGCAGGAAAAAAAAAAAAAAATCGTGGGTGGGCCCAAAGAACGGTCCTTAGGAGGGACCCGCTCTATACCATGTGAAACTAACTGAACAGGAATGAATTGACTAAGTCAGAGTTGGGTACAAATACAACCCTAGCAAACTGTACCCCATATGTGCTACCCCACTATAGCCTACAAACATGCATCAGCTATAATAATCTGACACGGTATGGCGGTAGTTGATCAGGTAAATCGTCGGGGAGAACGTCCTGGAACTCTTCAAGAATTTTCTTGACTGCTGGAGGAAGTTCCTGGGTCTGCTTCTCTCCGTTGTCTGCCTCGTTGACTATCGCCATGAATCCCGCCGTGGTCCGTTTGACGTTCTTTTCAAAGCGTGCGAGTGTCTCGACTGGAATATTTCCCGTGTCGTCCCATTTGGGAAGGCTGATTTTCCTCCCGTTGTTGTTGATGTTGGCCGTCCGGTTAACCCAGTTGATCTCGGGGTTGAACTTTTTAAGAAAGTCTCTCCCGAAGATTATGTCGAGTCCTTTGATATTTGTGACGGGGAGAGCAGGCTTCCATCGAAGGGGTCCAATCTGGAGTAGCAACCGTGTTTCCCCGTAGATAGGTAGCTTACTGCCATCCACCATCGTTGCCGAGAAGCTTGAGGACTTGATGTCACTTCCGAGTCGATCGATTGCCTTTTTGTCATAGACGCTGTGCGACGCCCCGCTGTCCACGAGTGCTTGGAGGCGCTGTCCGTTGCAGATCACCTCGAGCAGGAGTGGTGAGCGTTGCTCGGAGTACCCAAAAATAGTCTCATTAATGGGATCATAGGGTACATCCCAATATTCAGTACACACCGTGGTTCCACTGCTTTCTTCTGGACAACTAGCTGGCCTGGGCTGCGTGGAGAAAGGCTCTTCTCCAACGCCAGGAGTAGAGGTAGTAACCGTACAAGTTGACCCTGAGGGGGTGGATCCGGTCGACGCCTGTGATCCACTGGATGCATCCTGGAGGGGTTTTCGGAGTTTCTGCAGCTTCTTTTGAACTCCCAGCTGCCTCTTCAGCTGCTTCAGCTCCATAGACTTCTTCCCTGGGGAGTGGAGAGTCGTCTTGGGCTGGTTCCGGGAGAGGACGTTGACGCCGTGAAAAGGTCTACTCCTTTCCACACTCCTTAATTTTTTCCCCAGCTCCGTAGGCACCGGTACCACTTCTTTAATTGTTTGCTTCCTCTGGAGTTCTTCCCGGAATTTGTTTATGGCTCCGGACCCGCGAAAATCGCCAGTCTTCATTAAAGCATCTTTGAAAGATAACTTTAACGAATTCTGTTTTTTTCCGGGGTCGAATTGGAGAGTTCCCGTCTTGGTCGAGTCTGTTTTCGCGGAGGTTTTCTTTTCCTCGGCGAATTCCTCTGACAAATTTCGGTCAAGGGGCTTGGGATTTCGCCCTTGATTCTCCAAATCTCGCGCCCAATGCTGTCCTTCAATTTCGATTCGGTCCAGATTGCGCTGACGCTTTCGGATCTGTTTTTTCTCACCAGCACGATCCGCAATCACTGGCGAGATCCGTTTTTTGACTTTTTGTCTTTAGTTTCGCCACTCCCACGAGCTCGGAATGCCGCACGTGCAGATTTCATGTGAAAACAGTCGACAATCCGATGTCCGTTTCCGCCGCAAAATTCGCAAAGTGTTTTGTTTTTTGCATGACGTGAACTCGCGTCGAATTTGTCGACTTCCATGGGGTCGGCGAACGTGGTTGAAGCCGAGCGATCCCCTTGTCGTGATCCGACGACGTGGGGTCGTCGTGTCCCGGAGTTGACCAAGTCAAAACGCTCCGCGGCCGATACGATTTCGCTGTAGCTGCTGCAATTCGCTGCTGCAACCTGGCGCCGAATGTCAGTTTTCAGCCCCGCGATGTAGGACTGAATTTTTTCGCCTTCGGTAATGTCGGGAATGCGATTATAAAATTCCTCCATCTGCTGCGTGTATTGCGCGACACTCCCGTATTGCCTATGGTGATGTAATTTTTCGCGCGCAATATAAGTGGAATTAATCGGCTCAAAACGTTTGAGAAGGTCTGCCCGGAACTGCTGCCACGTGGCTTCGCCCTGGAAAATGCTACTGTTGCTTCCGAGCCACTCGAGAGCTGGACCGCGCATCAACGTTGTCGCGAGACGAATTTTCTCGCCGTCGTACTCCGTCGTCGTCCATCCGATCGCCGCGAAATAAATTTCCATCGTCGCGAGCCACCGCCTGACGTCGGATTTTCGATCGCTAGGGTCGAACGATTCCGGCGAGCGAAGTTTCGGAACCTCGAACTGACGCTGCGACTGTTGCGAAGTCGTCGAAGCAGGAATGTTCATGGTCGAGAGGAGCCGCGTAACGCGCTGCAGTTCGTTTCGCATCTGCTCGTTCTCCAATCGCGACCGTTCAGTCGTCGCTCGCATCTCCGCTTCCATCTTGGCGATTTGCGCGAAGAGCTGCTGCGTAACGTCGTTGGTCGCCGGCGAACCCATCCTGTTCAAAAACCACGCGAGGGGGTTAATTCGAAAAGCGCGGAACTGGTACTTACCAGAAATCGGCGTCGAATTGGTCGCCCCCGGCGGTTTTTCGAGGCGATTTTTTCCGCGACCGCTGCTTAGCCGAGAGTTGTCGAGTGAGAACGGCTCTGATACCAAGTGTCACAGGATCGAATTCTCAATCGAAACTTGTCACTAAAACTGAATACAAGGCCTATTTATACTCAGAAAGTACAAGGATAAACGAGATAAAACGAACCTTCGGGAACACACCCTTCCCGATACTACAACCACAAGTGCGCATAAGCACGCAAGTCTATTGGCACTTGGGATTACGCCCAGATTACACCGTATACACCACTGTCGACGCTGTCGGTGCCGTATAATAGGTATGTCGGTGGGAAAAGTAGGAAATAAGAGAAATAAATAGAAGGCTCTAGAGAATAGAATAGTAGGCCGATTGAGATGAGATAAAGACCAAAATAAAGAGGAGAAAAGGGAGAATAGGATAACGGAAAAATATAATAGTGAGAAAATATTATAACGGGGACGTCCTCTCACATCCACCCTGAGCTTGCTTTGCTTCGCTTGAGTTGTCTTGTGACCCCTTGCTCTCCCCCACTTCGCCTATGGGGGTGTGTCGAAGTATATGCATGTTATATATGTGTAGGGTGTAGTGGGGTAGCCAATATGGGGTACAGCCCCTTTTAGGGTTTCATACTTGTACCCAACTGTTTCATAGTTGATTCATTACTTCTGCTAGATTCTAACACGAATTGAAGTCTTGACAATCTTGAGTAATATATGGCCTTTTAGGGCGTGTGTCTTTTGGAGTGTATTGTAAAGTTCATGTTCTTTTGCAACTTAATGCATTTGAACCTTGGTCTACCTGTTGTCTGTGAGAATAAGCGAACAGGAATAAATGAACTAGCAGTGAAAATGAGTACAAGTAGGAAACCCTAGAATTGTGTACCCCCTATAGGCTAACCCACTGTAGCCTACACAAGCAGAACATATATAATGTTTGACACACCCCCATAGGCAAAGTGGGGGAGAACAAGGGGTCACAAGACCAGTCAAGCAAAGCAAAGCAAGCTCAGGGTGGATCACAAAGTCACCACACAGTCCGAGCACAAGAGCAGGGCCAGAGGCCAGTTCACATGCAGGAGTACAGACATATATATAAAACTAGACAAGCAAGAGCAGGTATATATATATATGTCACAGTACAAGTGAAGTCAAGAGGAGAGCAAGTGAGGCAAGACAGGCACAAGACCCAGCTGGGTGCAAAAGCGCTGATGGTCACAAGGCGCGAGTGCCTTGGTGAACACATCAGCAGTGTTGGCCTCAGAGGCCACGTACGCAAGTCGCAACTGACCACGCTGCTGCAGCTCACGAGCAAGGAAGTAGCGGAGAGCAATGTGCTTCGTTCTGTGCTCCAAGCGCTGCTCTCGACACAAGGCCAGCATGGCCTTGTTGTCTACGTACAGCACTGGAGGAGAACGAGGTGGCTCTCCAATGTCAGTCAGCAGGTAGGTGAGCCAGCGAAGCTCCTGTGCAGCCATGGCCCCGGCGTAGATCTCAGCCTCACAACTGGAGCCGAGAACCGAAGACGAGCGAGTAGACCGCCACGAGACAGAGCCGGAACCAAGGCTGAAGGTGTAACCCTGTGACGACCGCTGCGTAGCCTGGTCGTCAGCCCAAGAAGCGTCCGCGTGGCCGGTAAGGACCACTGGACTCCGCCCTCCAAGCACTAGCCCCATGCCCGACGTACTGCACAGGTAGCGCAATACCCTCTTCGCTGCAGCCATGTGCTCTGGTCTGTGTCTCCTAGGAGCAACATAGCGTGCAAGAATGCTCAGAGGGTATGCAAGGTCAGGTCGTGTGCAGGTCATCAGGTACATGAGGCAGCCAACAAGCTCTGCATACGGACCACTCGACTCTACGGACTCATCCGAAGGCAGAGCTGAGAGTGAGTGGCGAGTAGGCAGAGGAGTGGCCTGAGGCGAGGAGTACGTGAAGCCAAAGCGCTGAAGAACCTGCTGCACCATGTGTGACTGAGTCAAGGTAATGGTGCGGCGTGCTCTGTCCCGAGTGATCTGCAAGCCAAGGTAGCTGCGCAGTTCACCCAGGTCTGTGCACGTGTGTCTCTTCAGCAGTTCGGACTTCACGTAGGCGAGTCCAGCAGTGTCCGCTGTGGCAAAGACCAAGTCGTCGACGTACACGAGGATGTAGAACGGCGGCAGTGAAGTGTCGGTGCGCAGAAACAGCGACGGGTCAGCAGTAGAAGGAGCAAACCCAAGAGCCGCAAGCGTAGTCCTCAGTGTGTCGTGCCACTCACGCGGTGCCTGGCGGAGACCGTAGACTGGCCGTCGGAGGCTCCACTGGGTGCCAGGAGGGAAAGTCCCAGTGAAGCCAGGTGGACGGCGCAGCCAGATCTCCTCGTGCAGGCTACCCTGCAGGAACGCAGTGCTGAAGTCGAGAGAGTGAAGCTCGTAGTCGCGCTGAGCGGCTATGTGCAGCAGCACCCGAAGAGTGGTCATCTTCGGGGTGGGAGAGAAGGTCTGAAAGTAGTCAACTCCCTGCCGCTGACTGAAGCCACGAGCAACATACCGTGCCTTGAAGACAGGTGGAGAGCCCGGCGGCCGCTTCACCCTGAAGATCCACATGCCACTGACGATGTTCGCCCCAGGAGGGGGAACCGCGTCAACGTAGGTGCCTGTGGACTTCCAGGAAGCCATCTCTGCATCCATAGCTGCCTGCCACTGAGAGGAGTAGGGACCCTCTACGGCCTCCGCGTAAGAACGCGGAGTCGGGATGTCTAGTGCATCCGGGTCTCCCTCAGGGGCAAGCAGTACAGACGCGAGATGAGGTGAAGCAGCCGCTAGACACTGTAACTCCTCCTGTCTGTCCTCTAGGGCGTCCGTGCCAAGAGCACACTCACCCCCGACGGACGGAGGACAGACAGACGCAGACTCAGCAACAAGACTAGCAGCGTAGTCGAGACGACAGCGAGCAGCAAAGTCGACGAGCTCAGCGACTAGAGCAGACGCAGCAGTGGACTCAAAAGAGGGGTCAGTGACGACAGTAGCAAGCAGACGCGTGACAGTAGGACTGGCAGCACGAAGAGAGTCCGACTCAGGGTCGGCAAGCGCAGGAAGAGAGGACTCCGGAGGAGAAGGCAAAGGGGCACGCAGAGGAGCAGTGGACGGACGCAAAGACATCCGGTGCGTGCCAGGGACAGGAGGAGGACGCTGACGCGAACTGCGACCACTAGCGCGAGCAGCACGAACAGGCGACGCGGGACGAGACGCAGGCTCACGACGCTCAGCAAGACCTCCAGTAGGACCAGTGTAAGGAGAGGGAGCAGGCAGGGGAGAGGAAGGCTCCAGCAGGGACTGCGACTGGACAGGCGGTGGACCCTCTACTGGAGGAGAAAGACCAAGAACCTGCTGCAGGAGCGGAACGAAGTACGGCCGAGGCCGCGCGGCAGCTCCAGACGCAGCAGGGACAGCACCAGCACCCTCAGCGACAGCACCAGCGCCACCAACACCTCCAGCGGCAGGACCTCCAGCAGCACCAGCAGCAGAACCACCGCCAGGACAGACAGCAGTAGTCTCAGCACCAACACCCTTAGCAGCTCCAGCTCCAGTAGGACCCGCAGGCCCAGCAGCTCCGGGACCGGCAGCACCAGCACCCTCGACGGTCGACGAAGCTCCAGCTCCAGCAGCACTCCTCCAGCGGCGAGCAAACCACTCGCGCAGCTCCTGTGGAGAGAGGGGCTCCCGGCGAGACGCAGCAGCAGGAGAAACCCCAGGCTCAACAGCTCCAGACTCAGCACCCCCAGGCACAGCAGCTCCAGACGTAGCACCCCCAGGCTCAGCAGCTCCAGACTCAGCACCTCCAGGCTCAGCAGCTCCAGACTCAGCACCCCCAGACTCAGTAGCTCCAGCTCCAGTAGAACCCGCAGGCCGAGCAGCTCCGGGACCGGCAGCACCCTCAGCAGGCGAAGAAGCTCCAGCTCCAGCAGCACGCCTCCAGCGGCGAGCAAACCACTCGCGCAGCTCCTGTGGAGAGAGCGGCTCCCGCCGAGACGGAAGAACCGGAGAGCCCCCAGGTCCAGCAGGCGCAGGCTCCGCACCTCCAGGCCCAGCACCCCCAGGCTCAGCAGCTCCTGACGTAGCACCCTCCGGCTCAGCACCCCCCGGCTCAGCACCCCAAGACTCAGCACCCCCCGGCCTCGCACCCCCAGGCTCAGCACCCCCAGGCTCAGCACCCCCAGCAGCAGCACCCCCAGGCTCAGCACCCGCAGCAGGACCAGACTCAGCAGCAACCTCGACTGGCTCGACCGTGTCTACCTGGGACACACCTGAAGGGGCAGGAACCTGAGGGGGGAGGGGGTCTACCGGGGGGGGAACTGGTACCAGGAAGTCCGGTGGGGGGGGGAGGGAAGGAGTACGGTAGGGGAAGAGGCGGTAGAAGGGGACTGACTCGTCGAACGTGACGTCCTGGGAGGACAGAACACGACGAGAGGAGGGGTGGTAGAACTGCCACCCTGGAGCGTCAGGGGGGAAGCCAAGGAAGACACAGGGAGCAGCACGGGGGGACAGCTTGTCCGCAGACAAGTCGCGGACAAACGCCCGAGATCCCCAGACACGGAACACAGACGCATCGCCGACCTTCCCCGTCCACAGTTTCACTGGGGACATCGCGGGCCGAGAGACCCTGGGGTGAAGGTTGAGCTGATGCGCCGCGTACCGAACCGCAAACGGCCACAGAAAATGGGGGGCAGCCGCATGCATCATGGACGTACGAGCGACATCCATGACCATGCCAATGCGGCGCTCAGCAATCCCATTTTGCTGTGGAGAGTCCGGAAGCGTAAAGGTCTGGCGGATCCCCTGTGCACGACAGTAGTCTCGCAGAAGGCGAGAGGAGAACTCCCCACCTCGGTCAGAGTGCAGACGCAGAACAGGAAAGTCCGAGCCGAAGCTCCTCCTGAGCTGGAGACGAGCCTCGCGGATCCAGTCGATCAGCACCTCAGTGACAGCACCCTTGCTGCGCAAGGGGAAGACTGAGGTGTAACGCGAGTAGTCGTCAACCACCAACATGAAGTAGCGCTCGTGACCCTGCCCACGGACGGGGGCCGGGCCCCACACGTCCATGTGAAGCGTCTGCAGAGGAGCCTCTGTCGGGGGAAACTGGGAGGAGTGAGGAGCAGCCCTGAGGCGCCCCTCGACACAGGGGACATAGGAAGGTCCTGGTCCCGAAGGAAGGGGAGGGAGAGACTGGGGAAGACCAGAGACAAGGACACGGGAAGCCATGCCCCGAAGACGGGGCAAGGAGGGGTGGCCTAGACGGTGGTGCCACAGAAGAGTCTCGTGAGACAGGAGGCGACACGAACAGGGGGCAGACTCAGGACCAGACCTGGACGCAGCAGCAAACACCTGACCCGACGCTGCTACCTGACCGGACGCGGGGACAGGAGGAGACTCAGTGGTCAGGGTGTAGAGGCTCGACCCCGGCCGACGCGAGAACGTGGCCAGGTGCCGGCCTGTGCGTGCGTCCGTGCAGTGGGTCACCCGCTGACTCGCAGGAGTGAACTGGTGAACCCCCGCATCCTGTAGGTCTGCACCACTCACCAAGTTCGTCGAGAACGAGGGGAGGTACAGGCCAGACAGGGTGCCCGAGGGGGCAGCCGGACACGGGAGGACAGTGGAGAAGTGAGCGAGGACAGGACCCCCAGAGGGGTCAGCCAGGGAGACAGCAACCGGCCGACCAAGCGGCGTGAGTGTGGTGCGGTCCCGAAAGAAGGAGCGAGAAGCCCCAGAGTCAAGTGTAAAGGTGAGGGAGGCCGAAGCCAACGCGGTACCTGAGAGCGCAGCCTCACCCGCACCTGAGGAAGCAGACTCACTAGCACCTAGAGCAGCAGCCGCACCTGTACCTGGAGCAGGAGACTCACTAGCACCCAGAGCAGCAGCCTCACCAGTAGCTAGAGCAGCAGGTCCTATACCTGGGTCAGGCGGGACGCACAGGTGACCGGCACGGTCAGCACTAGTAGGCAATGCATACATGGCAGTGAGAATAGCATCATAGTCAAGAGCATATATATCTACCCTCTGCCTAAGCAACTCCACCCAGTCGGGAAGCTCAGCCTCGTCGCCAAACACGGTACGCCAGGCGTCGCTCAGACGGGCGAAGCAGCGGGACTGTGTATGACTACGTGTCCCACAAGGCTGACCAGTCCGAGTACCAGTGCGAATCACGTAAGAGCAGCGAACAGCACTGAGAGACCCTCCACTCTGAGCGTACCACTCACGAAGCTGGCGAGGCGTGAGAGACACGCGAGAGGGTCGCGGGAACTGCATCGGGCCGCCACCACGAGTAGAAGCAGCAGGAGTGGAAGTAGGAGTAGCGTCGCCACCCCTACAGCCCCAACCAGCGTACCACTCACACAGCTGCTGGGGCGTGAGGGACTCACGCAGGCGTCGCTGGGGCTGCATCTGGCTCCGCAAGTAGAAGCAGGAGCAGGACTAGCAGCAGGAAGGCAGGCAGCCAGGCAAGCCAAAAGGCAGGCAGGCAGGCAAGCAGGCGACGCGCAGCGTGCTAGCAGGGCAAGAGCTCACCAGTGGTGGGAAGAGTAGGCTCGGCGACTCAGCGACTCAGCGGCTCGGCAGCTCGGCGGCTCGGCGGCTCGGGCGACTCGGGCGGCTCGGCGGCAAGGCGGCTCGGCAGCAACTGCAGCTCAGCAGCTCGGTGACTCGGCGGCTCGGCGGCAGGGCGGCTCGGCAGCAACTGCAGCTCAGCAGCTCAGCGACCCGGCGGCTCGGCGGCAGGGCGGCTCGGCTGCTGGGCGGCTCGGGTGTAGGGCGGCTCGGCGGTGGGGCGGCTCGGCTGCTGTAGGTGAGCGATGAAGGAGGAGGAGAAGCAGGGGAGGCCACACACCTGCCACCCCTCTGCTGGCCTCTCCCGTCGCCTGTCGAGGCGACCTGAGGGGGCCGCTTGCGGCCCCCTCAGGTCGCCTCGACAGGCGACGGGAAAAGGGGGGGTGGGTGGTGGGGGCCGGTAGGTGCAGCGGCGGGGCCAGCAGGTGCAGTTGCGGGGCCGGTAGAAGGGGACGGCAGGAGCCGTCAGGAGGGGACGGCGGGGCCGTCAGGAAGGGACGGCGGGGCCGTCACGAGGGACGGCGGGGCCGTCAGGAGGCGACCGGGCCGCGACGGGGGCAGGCGGCGGGGCCGCGTAAGGGCCTGGGCGGGGCCGCGACAGAGCCGTTGGCGGGGCCGCGTGAAAGCCGGGGCGGGGCCGCGTAGAAGCCGGGGCGGGGCCGCGCGAGAGCAGGCGGCGGGGCCGCGTAAGGGCCTGGGCGGGGCCGCGACAGAGCCGTCGGCGGGGCCGCGTGAAAGCCGGGGCGGGGCCGCGTAGAAGCCGGGGCGGGGCCGCGCGAGAGCAGGCGGCGGGGCCGCGTAAGGGCCTGGGCGGGGCCGCGACAAAGCCGTCGGCGGGGCCGCGTGAAAGCCGGGGCGGGGCCGCGTAGAAGCCGGGGCGGGGCCGCGCGAGAGCAGGCGGCGGGGCCGCGAAGGAGCCGGGGCGGGGCCGCGTGAGAGCAGGCGGCGGGGCCGCGTAAAGGCCGGGGCGGGGCCGCGACAGAGCCTGCTGCGGGGCCGCGTGAGAGCCGGCGACGGGGCCGCGTAAGGGCCGGCGGCGGGGCCCCGTCAGAGAGGGCGGCGGGGCCGCGTCAGTGAAAGCGGCGGGGCCGTAGGGAAAATGACGACCCGAGGGGTCGCTAAAAAAAAAAATCGCGCCTCGGGGGGCGCTTCGGTGGGCCCAAAAAAAACGGTCCGTAGAAGGACCCGCTCTATACCATGTGAGAATAAGCGAACAGGAATAAATGAACTAGCAGTGAAAATGAGTACAAGTAGGAAACCCTAGAATTGTGTACCCCCTATAGGCTAACCCACTGTAGCCTACACAAGCAGAACATATATAATGTTTGACATTGTCGACTATCCTAAACCCGAAACCCTTCTCATTTTTTCTTTCCTTTTTCACATCAAGCACATTAACCAACAAAGTACAACTGTCGAAGGTCGAATTTATACAGTAAATCCCGAGTCGCGCCTAAATTTCGTAGGTTACCTTGTCTATAAAAAGGCGTTCGTGACCGAATCCGACTTCGGTAACTCGCTACGAAGCAGTTCGTGTACGTCGCAATTCTCGCTGCTTCTTCGTCCGTGAGCAGTGGAACACACGATTGGAAAAACGTGGACGAAAAAATCGAAAGCGAGGTCGACCCCAGTTCAGTGTCCTGTTTTCTCAAACATTTTACATGGACACACAAACGTCGCAAACAGTGTTAAGCGAAATTAACGAAGCCGGTTACCAGCAAAAGGTCGACCTTTTTTCCGAACGTCTACACCAAAAGACACATGCCCTTTTTTAAGCACGGCACTGACTGAGCCAAATATGAAGCCTGGGAGGGGAAAGTGTCGGTTCAGAGCTATGCGGCCCGATACCGTATGATCCGACGAACCGCGATAGTTTTCCTTCAGACATAGTGGTTCAGGTGGTCACTTACTCTGGCAGAAATGCTGAAATATGCTGGTTGGGCAGATGAATAACGCAAGCGCAATCCTGAGCGGGCCTTGGGTTTGTACAAATTCATGGTTCAGCAAAACTAGGGACGTCCTTCCATTACTAGCCATTCAGGTGGATAGAGATCACATGTGCCTCAAAAAGAAAAGAAATCTAATAATATTTGAAACTAACATATCTAATAACATTCAAGCAAATCTCAGAGACTGCATATTTATTTAGCAAGCTCGTATATACCACCAATTCCTGGTTGGTCCATCATTATTCCCAAAACCATGTACTCCCAACCATGCTGCTCACTCACTTCCTGACAGGCTTGACAGCAATCGCCGACCGAACAGAGTGACCCTTTTCGTCCACCCAAGTGAGGCTCCCATACTGAAAGCTTTTTGAGGTTTTAGTAACCTTGAAGGTCACCACAAAGCTGACCTTCTGACCAGGCGAGATGGCAAAGCTGCTGGGCTTCACAGTAACATCCACCCCATTAGGCTTCTGAATCTTGGCAGTGTAAGTGGAGGCAGAGTCAGCGACACAGGTGACAGTGCGTGTGACTTTTATCTTGCCTTTGAGACTGGCAAGTGCGATGGTGGGGCGGTTGAGCTCTCTGGGAGGCACAGAGGTGAGCTTCTCATTCGGGTACTCTGACCGGGTCCTCTGCATGTCCAGCCCGGCCAGGAAATTCAGATAAGCGCTTTTCCGGGCGTCATACGTGAGCCCGGGGTCGAGAACCTTGGGTGGGAACACATGCCCGTTGCCCATATCCCACGGCGTGGCAGCTTGCCCTGAGGCAGCACTAGAGATGGCAGCGCCGTTGACGTCCTTGGTTGTAGCTGTGGTCATGATGGCAGACATGACCTGCGCGGGGCTCCAAGAAGGGTACTTCTGCATCACCAGCGCAGCGATCCCCGCCAGGTGAGGCGTCGCCATGGACGTCCCGGACATCCCTGCCGACCCGCCCTTGTCACCCATGCGCGTGCCCGGGGCAGCAGCGTAGAGGTCCACTCCCGGGCCGACAATGTCGGGCTTTAAGATTGAGTCGGTGGCCAGGCCACCACCGGTGCCGATGTCGGGGAAGATGAGGGGACCCGTGGAGGAGAAATCGGCCACGTTGGGCGCGGAATCGCCGGCTGAGGGCTTGGCGGAGGGTGTGGCGGAGGATGACGTCAGATTGGTGGATGCTGCTGCTGACCTGGATGCGCCCGCTGAGCTGGCGAGAGTGAGGCCGCCTCGGGCGATGGTGCTGGGGGAGGGGAGGAGTGGGGGGTGGGACATGGAGATGCGGGGACGTTGTGGGGAAATGGGGTGAGGATGGTGGTAGTAATAAGGGAAGCTAGAGGAGTTGAGGGAGGGAAGCAACGAAACGTCCCGAACTCTGTGCTTCGCAAACCCGTATCACAGTCAAACCCGCATCACAGTCAAACCCGTATCACAGTCAAACCCGCATCACAGTCAAACCCGTATCACAGTCAAACCCGCATCACAGTCAAACCCGTATCACAGTCAAACCCGCATCACAGTCAAACCCGTATCACAGTCAAACCCGCATCACAGTCAAACCCGTATCACAGTCAAACCCGCATCACAGTCAAACCCGTATCACAGTCAAACCCGCATCACAGTCAAACCCGTATCACAGTCAAACCCGCATCACAGTCAAACCCGTATCACAGTCAAACAAGAAGAAAGTGTGATGATGGAGGTAGAGGGAGCGAGGCAGCAGGCTCTGTGAGTCAGACTGTGAGGCAGCTGGCTTGGCTCACCTGGCGCCCACTGTGAGGCAGCTGGCTTGGCTCACCTGGCGCCCACTGTGAGGCAGCTGGCTTGGCTCACCTGGCGCCCACTGTGAGGCAGCTGGCTTGGCTCACCTGGCGCCCACTGTGAGGCAGCTGGCTTGGCTCACCTGGCGCCCACTGTGAGGCAGCTGGCTTGGCTCACCTGGCGCCCACTGTGAGGCAGCTGGCTTGGCTCACCTGGCGCCCACTGTGAGGCAGCTGGCTTGGCTCACCTGGCGCCCACTGTGAGGCAGCTGGCTTGGCTCACCTGGCGCCCACTGTAAGGTAGAAGGGTGCATAGTTGTCGAGCGAGCGGTATCCCTGGGGGGGACCGTCGTTGCCCGCAGCAAAGGTCACGACCACCCCCGCCTGACCATTGGGAAGGAGGGAAGAAGGGAGAGGAGAGGAAATGAGAAGAGAGGAGAGCAGCAGATAAGCCGAGCATAGTAATGCTGGTGTGCTGCACAGCGAGGGTTTAGGAGAGGGAGCAGCACCACGCTGACAAACGAGCAGCACCACGTTGACAAACGAGCAGCGGGGGACAATTGGGCGAGGGAGCGGAAGCACGTTGACGATGAGGAGTGCGATGTGGAAGCAGGCGAGATGCGGGGAGAGTGCGCGACACCGAGCAGAGAGGAGAGAAAAAAAGGGAGCAAGGCGGGAAGCAGGAAGGTGGGCAGGAAAGGGAGCAAGGAAGGGAAAGCGGCACAGGGAAAGCGGCACAGGCGAGCGTATGAGGAGAGCAAGGCGGCGAGAGGCACAGGCGAGCGTATGAGGAGAGCTAGGCGGCGAGAGGCACAGGCGAGCGTATGAGGAGAGCTAGGCGGCGAGAGGCACAGGCGAGCGTATGAGGAGAGCTAGGCGGCGAGAGGCACAGGCGAGCGTATGAGGAGAGCTAGGCGGCGAGAGGCACAGGCGAGCGTATGAGGAGAGCAAGGTGGCGAGAGGCACAGGCGAGCGTACGAGGAGAGCAAGGTGGCGAGAGGCACAGGCGAGCGTACGAGGAGAGCAAGGTGGCGAGAGGCACAGGCGAGCGTACGAGGAGAGCAAGGTGGCGAGAGGCACAGGCGAGCGTATGAGGAGAGCAAGGTGGCGAGAGGCACACCAGGCTGGCGTTGAGGAATGCGATGTCGTCAAAGTAGGTGTGATGTGAGGAGAGGTGGGCGCATGGCACATAGAGGGCGGCACACAGAGGGCGGCACACAGAGGGCGGCACACAGAGGGCGGCACAAAGATTTCGGCACGTAGAGCGTGGAGAGAGAACAGGGGATGAAGGAGGGGAGAGCAGCGCACAAAATTGGCGTTGAGGAAGGCGATGTCGTCAAAGTAGGTGTCGGTGGGTGGGGTTCACGGAGAGGAGCAAGGAGAGGAGCAGGGAGAGGAGCAGGGAGAGGAGCAAGGAGAGGAGCAGGGAGAGGAGCAAGGAGAGGAGCAGGGAGAGGGGCACAGACGAGAGCTGAGAGAGTCACACCAAGTTAGCGTTGAGGAAGGCGATGTCATCAAAGTAGGTATCTTCGGGGTTCACGGCGCCCAGGGAGAGCGAGATCACATCCACGCCGTCCGCCACGCCCTGATTTACGGCTGCGATGATGTCTGCCTCCTCCGCCCACATCCCATCGCTGGACGACCAGAAGACCTTGTATGCCACGAGGCGCGCTGCTGGCGCCATGCCGCTCGCCTTGCCGCCCGCCATGGGCACTCCCTGGTTTCCCGCTGCCGCTCTGCGAAGGGTAGGGGAGGTGGGGGATGCGTGGAAGGCGGGATGGAAGGAGGGGGACCGCATACGAGGGGACGCATGGAGGGGGATGCATTGGGGATACATGAATAGAGGGAATATTGGGGAAAGGATTGCGAAGAGTTCGGAATGAGAACATGGGCAGACATCTGTATGACACGATGCGCACAGTGAAAGTCAGCGAGCCGACTCACCCCGCACACCACGTGCCGTGGCCGTTGGCGTCGCGCGGAGACAGCCAATCCCCGGAGAGATCCAGCCCGTTGGCGCTTTTATACGCTTTATAAAACGCGCGCGCACCGATGAGCTTGTTATTGCACTTAAAATCCTTCGTGGTGTCGCACTTCCCCGACCACCCAGCAGGCCGCGACGAGGAGAACCCCGTGTCGCTAAACGACGGGTGCTCCGGCCAGATCCCCGTGTCGACGATGGCAATTACCGTACCGTCGCCCGCCTTCGCCTGCCCGCCATTCGCGGGCCAGAGCGACCCGGCGCTGTTCATCCCGAGGAAGGTGGGCGACTCGGTCGTGAAGAGGCGCTTGCGCGCGCTCGGGCGCACGGACGCCACGGCGGGGTGGCGCTTCAGCCGCCGCAGCTGCTCCGCCGTCAGCTCCGCCGAGAAGCCGTTGGACGAGTACTTGTAGCTGCGCGGGGAAGAACGTGAGGCGCAAAGGCAGGAGAACAGGGGCGGATGTGGGGAAGAGGGCACAGGTTAAGAGGAACGAGGTGTCGGCTACTTTAAGTGCGAGCATGATAGGTGCCATCAGGTTGGAGGACTAATGTAGCTGCCCGAGGGGGACGGGGTGTGGGGACAGGAGTTGGGAGGTGGGGTGGAGGAGGCGGGACGTGTGGAGTAAAACAAAAAGGTGGCGGAGAAATGGGGCCGCTATGTGGCAGTGTGAGCACCGGCGGTTAGCACCGGCATCTTCAAAAGCAAATCGGAAGTAAGAAACCAAGATCCTACTCGCGTATTATGATATACTGGGCTGCTTCCAACACGTTTGTTACTTACCGGCACGCCATCTTGCTCAGCGCCACGCATCTGTGCGATAGCCAGAAGTCAGTAAAAGGCTGAGTCTAGAATCTCACATCCGCGCGCTACCTCGTAAACGCGTTGGTTGCTCACCTGTACGCCATCTTGTCCGAAGCCACGCCCACTTCCGACGCGATCTGCGCCTGCTGCGTCTGCAGCATCTGCGCGTACGCCTTAACCTGCGGGTTGTTCTTGCTGAGCCGCGCACGGCGCGGCACCCTGCCGCCCGTCGCCGTCACCTCTTCGTCCACCGCCTCTGCCGTCGCCATCAGCCCTGCCGGGCGGGCGGCGCTGTCGCTACTCTCGTCGTCATCGTTGTCGTCCGCCCAGCCGGAGAAGCTGGAGACGGCTCCGCGATACGCGGCGAGGGGGAGCGCGGAGTGGAGGCGCACGATATAGAGACCGCTGCCGCCGTCGCTGCCGCCACCATTGCCGTCACCACCGCTGCCGCCACCACCGCCGCCGCCACTGCCGCTCGGCCCATTTCTAGTTTGGACAACTGTAGGTGAGGGGAAAAGGAACATGGAGCGAACGAAGTCAGTTATCGAATGATACTCATCCGTGTTTCATGTGCACATTGCGGTTCGGTACGGCTGCCTATGCGTCAAACTGATGCGTCCGTACTTACGCCGGACAGAGAGGCATTGACACGTGGCAGCGAGGAGCGACAGGGCGAGGAGGAGGAAATTTGCGGTACGCATCATGCCGTTGACGGTGATTCACGCCCAGCGAATTATGTCACTTGCGAGCTAAGCAAGGGCGATGGTGATGCTAACTTTAGTAGTATGATATTCGTATATTTCACGATTTTTCCACGGTTTTAGCGTGAGAACTGGCGGGTCAAAATGTAAGCACGTTGGTGCTTGTAGGGTACGTTGAGATACGGAATGACGAGCGAGTTATTATACATGGCTTGCGGATGGGTCGTTCCCTGCCGTCTCTGTGCTCATGCGCCTCGAAAGACGTCGTGGGTAGGTGCTGGGGTTGTTTATAAAGTCTTCTGTAGCTAAAGACGTCATGGCATGTGGGCGTCAGGTTGGTACTGAAGATGTTTCGACGGAAAAGGTGGGTGAATTTTGGGGGAGGGTGTTGTCTGGATTGGCTAGTTGATGGCGAGCAGAAATTGTTCCAGCAATTCCACAGGTGCACTCCAATAATTGTGATGTTGTCGAGGCGCATGTTGCATGGACAATCTGGAGAGCACGACGCGGAGAAATGGCGCGTCTCGTAACTGGAACGACGTAGCTACTCTAACTTACATATAGGATCTTCTGATATGATTATTAACAAAATGGGATGGAAAAACAGCTAACGTAACTGACTATGGCAGATGCAGTTACTAAAAGGGTGAAGGCCTACGAAATAATATTAGGTGTAGGTACTCTCTTGGTTTTCTCACTATCGTTCAATTCAGTCCGTCAGAAGGTATGAAACGAGAATGAATAGAAACATGGCAGTACAAGGTTTGTATAGGCAAAACCTAACAATGCTGTACCCCGTAAGGAGTGCCCCACTACAGCCTACAATATAGTTCTTACACACCCCCATAGGCAAAGTGGGGGACAAGCACGAGAACAAGGCAAGGACAAGCTGAGGGTGGATCACCACGTCACCACGCATTCTGAGCACAAGTACAAGGCCACAAAGCTAGTTTACATGCATGCAATATTATAAATCTAGGTGAACAAACAAGACAGTGATCTCAACCAGGGCTAATTTTTGGTTTCCAGCAACCCTTGTGATTGTTGGGCTGAGATAGCCCCTTAGGATCTTTGCAAGGGATAACTCTAGGTGAAGTAGTTGTAATAGCGGAAGCGTTTAGTGAAGAATTTGAACCGACCTTGCACTGGTGTGTGAGAGCAAAGTTGATTGAATTAAACAAGCAAATACAAGGATTTATGTAAGAGTACAGGGAATACGAATAGATATGTAGATAACTGTATTGCTGTTGCGGTTCGATACAGTGCGACTCGGGCAACTGCTCTGTAGCGAGTCAGTTGTGTGTCCTTAACTGTCGCGCTGTAATTGTCGAGTCAAAGGTCAGCGACCTTTGACTTTCTCGTAACCTCCAGGCGGTTACCCTAACCTCCGAGGTTGACTCGATGCTCCGATTGGGACTGCTTCGCTTGGTGCCTTGGGTTTTGATACGACAGAAGCGCACTTAGGACTTATTGTTTCCAACACTCCCCTTCGCTTCTGGAGTGTCGCTGCTGGTGACGTGGCCTTGTCCAGTCAGCATCATGCAGTATTCGAACTTCTGCTTTCCGAGTTTCTTGGTCAAGTAATCGGCTGCCATCTCGGATGTTGGGCAGTATGACAGATCGAGTTTCCCCTTTTCTATCTCGTCCTTCACGAAGAAATAGCGCAGGGCGATGTGTTTCGTCCTGTTTGCGAAGCCGTTTTTGTTGGCGATGCGAATTGCTGACTGGTTGTCGCAGAACACGGTGAAGCTGGGTAACTCGGCTAGCTTCGCTTCTTCCAGTAGTTCGCGAAGGTAAAGTCCCTCCTTGGTGGCTGAGCAGAGTGCAATATATTCTGCTTCTGCTGAAGATAGTGCGATTAACTCCTGCTTGCTCGACTGCCAGGAGATAGGACCGATAGGCTCAAGGCGGTAGACATAGCCGGTGCGTGAGCGCCTGTTGTCGGTGTCGCCGGCGTGATCGGCGTCGACGTAGCCGATTAGCTTAGTTGGTGTAGCTGCGCTCTTGTGGTAGGTTAGCCCGATCGTCGCGGTGCTGACGAAGTAGTGGAGAGCGCGATCAAGTTCCGCCAGGTGTTCAGCTTCAGGCTTCTTGAGATAGGTGGCGAGCTGACTTGCGGAGTAGGATAAGTCAGGGCGGCAGGTGACGGCGGCGAATAGCAGGCATCCGAGCTTCTTCTGATAGTCGCGTATGCCGGCGGGCTTGAGTA
The DNA here is from genome assembly GCA_948144175.1 of Closterium sp. NIES-65. NCBI lineage: Eukaryota > Viridiplantae > Streptophyta > Zygnematophyceae > Desmidiales > Closteriaceae > Closterium > Closterium sp. NIES-65. The sequence continues at coordinate 248,818 of CANXME010002035.1, forward strand.
GAGTAGTTCGTTCCTTCTCGGTTCCTGATGTATAGCGGTAAGGCGTGGAGATGGCGCTTGGTGTGAGGCTGAAGCGTTTCGCGATGGTGTCGGCGTATTTCTCGGCGCTTAGATAGATGGCGTTTTCTTCTTCGCGGATGTTGAGCCCGAGGTACTGTGTAACGGTGGAGGAGACCGTGAGCGTGAGATCTTTCTGGAGCTCTCCTTCGAACCACGTGGCGATGCCGTCGGTCGACCCAATGTAGAGGAGATCGTCCACGTAGATGATCAGGAGAACGTAGTCGCTTCCCTTAGTGAGGCGGTACATGCCTTGGTCGTGAGGTAGTTGACTAAAGCCGATGCGGATGAGACGGGCGTGCAGGTACTGCTGCCACAGTCGCGGTGCTTGCTTGATCCCGTAGAGCGACTTAAGTAGTTGACAGATTCGGTTGGGTTCGCCGTGGGAACCGTGCGGGAGCTCGACGTAGATTTCTGCATCCACAGGTGCGTAGAGGAAGGCATTCGCTACGTCGATCTGCCGTAACTTCTTCTTCTTCATGGCGGCAATGGCGAGGAGAATTCGGAGTGACGTGTGGCGGCTGACTGGAGCAAAGGTCTCGGTGAAGTCTCGTCCTTGCTCTTGGTCGAATCCACGTACGACCCAGCGTGCTTTGAATTTTTCGATCGTGCCGTCTGCTTTCGTCTTGATGCGGAAGACCCATTTCCCGGTAAGGATGGTTTTGTTCCGTGCCACGCTTACGGGAACAACCTTCCAAGTGTTGCGTTCCTCTAATGCCTTCAGTTCTCTATCCATGGCTTCACGCCATTTCTCCCTGTGTTCCCCCCCCAGAGCCTGCTGAACCGTTGCAGGCTCCTGAGGAAGCGAGCTGCGTGTGTTCCCGTGGACTGCGGTGACGAGGCCGAGGATTTGCAGCCCAGTCTGTGAGTATCGAGGGAGTTCTGGATCCTCGGGATAAGCTGCTTCGTCTCCCGCTTCTGGATCAGGGATGAAATTCGGTCCTATCCTTTCTGCTTCATTTGTGTTGACGGTTGCAGGTGTTACGTAACCGGTGTCGGCGAAGTGGTAGAAGACTTCGGCGTTGTTACTGTCGCGAGGATTTTCTTCGTCCATGGGCACGTTGACGGAGCAGTACGGGAGAGGTCCGGCTTCTGCCGATGCGTTGTCAACATTCTGCTCGTCCCAGTCTGCTTCATCCGCTGCTGATGCGAAGGCTCGGTCACCACGAAAACCACTGGTGAGGTCCCGATTCTCGTGCAAGTTGGCGAGGTACGTCTGAAGGGTGAGTCTTTCGTAGAAGATCACGTCACGTGCTGCTACTGTTTCCTTTGTGTGGACGTCGAAGATTCTCCATGCGTTGTAATTTTTCTCGATGCCGAGGTGTAGTCCCCACTGTGCCCGTTGCGAAAATCTTCCCGCTCGTGCTTCTGGGGGTCTGTACTGTACCATGCACCCGAAAACTCGTAACATTTTCGTGCTGCCCTGCTTCCCTGTCCACAGCAGATGCGGTGATGCGTTGTTCGGGAGTGACGACGACGACAACAAGTTGTGCAGCATGACAGCGTGGTCCATTGCTGCTGGCCACTGGTGGTTGGGTAGCCGCATGCCACGTAACAGTTTGCGCATGCTGTTCTGCAGGGTCCTGTTCAGTCGTTCTGCAACACCTTGCTGCTGATGTGCGTAGGGAAGGGAGAGGAGTTGCTTGATCCCCCTTTTCGCCAAGAACTGCTTGAAGCGGTGAGAGGTGTACTCGCCACCTCCGTCTGACTGGAAATTTTTTAGTTGTGTTCCAGACTCTCTCTCTGCTATCGGTAGCCAGGCGGCGAATGCTGCGAGCGCCATGTCGCGGCTGGGTAGGTTGCGATGCCAGACGTATCGAGTGGCGGCGTCGATGAAGGTGATGGTGTAGTTGTAGTTGACTTGTCCTGGTTCGCGATTGTAGAGGATGTCGCTGTAGACTTTTTCGAGTGGTGCGTACGCTGGAGCGCTCGGGTTGTGATGTGAAGCAAACGGTCGATGAGGTAAGTCAGCTTCGGGACATATAAGGCAAGTCCCTCGTGCCTTCTGGAGTTCTCTGCCATCGGGTAGAAGTAGAGAATCTTTGTCAAGGACTCCTGCTCTTATCGTGTTATTCAAAACCGTGTTGCTTGGATGTCCTGTTCGTGCGTGCCAGATCTCTTCAGAGGCGCAGTGTCCAGGTGAACGCTGATATGCGTCGGAGTTGGAGTAAAAGCTGGCGACGAAGTTGGCGCTTCGGTGGACTTCACGTTGAGTCGGATTCAGCTGTTGTGCGGGTGTTGGTGGTGCTTCGTTGACTGTGACTGGTGTCGTTGTTTCTGCTGCTGCTGATGTTGTTGCTGCTGCCGATGTTGTTACTGCTGCCGATGTTGTTGCTGCTGATGTCGATGTTGTTACTGCTGCCGATGTTGTTGCTGCTGATGTCGATGTTGTTACTGCTGCCGATTGTCGAATTGTTGCTAATGCTCGTGTTCGTTCTGCTTCAGGAATGGTGTGCGAGTACCAGAAGCCTCCCGGGCTGAAGTCGGGGTCGAGATCCGGAGGGTGTGTCCAATCAGTGAAATTCACGATGGCGTCGCTGTCTGCAGTGCCGAGGTCAGGAACGAAGTCGAGGACGAAGACGTTGTTCTTCAGCACTGCTTTTCCGATGTAGAGACCGCCTCTCCCGTGGTAAGCTTGAACTCCTGGGTCGTGCTGTCGGCTTCCAGATGAATTCCTTTCGCCATCAACTGGCTAACGCTCAGTAAGTTGTAGCCGAGTCCTTCAGCGATGAGTACCTTAGACATGTGCAGTATGACGTTTGTTTCTCTTGACTGAAGTTGTACCACTCCTTGTCTTCGTGTGCGCAGGTTTTGGTTGTTGGCAACCGTGATGATTACTTCCCGTTGGAGTCGATGTTCGCGTTGTACGAAACGCCCGGACGAGCACATGTGTTGCCCGCAGCAACTGTCCAAGAACCAGGTGTCTTGGCCGGACGGTTCACTTTGAGCGATGGCGGCGTACGTTGGATTCGGCTGGAGTAGCTCACGGCGAGGCGTTCTGTTGTCAAGCTCTTCTTCCGGTGAGTAGTGTGGTGGTGATTCGGTTGTACACGAATCGGTTATCTTCGTCATGCAGTTGATTATGTTTCTTGCTCCTCGTGCAGGTTGTGAAGTCGTTGAAGCTTGAATAGTGGTCGTCGCACTTGCTTGTGTTGAAGCCATTTGGGAGCTTGAAGGTCGAAGTTGTCGCTGTGATGCCGTTGATTGCTGACGATTCGGGCAGTGTGTGCGCGGGTGCCCTGAAGTCTTGCAGATGTGGCAGAAAGGAGGTACTATCTTCGGTTGCTGCTGTCGGTTGTTATAATTGCTGTGTCGTCGTTGAGTGTGGAATGCGAACTCTGATATTGTCGTTTTCTTCCTGTGTCGTTCTTCCTGCAGGTCCATATCTTGTTGCTCGGCATGTATTTCGGCGCAGAGTGCAGCTTCAGAGATTCTTCCGTGGGCTCGAAGAATGGCTTTGGTGGCGCGCCACTGAGGACCAAGCCCACCAATGATGACTGTCACGAAGGCGTCTTCAGAGATTGACCCTCCGCATCGAAGCAGCTTGTCGCGTAGTTCGCGACATCGGCTGATATACGCCAGTCCTTTTTCTCCTGGTTTCATTTCAACTGTCGTCAACTGCGCCATTAACCTGCTCTGGTTTACACTGTCTGTTGCTTGATACAGGTTCTTCAGATGGCTGTACGCGAGCTAGTTACGAAAATGTTACGAGTTTTCGGAGCAAAGGTAGGTTGCTGCTGCTGGTTTCCTCGCGCATATGACGACCCATCAAGACTCATGGGTGTCGCTCCGTTGTTGCTGTTGTGTGTTTGTGCAGGTCCCGACTGCTGGTGTTGTTCGTAGAAGGACATGAAGGAGAAAAATTTCTCCATCATGTTCTGGTCAAAGTCCGAAGGGTGGTTCATGGGGGTTTCGGTTGACGTTCCTCTTGGTCTTGTTGCCGTGCCTTCTTCTGTCTGCAGGCCAGAGGCTGGCGGTGGAGTAGGAGTAGTGCCCGAGGAGCCATTAGGGGAGCTCCTTTCCTTGTTTGTTGCCATGTCTTGTAATGATCTTGAAAAAGGAGTAGAGTTTCCCTTGTCAGCTCTCATACCATGTAGACATAGCCGGTGCGTGAGCGCCTGTTGTCGGTGTCGCCGGCGTGATCGGCGTCGGCGTAGCCGATTAGCTTAGTTGGTGTAGCTGCGCTCTTGTGGTAGGTTAGCCCGATCGTCGCGGTGCTGACGAAGTAGTGGAGAGCGCGATCAAGTTCCGCCAGGTGTTCAGCTTCAGGCTTCTTGAGATAGGTGGCGAGCTGACTTGCGGAGTAGGATAAGTCAGGGCGGCAGGTGACGGCGGCGAATAGCAGGCATCCGAGCTTCTTCTGATAGTCGCGTATGCCGGCGGGCTTGAGTAGAGTAGTTCGTTCCTTCTCGGTTCCTGATGTATAGCGGTAAGGCGTGGAGATGGCGCTTGGTGTGAGGCTGAAGCGTTTCGCGATGGTGTCGGCGTATTTCTCGGCGCTTAGATAGATGGCGTTTTCTTCTTCGCGGATGTTGAGCCCGAGGTACTGTGTAACGGTGGAGGAGACCGTGAGCGTGAGATCTTTCTGGAGCTCTCCTTCGAACCACGTGGCGATGCCGTCGGTCGACCCAATGTAGAGGAGATCGTCCACGTAGACGATCAGGAGAACGTAGTCGCTTCCCTTAGTGAGGCGGTACATGCCTTGGTCGTGAGGTAGTTGACTAAAGCCGATGCGGATGAGACGGGCGTGCAGGTACTGCTGCCACAGTCGCGGTGCTTGCTTGATCCCGTAGAGCGACTTAAGTAGTTGACAGATTCGGTTGGGTTCGCCGTGGGAACCGTGCGGGAGCTCGACGTAGATTTCTGCATCCACAGGTGCGTAGAGGAAGGCATTCGCTACGTCGATCTGCCGTAACTTCTTCTTCTTCATGGCGGCAATGGCGAGGAGAATTCGGAGTGACGTGTGGCGGCTGACTGGAGCAAAGGTCTCGGTGAAGTCTCGTCCTTGCTCTTGGTCGAATCCACGTACGACCCAGCGTGCTTTGAATTTTTCGATCGTGCCGTCTGCTTTCGTCTTGATGCGGAAGACCCATTTCCCGGTAAGGATGGTTTTGTTCCGTGCCACGCTTACGGGAACAACCTTCCAAGTGTTGCGTTCCTCTAATGCCTTCAGTTCTCTATCCATGGCTTCACGCCATTTCTCCCTGTGTTCCCCCCCCAGAGCCTGCTGAACCGTTGCAGGCTCCTGAGGAAGCGAGCTGCGTGTGTTCCCGTGGACTGCGGTGACGAGGCCGAGGATTTGCAGCCCAGTCTGTGAGTATCGAGGGAGTTCTGGATCCTCGGGATAAGCTGCTTCGTCTCCCGCTTCTGGATCAGGGATGAAATTCGGTCCTATCCTTTCTGCTTCATTTGTGTTGACGGTTGCAGGTGTTACGTAACCGGTGTCGGCGAAGTGGTAGAAGACTTCGGCGTTGTTACTGTCGCGAGGATTTTCTTCGTCCATGGGCACGTTGACGGAGCAGTACGGGAGAGGTCCGGCTTCTGCCGATGCGTTGTCAACATTCTGCTCGTCCCAGTCTGCTTCATCCGCTGCTGATGCGAAGGCTCGGTCACCACGAAAACCACTGGTGAGGTCCCGATTCTCGTGCAAGTTGGCGAGGTACGTCTGAAGGGTGAGTCTTTCGTAGAAGATCACGTCACGTGCTGCTACTGTTTCCTTTGTGTGGACGTCGAAGATTCTCCATGCGTTGTAATTTTTCTCGATGCCGAGGTGTAGTCCCCACTGTGCCCGTTGCGAAAATCTTCCCGCTCGTGCTTCTGGGGGTCTGTACTGTACCATGCACCCGAAAACTCGTAACATTTTCGTGCTGCCCTGCTTCCCTGTCCACAGCAGATGCGGTGATGCGTTGTTCGGGAGTGACGACGACGACAACAAGTTGTGCAGCATGACAGCGTGGTCCATTGCTGCTGGCCACTGGTGGTTGGGTAGCCGCATGCCACGTAACAGTTTGCGCATGCTGTTCTGCAGGGTCCTGTTCAGTCGTTCTGCAACACCTTGCTGCTGATGTGCGTAGGGAAGGGAGAGGAGTTGCTTGATCTTGTCCTGTAATGATCTTGAAAAAGGAGTAGAGTTTCCCTTGTCAGCTCTGATACCATGTTGGGCTGAGATAGCCCCTTAGGATCTTTGCAAGGGATAACTCTAGGTGAAGTAGTTGTAATAGCGGAAGCGTTTAGTGAAGAATTTGAACCGACCTTGCACTGGTGTGTGAGAGCAAAGTTGATTGAATTAAACAAGCAAATACAAGGATTTATATAAGAGTACAGGGAATACGAATAGATATGTAGATAACTGTATTGCTGTTGCGGTTCGATACAGTGCGACTCGGGCAACTGCTCTGTAGCGAGTCAGTTGTGTGTCCTTAACTGTCGCGCTGTAATTGTCGAGTCAAAGGTCAGCGACCTTTGACTTTCTCGTAACCTCCAGGCGGTTACCCTAACCTCCGAGGTTGACTCGATGCTCCGATTGGGACTGCTTCGCTTGGTGCCTTGGGTTTTGATACGACAGAAGCGCACTTAGGACTTATTGTTTCCAACAGTGATCAGTGTTGCACAAGTCCAAAAACCTGATTATCAGTGTGACACCTTGTTCAAACCCTGATTCACCAGGGTTATCCTAGTTTTTGAAAATTATACCCTGTAGGATCAGTGTACCATTTTTGCAAACCCTGGTGTATTGATATTATCGTTGGCAGGCAATAACGAAAATGTATTTCTGGCCAATGGAGGCCCCCCTCGTGCCAGCTCAGAGATGTTGCCTTTGCCAAATTCCAGTTTCGACAGTTGGCATGCGACAACCTCGATACGGGAAAGGGGGGGTGGGTAGAGAGGGGGCGGGGGGTGGGGCGGCTCGGGGAGGGTATGTACTCGATTCAGGGTAAAACTCGTTACGAAAATCAGTAACCCTGGGCCGTGAGTGTAACTTAAACGTAAACCCTGGCCTATCAGGAAAATACAAGCTCCCGAAAAAATTACCCTAAGGCATCAGTGTGACAGCCAAAAACCACCCTGATTATCAGGGTATCAGGGTGATTTACCCTGATAAAATTAGCCCTGATCTCAACCGAGCAAGTGTAAGCAAGCAGGTGCAGGTATATATAGATCACAGTACAAGCGAAGTCAAGAGGTAAGCAAGTGAGGCCAAGTAGACACAAGACTTTGTCGGATTTGTATGACACAGCTGTTGTAGGCTATAGTGGGCTAGCACATATGTGGTACAGCTTTCTAGGCTTGTATTTGTACCTAACTTTCACTTAGTAATTTCATTCTCGTTCTAACTTTCTCATGGTATCGAGCAGGTTCCCTCGTGGGAACTGTCCCTAGGGCCCACCACATCGAATTTTTTTTCCTGCCCGGAGCGCGCCCCCCGAGTCGCGCTCCCTTCTCTGCCTTCGTCGAGCCGCCCTAGCGGCCACGTCGCGTTGCCCCTAGCGGCCTCCCTTGCGCCGCCCTACAGCCCCGGCGCCGCCCTGTCCCGGCCCCGCCGCCCTTCGCTGCGGCCCCGCCGCCCTTCGCTGCGGCCCCGCCGCCCTTCCCTGCGGCCCCGCCGCCCTTCACTAAGGCCCCGCCGCCCTTCGCTGCGGCCCCGCCACCCTTCGCTGCGGCCCCGCCGCCCTTCGCTGCGGCCCCGCCGCACTTCGCTGCGGCCCAGCCGCCCTTCTCTGCGGCCCCGCCGCCCTTCGCTACAACCCCGCCGCCCCTCTCGCTGCGGCCCCGCTGCCTACCTTGCGGCCCCGCCGCCCTTTTCTGCGGCCCCGCCGCCCCTCTCGCTGCGGCCCCGCCGCCTACCTTGCAGCCTCGCACCACGCCGCTTGGTCGGCCGGTTGCAGTCTCCCTTGCCGACCCCTCTGGGGGTCCTGTCCTCTCACACTTCTCTACTGTCCTCCCGTGTCCGGCTGCCCCCTCTGGCACCTTGTCTGGTCTTTACCTCCCCTCGTTCTCTACGAACTTGGTGAGTGATGCTAACCTACAGGATGCGGGGGTTCACCAGTTTACTCCTGCGAGTCAGCGGGTGATCCACTGCTCGGACGCTCGCACTGGCAGGCACCTGGCCACGTTTACGCGTCGGCCGGGGTCGAGCCTCTACACCTTGACCACTGAGTCTCCTCCTGTCCCTGCGTCTGTCCAGGTAGCTGCGTCGGGTCAGGTGTTTGCTGCTGCGTCCAGGTCTGGTCCTGAGTCTGCCCCCTGCTCGTGTCGCCTCCTATCTCACGAGACTCCATGCCGGAGACCTCCCCAGCTTTGCTGTGGACGGGGAAGGTAGGCGATGCGTCTCCGTTCCATGTCTGGGGATCTCGGGCGTTTGTCCGCGACTTGTGTGCGGACAAGCTATCCCCTCTTGCTGCTCCTTGTGTCTTCCTTGGCTTCCCCCCTGACGCGCCAGGGTGGCAGTTCTACCACCCCTCCTCTCGTCGTGTTCTGTCCTCCCAGGTTGTCACGTTTGACGAGTCAGTCCCCTACTACAGTCTCTTCCCCTACCGCACTCCTTCCCTCCCCCCGCCTCCGCTCTTCCTTGTGCCAGGTCCCCCCCCCGGTAGACCCCCTCCCCCCTCAGGTGTGTCCCAGGTAGACGCGGTCGAGCCGGTCGAGGTTGCTGGTGACTCTGGTACTGCTGCGGGTGCTAAGCCTGGGGGTGCTGAGACTGGGGGTGCTGAGCCTGGGAGTCCTTCGCCTGGGGGTACTGCGACTGGGGGTGCTACGTCAGGAGCTGCTGAGCCTGGGGTTGCCACGTCTGGAGCTGCTGAGCCAAGGGGTGCGGAGCCTGCGGCCGCTGGACCTGCTCGTGTGGCGTCTGGCGGTGCTGGGCCTGGAGGTTCTCCGGTTGCTTCGTCTCAGCGGGAGCCACTCTCTCCACAGGAGCTGCGCGAGTGGTTTGCCCGGTGCTGGAGGCGTACTGCTGGAGCTAGTGCTTCTTTGGCTGCTGAGGGTGCTGGTGCCGCCGGTCCCGGAGGTGCTCGTCCTGGGAGTGCTAGAGCTGCTGGGCCTGCGAGTGCGACTGGAGCCGGAGCTGCTGAGGGTGTTGGCGCTGAGGCTACTGCTGTCAGTCCTGGCGGCGGTCCTGGTGTGGGTGCTGCTGGTGCTGCTGGAGGTACTGCAGCTGGAGGTGCTGTTGGCGCAGGTGCTGCCGCTGGGGGTGCTGGTGCTGTCCCTACTGTGTTTGGAGTAGCCGCGCGGCCTCGGCCGTACATTGTTCCGCTCCTTTAGCAGGTTCTTGGTCTTCCTCCTCCCTTAGAGTGTCCACCGCCTGTCTAGTCACAGTCACAGTTACCGCCGGCCTCCCCCCTGCCCGCTCCTTCTACCTACACTGGTCCTATTGGAGGTCTTGCTGAGCGTCGTCAGCCTGCGTCTCGTCCTGCGTCGCCTGTTCGTGCTGCTCGCACTAGTGGTCGCGGTTCGCGTCAGCGTCCTCCTCCTATCCCTGGCACGCACCGGATGTCTCTGCGTCCGTCCACACCTCCTCTTCGTGCCCCTTTGCCTTCTCCTCCTGAGTCCTCTCTTCCTGCACTTGCCGACCCAGAGTCGAACTCTCTTCATGCTGCCACTCCTACTGTCACGCGTCTCCTTGCTACTCTCGTCACTGACCCCTCCTTTGAGTCCACTACTGCGTCTGCTCTTGTTGCTGAGCTCGTCGACTTTGCTGCTCGCTGTCGTCTAGACTACGGTGCTAGTCTTGTTGCTGAGTCTGCGTCTGTCTGTCCTCCGTCCGTGGGGGGTGAGTGTGCTCTTGGCACTGACATCCTTGAGGACAGGCAGGAGGAGTTCCAGTGTCTGGCTGCTGCTTCACCTCATCTCGTGTCTGTACTGCTTACCCCTGAGGGAGACCCGGATGCACTTGACATCCCGACTCTGCGCTCTTACGCGGAGGCTGTAGAGGGTCCCTACTCCTCTCAGTGGCAGGCAGCTATGGATGCAGAGATGGCTTCCTGGAAGTCCACAGGCACCTACGTTGACCCGGTTCCCCCACCTAGGGCGAACATCGTCAGTGGCATGTGGATCTTCAGGGTGAAGCGGCCGCCCGGTTCTCCACCTGTCTTCAAGGCGCGGTACGTGGCTCGTGGCTTCAGTCAGCGGCAGGGAGTTGACTACTTTCAGACCGTGGCCACTCGGGCCAACACTGCTGATATATTCACCAAGGCACTTCCGTCTGGTGATCATCAGTGTTTCTGCACTTTGTTAGGCCTTGTGTCCACGTTTCCTCACTTGCTATAGACTTTGTTTGTATTGTGATCTATATATATACTTGCATGCTTGCTCTGATAGCTAAGAAATCACTATGCTGTTATTGTTGCAGATATACCTCTGCATGTGAACTGGCCTTGTGGCCCTCTGCTTGTGCTCAGTGTGTTTGGTGACGTTGTGATTGCGGAGATAAACTCTACAACGGTAGTGAGCTAGACTACAGGGGTTGGGACGAACTACTAGAGGTGATCTTAACTTTGCTTGGTTCCTTAGTGTTTGCACATTCACGGAAGAATTTGGCAAGAGTTTCCACTAGCAAAGTTGGAATACCAGAATGATAGCACAAGCAAAATTACAACAATGACTACATCAGGCAGCGTTCAACCCTACTGCTAGCGTGGTCGACTGCCAGCACAGTTCGGTCGACCGCCTGCCAGCGTTGCGTAGAGGAGCTGCGCCAGCACTGTGGAAAGACGACATGCCAACAGAGCAGGTCGACGGAATGCCGACATTGCAGCAGAGCGGCTGTCCAGCGTTGCCCCGTAGAACACAGCTGTGCGCGCAATCGCAGATGCGCGCAGACGATTGGCCCGACTTGCCTTGTTGGGCATCCGCCGGCTGTTGTCTGCGCCTGACGAGCCACATCGACTTCGGGATACCAGCCCGAAGTCGCCTGCGCCATCGCGATCTCGACGACGTTCGCATGCCTCCGCAGAACTCGTCGAGCTGGTTACCCGGTCGACCTGGTCGACCCCTGGTGCTCTGGTCGACTCCCAGGTGCCTCCCGTCGACCACTGGGTCCATCTGGTCGACCACCGGGCGCTCCTGGTCGACCACACCTCCCGTCAAGCTACCCCTTGGTCGACGGACCCCTTCCGTCAACCAGAACTGCTCCGTCGACCTCCCGGTCGAACTGCAGTTCGACGGGATGCTCCGTTGACCTCCCGGTCGAGTTGCAGTTCGATGGGATGCTCCATAGACCTCCCCGTCGAACTGTAGGTCGACAGACTGCTTCGTCGACCTCCCAGACGGCTCACCCGTCGCCCAGGCCAGTCAATTGCAGCTGTCGAGCATCCTGGTCGACAGCAACACCACAGCGGTCCGCTGCAGCTCGTCGTAACCTGTCGAGCAGCTATCCTACTGTGAGCGGTCGGCTGCTACTCCCGTACATCCGACCAAGTTGTCGGCGTTGCCCAAGCGAGGGCGGGGCCAACACTCCATTCCCGTTAACAGTGATCCACCCTGAGCTTGCTTTGCTTCTCTTGACTGGTCTTGTGACCCCTTGTTCTCCCCCACTTTGCCTATGGGGGTGTGTCAAACGTTATATCTGCTATATATATGTTTAGGCTGTAGTGGGGTAGCCAATATGGGGTACAACCCACTAAAGGGTTTCATATTTGTACCCAACTCTTCCATAATTCAATCATTTCCTGCTGCTAGATTCTAACACTGAACTCATCAGAGTACACTCCCGAAAAACTCTGAAACGTCAGAGTCAGCCTACGTATAAAAAAATCAGATTTTCAGAGTTAGAAGCAAAAGAAAATCTGATTTTTACAGAGTTCACCCTAAAAAAAATCTGAAATCTCAGACTACCGTAAAACAAGCACATCAGACATAAGACTCTGACTTCTGGGGGCCTGGTACGTGGCCAGGACACAACAGCAAAGAAAAAACAGTATTTTTGATGAGATGGCTCCATTGACTTTGATACAATTATGTATGGGGTGGGGGAACACCTATTTGGCTGAGCATGAATACAAGGTCCCACCCACACACAACTGCTAAACGTCACATGGAGATGCGATGCATTGAGGTGTCGGAAAGGAACCGTCAACCTTACAATGCAAAGCCTTCAGTACCCATGGCATGGCGATTCAGGTACCTCAGAAGGGCATCATCCACCCTGCACACAGGAAAGCAGCCAAGAAAACACAAATTGGCACACAAGTTTGAGTAAGCGAGCAGATTTTCCAGAACCTCCATAGCAGTGAGTGAGAGAAGCACCCGCAAAGCAGTGAGGCACCACACCACACACTGGCCAATGGAAGAAAACAAATCAACATTTGTTCCAGCAGAGAGTACCCACCACGGGAGAGCATAAAACTCTGCATCTTGGTCTGCAGTCTCAGGACCAAATGCCTGTGCACCTCCAGCACCTTCCACTCCTCCCTGCTGCATCTGATCCAGATCTCTTTGCTGTGAAACCATCAAGTCCCTGATAAACTCCCCAGGAGAGTGTGAAAACGCTAGGAAAAAGGCGCGACGCCGCCGGTGCTTAGCTAAAAGCTCAGCATCTTTTGCCATGGCTGCATCAATAGCATCAATCTCTGGCTGCTGACCCATCGCTGCAATCACACGGGCTGTCTCCGCTGCGAGAGCAGGAGCTTCTGTTACAGTCACATCCACACAGGTGTCTGCTGAAACAGGAGGGAGGGTCTCATACGAAGGGAGGGTGGTGGGTGGGCCCAGTGGATGAAAGGGAGGATCTAAAGAAGGGAGTGTGGCGGAGTGTGTGGGGCAGGTGGCGAGGGAGATGCGGTGGGTGATGGTGAGAGGCGGTGGTGGAGAGAGGAATGGGGAGATGTGGATAGGGAGGGAGGAGATTCTGAGCTTGTCTTGCTTGAAGAGGGCTTGGAGGGTAGAATCACAGGTGAAAGAGGAAGGATCCGAGGGGTCCTGTTGGAGAAAGAGCAGCAAATCGGGGCGATGAGCTTGGTAGTAAGAGAGAAACAACAGTACAACGGGGGGATGGGGATGGTAAGGGATAAATAACAGCAAAATGAGGAATGTAGATGGCAAGGGAGAAACAACAGAAGAATGTGGGGAACCAGACCCTACATCAGCAGTAGATGGAAGGAGGAGGAATCGAGAAACTTGCTAGGATCAACTCTGAAAGAGCTGCTAAGCAACACAGGATATGGAATAAGAGCTGTTACAGAAAATAAAACTACTCACCTGTAGCTTGTTAGCCCTGATATGATTCCAAAGGCCCTCCAAGACTTGCAGCCTGGTCGCCACTCTCATCCCCACCACCGCCCCTAACCGTTCTTCCACACTGTACACTTCCTCCCCCTGCTTCAGCTCCACACGAAGCTCCACCAGAGATTCACTGGTCCCCTCTCGCTGCATCTCCACCGTTGATGCATCTGGTCGGAGGATCCCGTCCTTGTCAGCGTCCCACAGGGTCACCGCGTTGTTGGGTGGCGGGAACAGCTTCAGGTCGAGCCGAGCCTCGATCCGCTGGACGTGCCGAGCCAATGGTCCAGCCACGGCATCCCGAACCTTGAAAACTCCTGAGCCTAGCAAAGCCTGGCTCAAGCCTGATTCTCCAACGCCTGAATCCGATCCGCGAGACTCTGCATCTGCTAATATCGCGGAAATTGCTGAAGAACGCTCCTTATCGGTGCTTCCGACGCGCTTAGTGCTCAGGGGAGTCCTTTCTCCTTGGGAATCACCTGTCTGAGTACCGAATTGCTCCTCGTCTTCTCCCACCATTCGAGCTACGACTCTTAAAGTCCAGCGAGGCACATCATCGGCTACGATCAACCCATCTACATCCGATTTTATTCCGCTCTGCACTGCGCGATCCTGGAACGAGTGGGTATTAAAGACGTAAAGCCGGAGGTTTCGCGTGACACGTGGCATGACGTGGATGGACTCGGAAAGCTCCACCTTCACACGCGATAGGACGATATCCATCTGTCGCTCCTCGGCCTGGAGCCGCGTAAGCATAGCCGACTCGGGAGCCAAGATCGCCGAAAAGCCGTCGCCGGTTTTTAAAGACGCGTTCGGTCCTTTCACTCTCTCCTTATACTTCTTGCGCTTAGCGGGAGGTATAGCTTCTGTTGTCAAGATTCTGACGTCGGCGGCTGCTTTACTACCCGAGCCGTCTTTACCGTCCTTAGTTAATTTGCTCGCATCTCTCCTACCTCCTAGACCCATTGACGTGCGTCCAGACGCCATACCCGTAAACCGTCTGCTCGTCTTATTGCTATTTTATTCTTGTTTTTTTTTTTTTCAATTACGATTTTCCTGCGCGGAAAATAATCAAGCTTCCTTGCGCACACGACAGTGCTCTGCTAGTCAGCCGTGCAACACAAAATCCTCATCGCGTGAAGGGCTCATCAGTATTTTCGGACGGAACATAACTAAGTCGTGAAACCCCAGTCTTGGACCCTCAAGACGAAGGATGCGGAATATTATGACCAAAGAAGTGTGCACTAGCTAAGTGTCTCGATGGTGTTACATCGTCACGTTTTTCTACAGTTAATGACTTCAGCAAAGACAGGAATTGCGTGAAGAACGTGGGACGTAAAACCGTAGAGGTCACGCTTAGCATTGATAGGGCGTATTTAACAAGTAACCCGACGATATTACTTAACTGGAAGTCAGCTGTGCTCACCGTCAATCCGAACACGCCCCTCGGAAGAAAGAAACTTCACAACCAGGTGTGAGAAGTAGAACTTCTGTACGGTTCAGTGAACTTATGTTCGTTTTTTAGGTTGACGTTAACGTATCAGAACGGTTCGTAAGGTTGTTAGGAGCATAATAGTCGCCAGTCCGGCTTTTCTCGTCACAGGCACGCCAGGCAGTGCTTGGCCTAGATTTGTCCGCAGCAGCCCAGTCTGTCGGATACCTTGTAATGCTCGCCATCACGCCTCGAACCGCAGCGGGCGGCACAATCGAAGACACTGAGCTGGCGTCAGCATCTGAAAGCAATTTAGGGTGACGAGCAGGAACGATCGCGTGCCCTTCTTTTTCTTCCTGATATGGTGATCGCAGTTATGGCGACCGTTGTCACAGGACGCTCGGAATGCGTCAACGTCAGACTCACTGCGACAGATATCGTCAGCTTTCGACGTGTCGCCATTGCTCCACCATCTCACGGCGATCAGCTCTCTGCAGCGCGCAGACAGCGTGCACGTTACAACCCACGCCACGCTCTCACCAGTGTCACGGCGACACACCGATGCAACAACATTCGTTGTCATTCCGCCATCGCACTGCGACAATCAACGAAACCACCTTCCGCGGTGCTGCTGCTCACGGTTGACGGACCATTCCTAGGAGAGTTTTTTTTTAGTAATGAGACGTTTCAAAAATTCCAAGGAGTAATTCTGTGAGTTACTGCTGCGCGGTGCTGCTGCTCACTTGAAGTGGGCTCGTGTACCAAGTAGTATTCCGCACGAGTCACAGGTCACAGGTCATTCTTCTTAGGAGGAGGAACAGCTCAAACCCTAACATCTTGCGCCAGTCACGGACCTGGCTTCCACCTTCCACTGCGTGTTTTTGAGAATTCTCGAGCACACCCTGCAAGGTCAACAGACAAGCTTGCACGCCAGAAGCACCAGCGGGACGGGCGCCCGACGTGGTTCCCTCGCGTTTTCTGAGACGTTTTGAAGCACCAGCAGCGCCAGCTACTGCTGACCGTGTTGCTAAGTTGTGGTGAAGTGATTCTAAGCGGACGCGTAGACCTCTGGTGCTTTAGCTCCCCAGGACAACGGCTCCTCTGTCGCTTCCCACTCTCGTATCAAGTAGCTCCCCTTCAACAGGAGCTGGCGACGCCAGCAGCGAGATGTCACCCAAAATGACAACCACATGTGAGGAAACGTTAGAGGGACTTGTGCAGGCGTGGCGAGAAGAATCATCGAGCGAGAACGTGAACGGTCAGCGAGAAAACCCCTCCACTGTGAACTATCCAGCCTGGGCCAATCTTCGGGCCAAGTCGCAACTGCTTCTGGGCTCTGTGCTTGCCGTCTCACTGCTGCTGGTGATGATGGTGATTGCTGTCAGCGTCTCCTCCTCTGCATCCCTACAGCCATTCGGGCCTACACAGAGGGGCATGGGGTCAACGCAGCAGCATGGGGTGGCACGAGTTGCTGGGATGGTGGTACGTGGTCTCTTGGAAACGGGGAGAGCTGGGAGGCGGGGGCTTCAGGAGCCGTTGGGTGGCTCGGGCATGGGAGACGAGTCAAACGCCGGTGCTACCACCACCAGCAGCAGCAGCAACAGCAGTAACTTGTATCCTGCTGGTAACCCTGATCGGCCTGAGGGTGCTGCTACCAGCACTAGCGCTGGTAACGATTCAAGGGGTGATGGCAGCAGCAGCACTGCGGAAACCAGTATTATTAGTCCTGATGGCAGCAACACAGGAGCTGGTAATACCAGGGGCCCCACCAGCATCACGCCTGCAGGCAATAGCGCTGTTGCTGGTAACAGCACTGGAGCTCGTAACAGCACTGGAGCTGGTAACTTTACTAGAACCAGTAACGCCACAGCTCCCAGCAGCAGCACAACGCCTGGGGGGAACAGCAGTGCTGCTAGCAATGGCACGGAGGGGGGGGTGTTGCAGAACGTCACTGGGGCTGCTGGCCATGGCACGGAGGGGGGTGCGGTGCGGTACTTCACGGTGGGGCAGGAGGCGTTCGTGTGGGGTTCTCCTCTCGTCACCTTCTTCCGCCAGCAGGCCACCCGTGCTGCCCTCAACGCCTTCTCCTACGCCAACACCACCGCTGTTGTCGGCACCACCAGTGAGTTGCAATCCCCTTTCGATGCACTTGTTAGGATCTTTTGATGCCAACACGACTGCCGTCGTTGGCACCACCAATGAGTTGAGAGCACAAGCAGCATGTGCGAGCTTTGTACAGCTTTCGTTGTCGGTACTAGCAGTGAGTCATGCTTGGTTTTTCGATGCGTCATTCTGATGGGTGGTTGTCCTCTGATGCACAAACCGATCAATTTCTTCTCCTTCATCAACAAGACCACCACTGTTGTCGGTACCACCAGTGAGTCATGCTTGCTTCTCGGTGGTGGTACCGACAACAGTGGTGCGCCATTCTGATGTATACCTCTGATGCACACTAGTGGAATCTCCTCTCCTTCACCAACAACACTGCCGTTGTTGGTACCACCGGTGCATCTGTCTCCTGATGATGATTGCATCTTTCTCATGATCCAATATTTTATGCGACTGTCTCGTACGCCAACACCACTGCTGCTGCCAGTCAGCACCACAGTGAGCTGTGCATTTTATGCTAGTGCGTCCTTCGGTGGATCCTTCGGTGGATGCGTTATTTTGAAAAGCAGGCGCATGCGCCCCCAGTAACCGAGAGCGTCACACAAGTAGCTTGTGCAGTAAAGCCCTCCATGGACGCTGACAGAAGAGTCTTCTTGAGATGACTCAAAAATACACTTTTGATCATCTCAAAAATACACTTTTGATCACGAGAGCACCACAAGGCCGCTTGTGCTGTAAAGTCCTGCCTTCCTCTTCTTCTTGCTCCAGAATCTTCCGCTTGTGCGTTACTCTCATTCCGTCCCCCAATCTCTCACCCCCAACACGTGGCTTTCTCCACGATGCCCAGTACAGTCAGGGTCCCACCATGAGTGAGTGCATCCTTCCTCGTTTTGAGGCGCCTCAAAACTAGCTGTGGCTTTCCCCAATAAGCACTGTGCAGACAGGGACCTACCATGAGACGTTGCATCCTTCCTCGTCCCCTTTCCCGTCCCCTTCCATCTCGTCCCCTTTCCCGTCCCCTTCCCTCTCGTCCCCTACCTCTTCCTCCAGAGGACTGGGACCCACCGTTGCACTGCAGACCTTCACATTCTCATCCCCTCTCCCTCCTAATTCATCCCCATGTGGCTGTCCTCTCCCCAATTGACTTTTGAGTCGACTCAAAAGTCAACTCGCTAATTCATCCCCATGTGGCTGTCCTCTCCCCAATTGACTTTTGAGTCGACTCAAAAGTCAACTCGCTAATTCATCCCCATGTGGCTGTCCTCTCCCCAATTGACTTTTGAGTCGACTCAAAAGTCAACTCGCTAATTCATCCCCATGTGGCTGTCCTCTCCCCAATTGACTTTTGAGTCGACTCAAAAG
This sequence comes from Closterium sp. NIES-65, assembly GCA_948144175.1. Classification (NCBI taxonomy): domain Eukaryota; kingdom Viridiplantae; phylum Streptophyta; class Zygnematophyceae; order Desmidiales; family Closteriaceae; genus Closterium; species Closterium sp. NIES-65. The sequence goes on from CANXME010002035.1 coordinate 266,993, forward strand.
TCAACTCGCTAATTCATCCCCATGTGGCTGTCCTCTCCCCAATGTAGACACGGTGTATGGAGGAGCCTTCCCCCTTCCTTCCAAGGTTCAGGAAACCACCTCCCACTGCACGCCTTCCCAATCTCTTACCGTTTCCCCCCACCCCTCCAGATGTGGCTCTCCCCAATGTGGACACGGTGTATGGAGGGGCCTTCCTCTACCTGCGAGACCAACCGATGGTGCTGAGAACCCCCTACATGGGCCAAGGCCGTTATTACAGGTGAGGAGGAGTGTTCAAATAGCGCTGCTACAGGTGAGGAGGAGTGTGCAAATAGCGCTACTACAGGTGCTAATTGAAGCTTGAAACTCGGTACCTTATTCGAGTATTTGCTCGAATACTGGATTGCTTGCATATCTGATTTAATCTGCTTATAGTCTTTATAAACCACTCGCCTCCAATCCCACCCTCTCCTCCTCCCTTGTATCAGGCTCTTCCAGTGTGAATGGCAGCCGAGCCAAAGGACCAGGACCCAACGCGTCTCTAGTGTGAATCGCCTCCCCCCAAACCATTTCCCCTCTAAACCAATCCCTCTTGGCCCCCATCTGTTCGGCGGTGTCGGATTCTTCCAGACTGACTACTCGGATTTCATTTTGGTGATGGGTCCAATCCAACCCACTCTCTCTCATCTAACCCTTTCCTTCCTCCATCCTTTAAATGGCAGCGTCGGGTTCTTCCAGACCTATTACTCGGATTTCAGTGTGAACGGCAGCCGAGCCAACGGGCCAGGCCCCAACACGTTCACTCTAGTCGGGCCCAACTGGGCCGGAGAGCTGCCTGGTGACCTTGCACCTACAGTCATACGGGTGAGTGCGATTACCAGTATTTCCAATAACGGCGTCGTTTCATTGACTAATGCTCCCAACACGTTCACTCTAGTCGGGCCCAACTGGGCCGGAGAGCTGCCTGGTGACCTTGCACCTACAGTCATACGGGTGAGTGCGATTACCAGTATTTCCAATAACGGCGTCGTTTCATTGACTAATGCTCCCAACACGTTCACTCTAGTCGGGCCCAACTGGGCCGGAGAGCTGCCTGCTGACCTCGCACCTACCGTCATACGGGTGGGGAGTAGTCCATCTATTGTCAATACATGCATAGCTACCTTCCTACACACGTGTAACCAATCCCCCAACACGTTCACTGTTGTTGGGCCCGACTGGGCTGGGGAGCAGCCTGCTGACCTCGCACCCACCGCCATACGGGTGAGAATTCTTTTAATGCGTGCATAGGTAGTTTCCTAACTACGTGCACCCATGCTCTCCCAACACGTTTATAGTTGTCGGGCCCCGGCAGGGGAGCTCCCAACTGACCTCGCACCCACAGTCATTCAGGTGAGAATCCCATCAATACAGGCATAGGTAGTTCTCTAAATATGTACCATGCACCCTTGGCCCCCCCACCGTCATACATGTGAGAAGAATATTTCCAATAAGGGCATAGGTGGTTCCCTAAACACTTGCACCCATGCTTCCGACCTGTTCACTGTTGCCTTTCCCCCTTCCCGTCCCACAGTCGCCCACCAATGACGCTCTCCTGCTGATGCGAGTGGTCGTGTCCGCAAATGTCTCCAACGACCTTGCTACAGTGCTCGACCTCTACAGTCAAGTCTCGCTACAGTCACTCTCAGAGGCGCTAGGCGGGCCTGCAGTTGCGCCCCTCCCCAATCCGCCCCTCCCCAGCTCCAACCTCTCCGAAGCCCTCCAGGTGAGTGAATAGTGGCCCTTGTGCTCCCTCGTTTCAATCAGTGCCCCTCCAGGTGGCAGTGCCCTCCAGGTGGCAGTGCCCCTCCAGGTGGCAGTGCCCTCCAGGTGGCAGTGCCCCTCCAGGTGGCAGTGCCATCCAGGTGGCAGTGCCCCTCCACGTGGCAGTGCCCTCCATATGGCAGTGCCCTCCAGATGGCAGTGCCCTCCAGATGGCAGTGCCCTCCAGATGGCAGTGCCCTCCAAATGGCAGTGCCCTCCAGATGGCAGTGCCCTCCAGATGGCAGTGCCCTCCAGATGGCAATGCCCTCCAGATGGCAGTGCCCTCCAGATGGCAGTGCCCTCCAGATGGCAGTGCCCTCCAGATGGCAGTGCCCTCCAGGTGGCAGTGCCCTCCAGATGGCAGTGCCCTCCAGGTGGCAGTGCCCTCCAGGTGAGCAGTGCCCTCCAGGTGGCAGTGCCCTCCAGGTGGCAGTGCCCTCTAGGTGGCAGTTGTCAGAACTTAGGCTACTAGCAAGTGTGCGGAAGTTCGGGTGCCCGAGCCGATGGTGGTAAAGGATGGTTGGGTTGGAGAGGCTGCGACATGAGCATGGTGTGATAGTAGCTTGTGCTTGGGTGGTTGACACCTGCGGGAGAGGTACGCGTAGCGTGTAGAGGCCACTGCTATTGAGGGTGAAGCGGGCCAAGATTTGTTGGTGAGTGGATCGATGATGTCGCAATGGTCCTCGTTCTCCGAGAAGATGGTGCGTAGTCCTGCATCCTGAATTTCCGTTTGAGCCACTAGATTGTGGCGTAGTGAAGGCACGCACATGCCAGTGACAGTGCCAGATGGGAAGGCGGGGCACAGGACTGTGGATGTACCCTTGGCAAGAGTGGTGAAGCTTGAGTCAGCTCCCAAGAGAGGAATGGGTGTTGCGTAGGGTTTGAAGGAGAGTGTCTCCTTGAGCACAGTGTGGGTGGCCCTGCTGTCGAGTGTGAACTCTATGTATTGTGGTGCCTGTGATGAGCCGATGTACTGGGAGGTAGCTTCATTAATCATGACAGTGCCAAGAAACAACAGGTTGATACGCACATCAGCAGGAGCACTATCACTAGCACTACGAGGGCGCATCCAGTTTGGCGGCTTCTTGTCCACTCCGTGAATGACATACCATTCGTCGTCTTTCTTCTTGAAGCACGTAGCAAGGGGGTGGTTAATGCCACCACACACTTGTCCCTTGCGGTTGCCATACTTGACGACATAGGTGCACGGAGAGAAGCAGTTGCGCTGGAATGGCGTCGAGGCGAGGGCCGATGCGACACTTGCTTGCGGCATGGGAGCGCGGATGGCGTAAGCCTTTGCCTGAGCCGTGGAGTCTTTCTCGGCAGAGAAGAGGGCGGTAGAGACTTTGGCAAAGGTGAGGTCTTCCGCTGAGAGCGTGAGGAGCATCTTCCTCGTGACTTCATACGCCGAAGTGAGACCAACTAGAAGGGCGGCTGCAGGGGCTTGTTCAGGGAAGACTATACCCAGCTCCTTAAGTTCGCCATGGATAGTCTGCACCTTGGCGATGTAGTCAGCCATTCCTGAGCAATCTTCAAGGCGGACCTGGAACATGCTGGGGATGAGGATGGCAACTCTGACCGCAATTTTGTTCATGAACCGATCCTGGAGGTACTTCCAGATGGCGTTGGAGGTAGGGTAGTTGCGTGTAGACAAGTTCGGGAGGGGTGGAGGCAATGAAGACGCTGATGATAGCAGCATCGGTCTTCTCCCATTTCCAGTACTTTTCAACAGCTTCCTCGTATGCCCTCATGTCAGTATCACTAGCGGATTCCGTCGGCTCACTCACGGGGGGTTGGGGGCTGTTTTCCTTTGCCACGATTGAGGAGGACGTCCTTGAGGTCCAATCCTTGCACGTCACGACTCAAGAGGTGCTTGTCAACCCCATAGCTCCATGCCTTGAAGTTGGAGCTAGAGCCATCGGCTTAAAGGCGGAGTGGGGTGATGGGGTTGGCCATGGTGGATGAGGCAAATGCCATGATGAGGAGCTCTTAGTGTCTCGCGCAGAGCACCGATCTTGAGTCACCGATAGGAACTTGAGGTTTGGGGTTTCCGAAGGAGATTTTGAAGAGCCCAAGTTTAGGGTTTACGAAAGAGAATCTTGAATTTTAGGGTTTCTGAAGGAGAATTTGACAGAAACGCCAATTTAGTGTCAACTACCTGCTAATCCTATTCCCACACACCCCTCCACACACCACCCTCAGCTTCGCGGCTACGCTGCTGCTCGGCTTCGCGGCTACGCTGCTGCTCGGCTTCGCGGCTACGCTGCTGCTCGGCTTCGCGGCTACATGGCTGCTAGGCTTCGCGGCTACGCTGCTGCTCAGCTGCGCTGCTGCACCTGTTCAGCTACGGGAAGGGGGGATGGGGGTAGGAGTGCAGATGCGGAGCGACGGGCGGCAGCCCGAAGGTGACGCTGCAGGGCGACGGGTGGCGGCCCGACGAGAAGCTGCGGGGCGACGAGCGGCGGCCCGACGAGAAGAAATGACGCGACGAGGTTCGACGAAAACGAGCGTTAGGTTATAGCGCTCACGATGCGCTTACCAGTGAAGTAGTAGATGTCGTCGAAAGTGACGGGAAAGTGGTGCGGGAGAATTTCCGCCCACGAATGTTGCGAATCACCGGCGACGAGATTGAAGGTGGTTATGCCGAGGTTTGCGGGACGAGCATCCGCAGAGTTAAGAGGATCACGATCCGCGTGTGCGGTTGAAGAGCTCTGATACCATGTCAGAACTTAGGCTTAGAAGCGATGAATTAGTAATGAGCTTGAAGCTCTTTAAGTACATCCAAGAAGGGTAGGGAATGGATGGGAAAGGGAATCGGGGGAAATCCCTAGGGATTGGGGGTAATCCCAAGGCAATCTCCAATTGGTGGGTTGGAGATTGCTTGGAGATTACATTTGGGTTTGGTTGGGATGTAGGTGTACACCCAACCAAACACAAAGTGCAAACTACACTACTCTAGGATATAGAAAATACAAAGTACAAAGTGTGAGATTGAGGGCTAACACTAACAGCAGTGCCCTCCAGGTGGCAGTGCCCTCCAGGTGGCAGTGCCCTCCAAATGGCAGTGCCCTCCAGATGGCAGTGCCCTCCAGGTGGCAGTGCCCTCCAGATGGCAGTGCCCTCCAGATGGCAGTGCCCTCCAGATGGCAGTGCCCTCCAGATGGCAGTGCCCTGCAGATGGCAGTGCCCTCCAGGTGAGCAATGTCCTCCCTTGTGCCCCATGGTTTTGAGCAGTGGTCCTGTAATTGGGTAGCGGGGCTGTAATAGGTAAGCGGCCGTGTAGATGAACAGTCGCTCGATTGCACCCAACCCCCTTCCTCCAGGTGGCAGTGCCCATCTCCCTCCTTCCCACCTCCGTTCCACCCAACCCCCTTCCTCCCTCCCATTTCCCTCGCTGTTATCCTCATTCCTCCCATCACCGTCTCTCCCATCAATCTCAATCCCATCACCCTTTCTCCTCCTACCCGCCCGTGCAGCGCATGACTCTTATTGGTGAGGGCCTTCAGCGGGACCCACCTGCCAATAACAGCGCCAACAACCGCGTCGTGCGCATGGTGAGACAAGCGGGGGCAGCATGATGATGTGGACATGGTATAGTATGGATAGAGTGCGCATGGCAGGTGGTGTAGCATGCTGACGTGGATATGATATAGTATGGCGAGGGGATACAGTAGAGCAGAGCACCTTCTGATGTGCCTCAAAGCACATTGTCAGGAGAAGGGACATGGTGGAGAGACAAGTGCAGTGCAGTGCAGTGCAGTGCAGTGCAGTGCAGGTTGCTGACCCGCCTGCCAATAACAGTACCAGCAACCGCGCCGTGCGCATTGCTGGCAGGGCGTTGTGCATCCGTCAACCTCACCCATCTTTGAGCAGGTGGTACAGCTTTGACATTTCCAGTGGCACACCTGCTCATCTCATCTATGCCCACATCCCTCCACCCTCCCTCCCTCCGTCCCTCCCTCCCTCCCTCCCTTCCACCCTCCCTCCCCCCTCCTCTCAGCTCGCCTCCATCAACGTCACCCAGCAGCACGGTTTCGACCCCTACAGCGTTACACAGCAGCAGGCAGCAGCACTAGAGGCAGCGAGAGTGGTGACAGACCAGGCACTGAGCACCGCCAATCAAATCATTCAGATCAACGAATCGCTCATTCAGTCGTGAGTGTGCCACCTAACTCGATTTTCTCACATCACAGATCTACCATAAATTTGTATTTTTCAAGCATACAATCTCCTCCCCTGCGAGTTGTGCTCCTTGGCGGCGCCTATCCCATCCCTTTCCCGATTTGTGCAATGTCACTCTTCCTTCCTTCCTTCCTTCCTTCCTTCCTTCCTTCCTTCCTTCCTTCCTTCCTTCCTTCCTTCCTTCCTTCCTTCCTTCCTTCCTTCCTTCCTTCCTTCCTTCCTTCCTTCCTTCCTTCCTTCCTTCCTTCCTTCCTTCCTTCCTTCCTTCCTTTCCCGCCGTACATGCTTGCACTTGCACACACCAGGGACGATTTCTGGTCCTCATCACTCAACTGGCTGGGTCACGACTATGATCGCGAGTTCTTCTATCGCGCCACCTTCACCTCTGCTGGGGGCATTGGGGCACTGCCCGCCACTGAAGTCGTCTACTTCCTCACCTTCCTCGCCCAGGTCAGCAAAAGGTCCCTCTCATCCCAGCCCCTCTCTCATCCTCTGGCCCAGTGTGGTGTTGGCCCGCTTATCACCACAACTATGACTGCGAGTTCTGTTATCGCACCACCTTCACCTCTGCTGGGGGTATCGGCGCACTTCTTGCCACCGAGGTCGTCTACTTTCTCACCTTCCTCGCCCAGGTCAGGAACCTTCCTCTTTCTCTTTTTACAATCAGCCCGGAAGATTTTCAGTAGAGCAGGAACGTCGGTCACGACTTTGATTGTGAGTTCCTCCCCACCCCCCTCGCCCAGGTGAGGAAAGCTTCCTTCACCGAATATCTGCTGCTGAGCCTCGGTCTTTTTCCCAGGTCTTCTTTGAGGCTCCCTGGTCTTCCTTGTGGGATGAATACCACTTCAAAGCACCTCAAGGCACCTCAAAGCACCGCAGAGTACCTCAAAGCACCGCAGAGTACCGTGAAGCAGCTCGAAGCACTTCCTTTGCTGATCTCATCTCCCTTCATTCGACAATCCTTTTCTTATTTTTTCTCTTCTTCTCTGCCCCTCTCTCCCTCCATCCTCCCCAACGTCTCCAGGCCGTTCCAACGCTGCAAGGCCTGTTTCCTGGCAACCCAGCAACACCAACTCCCTTGTCAGGATCACCCTTGTCAACCCCTCTCAACACCACCACTCCATCCAACACCACCACACCATTCAACACCACCCAGACTTCTCCCGAACCTCCCAGCCTCCCCTCGCTGCCTCCCTTCCGCCGCTTCCCCCCCTTCGTCCCCCTCGAAGGCCCCCTCTGCTTCCGCCTACGCCTCACCCCTCCTCCGGTCGACTCCTTCTGGTCGGTCACGGTTTACAACAGCACCTCTCTAAACCTCCTGGAGGGAGTCACCAAGTATGGCGTGGGTGATAGAACTCCGGGCCTCCTGGTGAGTCCCCTGCTTCCTTTCACATCACCCCTCCCCCGGCCGACTGCTCCATCATCCTTCACAACAGCACAGCACCTCTTTGAACCTCTTGGAGGGAGTCAGCAAGTATGGTGTAGGAGACTGCACGCCAGGATTGATTGTGAGTGTCTCTTGCTTCCCTAGCCCTCCGCTCGATTCCCTCTGGTCTGGTCTGTCACTCAGCACACTGCATCTTCCTCACTCCTTCCCGGTCGACTCCCTCTGTCCTGGAGTGAGCCAGCAAATACCTCACGCGCACGCAGGGTGTTTTTGAGAATTCTCAAAAACACCCTGCAGCATCCTGGAGTGAGCCAGCAATTACCTCACGCGCACGCCAGGCCTGCTGCATCACCAAGCCACTCCTCCCCTCGATCACTCAAGCCGATTGGATCACCACTGTTAACTCAGCGCCTTCGCATCTGCCCCAACCAACCTCTGTGAAAATCACTTTGAGAATTTTCAAAAGCCATTCTCTCATCTCCCTCCCCCAACAAACCTCTGTGCAACCAAACCTCCGCTGTTGCCCCCCTCACGGCAGTACAACCCAGACAGGACTTTCACCATCTACATTGTCAAGTCGACTTTTAACACACCAGATTCCCTTGCCTTCCCCAAATTGTTCGTGTGCATCCACTCCTGCTGTACTGCTCCCCTCACGGCAGTACAACCCAGATGGCACTCTCACCATCTACATTCAACCCACTTCGCCCGGCCAATCGCTCGGAGTCAACTGGATTCCTACTGTTAACTCGGTACTGTAACCCTGGCACCCCGTGTCTGGTTACATGCGGCTATTCCTCTCTCCCTTGTCTCCATCTACCTATTACTGCAGGGTGTTTTTGAGAATTCTCAAAAACACCCTGCGGCTATTCCTCTCTCCCTTGTCTCCATCTACCTATTGGTTCTCTGCCTTCCCTCCTTTGAGAAGTCTCAGAAGCGACAGAAACACACCCTTCTTCCCTCTATCTCCTTGCTTATCTCCTTATCTGTTCCATGCTTTCTTTTCCCTCTCCACTGTCGTTCTTCCTTTTCCTTTCCTTTTCTCTTTTCCTTTCTCCTCCAGACAAGGAGTGCAGTGGTCCTGAGGGCGTATGGCCCCTCACAGCTCATTCTCAACGGCACGTACCGCCCGCAGCCAGTGCAGCTCTTCCCTCCCTCCCTCCCTTCCCTTTCCCTTTCCCCTTCCCCTTCTTCCCTGTCCTCCCACAGACAAGGAGTGCAGTGGTGCTGCGAGCGTACGGCCCCTCACAGCTCATTCTCAACGGCACGTACCGCCCGCAGCCAGTACAGCTCTTCCCTCCCGGCCCCACGTGCCAAGGGGAGCAGCAGCAGGGCGGTGTCACTCTCACAGCACCACCAGCAGGGCAGCAGGAGGCCAATCGTACTCTCATAAACCCTGTTTCCTAGTGCATTAAGTGGTGATCTGATGATGGTTCTTCTGATGCTTTAGAGACAATACCCCGGCATGAGAATGTTTACTGTTACCAGTGCAGCAGAGGTTCTTATTACTACTGTACCATATGTTGTTGTGCTGGGGTGGGGTGGTGGTGGTGGAGAGCACATATGGCCCCTCACAGCTCATACGGTACTCAACAGCACATACCGCGCGCAGCCAGTACCTCTCCCCTCCCCCATGGAGAGCAACAGGGCAGTCTCACCTTCTCGGCTCCTGAAGGGCAGTTTGACAGTCTCACTCCCACCCACAGCCTCTCATGCGATTCTTAGTGCACGGCCCACAGACGGGGTGTGAACAATCCCTCTAACATAAGCTTTCGGAGTCACTACTCTTTCGTGTTCTTTTGAGTGCATCACCACAATGTGGTACAGTACTTGGCAATGCACTGACGAAGTACAGTGTACATTGTACAGTGGTGTAGCAGCCAGCACTGCAAGCAAGCCCTCTCTGCTCCTTGCGGCTGCCAGAATCTCCTTTCCAGCCTTGTTTAGGCTCCTCCTTGTGGCACATCGAGAAACCATTTACATGTTGGTTTCAAATCAAGCTATGGAATCTCACAGCGACTTTGAGCAGTGGCAGCAGTAGCAGCCCAGGCAGCAGTACTAGCAGCCCAGGCAGCAGTACTAGCAGCCCAGGCAGCAGTACTAGCAGCCGAGGCAGAACTGTGAGGCTGAGCCATCCTATTCTTCCTTGCTGTCATTCGGTGGAGTCGCATCATCATCAGCATCAGCATCAGCGGTCGCAGCAGCAGCAGGAGCCAGGCTCGCTTTGTAAGTGACGTAGATGGTCCAGAAGAAAGCTGCAGTGTTGCTCGTTAGTACCTGCACATGCAAAAACCACCAAGAACGGGGATTGATGCATGGGTGTGCACCGGGGGAAAGAGAAAGGCATGTGGCATGGGATGGAATAAAATGGCATGGTACGGCATGGCATGGCATGGCATGACATGACATGGCATGTGTAATTTCAAAGATACTATGTATTCCTATCTATGCTCGACTCTTCAGACCAGTGGAAATCAACAATCTTGGGGATTTACGGTCCAGCCAGAAGCACAAAAGCATGTCAAAAGATACCTTTTTGCAGCCCAGGGCAGCACTTGCGTTCCCTGCCTCGTCAGGTGTTGGTGCCTCTATATTAGTTAAGAACACGCATCCACCTTACCTTAAACGCTGATTCCAGATGAAACGCGTTTAAGAATCTTCTCCTCTAGTACCACACATGTGCCTCACAAGGTTAGTCCAGATGACTCTGAGACACAAAGCCTAGATATATGCGCTCTGATCAGCGGTATTCTTCCAGTGAAGTCAACTACTCACCTGCTGTCTTACGGGGGCGTATCGGATTTTGATGAAGTCACAGACAGGCCAGTAGCACGCGCTGCTAATGCGGGTTGGTAGCAGGACTCGTTTCAAGCGCGCAATGATCTGCACCCCGTATTCAAGCTTTCAGTTTCAGGTCTAACATGAGTTCCACCCACCTGCAGTCTCACGGGGACGTATCGGAACGTGATGAAGTCACAGACAGGCCAGTAGCAGGCGCCGCTGATGAGGGTGGGTATCAAGTCTCGTCTCAGGCGAGCAATGATTTGCTCCTTGTTTTCCCCTGTAACATAAGGCATGGACGAAAGTGGAATAGCATTGCAGTTATGTATGATGCAGTCACAGACATGAGCGTGGGTAGCAGGTCTCATCGCAAGTGAGCGATGATTTGCTCCATGTTCTCGCTTGCACAACAGGGCATGGGAGAAAGTGGAAAAACATGAACAGATGTATGAGGACGTCACAGATAGGCCAATAGCAGGCACCGCTGATGAGCGTTGGTAGCAGGTCTCGCTGCAAACGAGCAATGATCTGCTCCCTGTTCTTGCCTGCACAGATATTTAAGATGGAGGTGAATAAAAGGTGCAGTGTGCGGGATCCTAAGAAATAATCCCTCATGTTCTCACCTTGCAGAGCAGTGTTAACGGAGAAGAAAACGGAGTTGAAGTGAGGGCCGTACAACAGACATCTGTCCCAGTTTTGAGACGACCTTATGAACAGCCGCTCGTTCCCTCACCTTGAAGGGCAGCGTTGACTGAGGAGAACACAGAGTTAAACACAGGGTCGTACAGCAGCTGCCCCATTTTTTAATACGTCCTTACAAACAACCGCTTGTAACCTTACCTTGCAGAGCAGCGTTGATGGAGAAGAACACGGAGTTGAAGACAGGGCTGTACAGCAGCTGTCCCATGGCTATCTTGAGCAGCACGCGAGGCACGTTCGTGCCTGGGATGACCCTCGCAATTCAGACACAGTTCCTCGAATCCTCACCTTGCAGAGCAGCGTTGATGGAGAAGAACACGGAGTTGAAGATAGGGCTGTACAGAAGCTGTCCCATGGCTATCTTGAGCAGCACGCGAGGCACGTCCATGCCTGGGATGACCCTCGCAATTCAGACACAGTTCCTCGAATCCTCACCTTGCAGAGCAGCGTTGATGGAGAAGAACACGGAGTTGAAGACAGGGCTGTACAGCAGCTGTCCCATGGCTATCTTGAGCAGCACGCGAGGCACGTCCGTGCCTGGGATGAACTTGGCGAGGCGCGTGAACCACAAGTGAAGAGTGGGTCCGGACAGCAAGAGACCTGCGCCTGCCATGCGCGCTGTGCGGAACGCGTCCCACTGCATCTCCTGACGTGGCGGTTGGTCTGGGTTGTCGTCGAGTGGTGACGTGGCGGGTGGGTCAAGAATGGAGTGAGAGAGCTTCTGCAGCCGAAGAAGGAAGGAGGAAGAATGGAGGAAGGAAGCAGGATGATCAAGGAGAAGAGAGGAGAAAGAAGGAGAAAGGGGGCCAAGGGTGTAGAAATGATGAGAATCAAGGGGAGGGTTAGCAGCGATGGTTGAGTAACATGGTTACGTTTGATATATTACGATCCGCCAATTGGCAATCGATTTAATTGTAAGGCTAGGCTGCCCAGTGGTGGTAGTTGGAAGCAAGGAAGATATGAAAGATCTCCAACCTTATCCATAGGAACGGGGGAGGGATAAGGGGAGAAAAGTAGGGCAAGCGAGAAGCGAAGAAAAATCCGACATACGTGCCTGTGATGTGACGTCAGCAGCGCCGAATATGATCGCTGCGGTGATGCTCTTAGTGATCACGGGCCGGGAGTCGAGGCATTTCAGGTACCACTGCACGAACCCGTTCACCCGCGCGTGACTCTCCGATCCATGGATCCGTTCCGCGATCTGCTCTACGCCGATCTGCGGCTGCGACGCGGATTTACTACTCGAGTTGATCCGTCTTACAAACCCGTCCAGGAATGACGAACTCCCGTCTTTTACGGGTAAGTGTGATTGTGGCGATGGCAACGGTAAGCTACACCGTTGACTGCTGGTGGAGGAATGGATCTGTTTCACGCTCGTTAATCGTCGCACTACGGAGCCTGCTTGGAGAGACTGAAGGACCCGTTCTCTACAGCTGCGAAGCGCCATTGATTATATCGTTTAGTTGATAACGGTCGGAAAAGGGAGTTTCCCGTGGCTAACGGTAACTAGGTCGACGTGACGCGATCACGACCACAGCGTGTTGAGATTGGGTCGCGGACTTGTAAAATCTCGCAACAGTAGCAACGCGTTCTAGAATTCACGAGCAAGATCAAAGCGCGTTCTCTCACTAGCCTGCTCTTCACAGCAACAAGTTTTTGCTGGAGCAAAAATAAAAATGAATGCCAGTTAAAAGGAGCACCACTCGAGATATAAGCAGCGAAGGCACAGGAAAGTTATCGAGATTACCTTAGGGGCTGACCGACCGAGCCGCGAGTTTAGGACGAACTGACGCCAGTAATTTTTCGTCCATCGACTCGAGCCCCTTCGTCAGGGAGAAACGGCGGTGATTGTGCCACATCAGCGCTCAGGCTCCACCGTACGGTCCCGAGTTCCCGCTTTCGAGACCGGCGAGGCGGTACCGCACTGAACCCCACTGCAATGCAGAGCGACCGACCGTTTGGTGCTTTGTCCAACCAGTTTGTACCTCGCCAAAGAGATTTCGCTAAATGTTGAGGGGAGTTCATGCCATTCTGGAAGGCTCACTAAATTTTGCAAGACACCCATGAGGAAGTTAGCGTCCTTTTCTTTGAACAGTGTTGGTTGCACGAGACACTACATCCACTGTGTACAAACTCCATTACAGTTGTTCCCAAGTCACATGAATTCGGCCATTCACCTCAAGAGTCTCAGCTTTTGAGAGTGAACCAAAGCTATCCTTCTGCTTCAAAGAACTCATCTTCCTCCTCCTCAGCAACACCCCCCTCACTGCTTCCCACCCCATCAGCACCTTCTCCTGCCCCTCCAGATGAGTTTACCCCATCCTGACGGCCTTCAATCACGCCTTCACCTCCTCCCAGCCCATTCCCCTTCTTCTCCCCCCCAGCAGCAGCAGCTGCCGCTGTAACAAACCCCACATTCTCGATCACATACTTCCCGATTGTCCCTTGCGCAGTAACAGCACCAGCATTTGTTGGCACGGTCACTTGCTGATCCAGGCTGACATAGCAGTCAGAGATGAGATGGACTGCCAGCTGGACGGGGTGGAAGAGAAAAAGGAGGTGAAAGGGTGGGATTGCACGTGTATCATGATTGTATGTGTGTTGCTTTCAAACACTCAGTGCGTACACCTGAAAGTGGTCAGGACACACGCACATGCGTCACTGACGAGTGCAGCTCAAGCACGTGCAGGCGGGTGGTGAGTCGGTGTGTGAAACAGAGCTTGGAGCTTTATTACACCTGAAACTGGCTAGGACGCACGCACATACCTGCTTCACTGACGATTGCAGCTCGGGCACGTGCAGGCGGGTGGTGAGTCGGTGTGTGAAGGAGACACGTTTGAGAGCGAGCAGGGTGGGGGAGTCTGCTGCTGCTACCACCACCCACCACCCCTCCTCCTTCACCTGTAAACCGATAGATACGTCATGACGAATGGTAGAGTAGGCATGTGAGCGAGTGAGTGAGTAAGCACGTGACGGCAGAGAGAGCGAGTCGGTGTGCAAGTGATGGTGGAGAAAGCGGGTGAGTAGGCAAGTGATGGTAGCACAATCTGAGCTATTATTTTGAGCACATATTTTGGGCAATTTAAAAAAATTGCAAAAGAAGGACCAGCGTGCATCCAAGGAATATGCATCATATCTGCTTGAACACACCTTGGGGAAGAAGGGCGTGTAGGCACGCAGAGAGTGTGGCTGGTGCGGCCGCGCGCGGCGAAGCGATACCTCCACCACCACTGCTGCTGTTGCTGCAGCTGCGGACTTTGCAGGTGTCTTCTCCCCATCCGCTGTGCCCGTGGAGAGCACTCGCACTGACATGGACACTCTAGGCAGCATCCCCAGAGCCTGGGAGATACAAGGGCAAGGGGGTGAGAGGAGAGGGGGGGACAAGAGAGAGAAGGAGAAAGAGTGCAGGTTGGGGAGGGAAGGAAGAGACAAAAGAAGGGAAGGTAGGGGCAGGGGGAGTAGAAGAGGGGAGAGCAAATGAAGTGAGAAATTGTTGAGGTGTAAGACAATGCGAATACCAAGAAACCAATGGCATAAAAGAAATAAATGCAGAGAACAAGCTAGAGGGAGAGAAAACAGCACTTCAAGTAAGTCGGTACAAACAATGCATTCAATGACTAGAAGCATTCTGAGTTAGCAGCTGCAGATGGAAAAGCAGATGCAAGTGAGAGATGCTTTTTTAGTCGACCCAAGAAGTTGTAAGTGTGAGATGCTTGCTAATGTACGTGCCGCTAAAGGTCCAGCCAACCATTGTTAGCATGTACAACTAGTAACCAACCAGGGGAGAAGGGACAAGAGGAGCATGGAGGGCAGCTAGGGGATAGAGCTCCGTTTGATGCGTTTCCTATCATACAAGAACTCAGTTTCTGGTGTTAATTAGTTTCCCATCATATAAGAACTCAATGTCTGGTGTTAATTAGTTTCCCATCATATAAGAACTCAATGTCTGGTGTTAAAGTGTTGCCTATCATATAAGAACTCAATGTCTGGTGTTAATTAGTTTCCCATCATATAAGAACTCAATGTCTGGTGTTAAAGTGTTGCCTATCATATAAGTACTCAATGTCTGGTGTTAATTAGTTTCCCATCATACAAGAACTCAATGTCTGGTGTTAATTAGTTTCCCATCATATAAGAACTCAATGTCTGGTGTTAATTAGTTTCCCATCATATAAGAACTCAATGTCTGGTGTAATTACGTATAAAATTCAAGCATACCTGAAGGAGGTCGGCACGAGCGGCAGGCGAGAGGTGGGAGGAGAGGAGCTGGCGGAGGTGATGTGGCGAGGCGGACAGCAGGGCGGATAGCGATGCCAGCCTGGCAGCTGTCAGGGCGTCCTCCAATGAGGACGTGACATGTGGCAGCATGGCTATGGGCGAGCCAAGGTCGCACCAGACAGCCTGTGGGAGGGAGGAAAGGGAAGTACAGGGAGGTAAGAGGAGGTGCCTGCCTTTGGGTGGATTTTGAGGCGCCTCAAAAACGGCCTTTGGGTGGACCATCTGGGTGAGGTGCATGGTGAGGTGAGCACAGAGAGCAGGTGATGAGGCGATTTTTGAGTCGACTCAAAAATGTTTTGAGACGTCTCAAAACACTCCTTTTTTCACGTTGCGTGAGGTGCATGGTGAGGTGAGCACAGAGAGCAGGTGATGAGGCGATTTTTGAGTCGACTCAAAAATCGCCTCATCTGGTTGATGCGCATGGTGAGCTGAGCACAGACAGCAGGATCATCAATGCGCTTCACGGAAACCACCTCTGGACCATCATTCGCACGATCGTTTGATTCATAATCACCTGCACCGCATCCCACCCACCTGGATGACCATCTGTGTGAGGCGCATGGTGAGCAGAGCAGGCTGTAGCTGGCCGGCTGTAGCAGCGGTGTCAATCATGGCCTGCAGCACTCGCATGGTCTGATCCAGCACACTCTTGAGATCCGTCTCGTAGTCACTCATTGGCATGGCCAGGCGGGAGAAGTGCGCCTGGGAGGGGGGGGGAGGAGAGATGGAGGAGTGGACAGCAGAGGGAGGAGAAAATATGGAGAAAGGGGACGGAAATGGCAGGGGAGAGGAGCAAGAGACGGTGGGAGGGGAACGTAGGATGTAGCTGAGCGGGTGGCTGCAGCAGCCGTGTCGATCATGGCCTGTGGCACGCGCATCGTTTGATCCAGCACACTCTTAAGGTCCGTCTCGAAGTCTCTCATTGGCATTGACAGCCGGCTGATATCACCTGAAGGCTGATATCACCTGAAGGCTGATCTCACCTGAAGGCTGATCTCACCTGAAGGCTGATCTCACCTGAAGGCTGATCTCACCTGAAGGCTGATCTCACCTGAAGGCTGATCTCACCTGAAGGCTGATCTCACCTGAAGGCTGATCTCACCTGAAGGCTGATCTCACCTGAAGGCTGATCTCACCTGAAGGCTGATCTCACCTGAAGGCTGATCTCACCTGGAGCAACAGGTTGGTCTTGGTGTGCGGGTCGTCGTAGGTGCGATGGTCATTGAGAATTTTGGAGAATACATTGCGCAGGCTAACTAGATTCACCTGAGGACTGACCTCACCTGAGGGCTGATCTCACCTGAGGGCTGACCTCACCTGAGGGCTGATCTCACCTGAGGGCTGATCTCACCTGAGGGCCGACCTCACCTGAGGGCTAACTAAATTCACCTGGAGCAGCAAGTTGGTCTTGGTGTGCGGGTCGTCGTAGGTGCGATGGTCCACCTTCCAGCGCACATGCTTTGCCAGCTCTGCGTTCACAAACTCCTGTATCAGCCAAGAGCAGAGAGAAATGGGCAGAGCAAGGAGCAGAGAAATGGTTAGAGAAATGGGAAGTGAAACAAGGAAAAAAAGAGTCGTGTGTTGTCCACACAGCAAGTCCCCCTGGGCACCACGCCTGGTTGCACGTCACTGCACTGAACCGCACATCACCCCTCTCAAATCATGAAGCTTTACTCTCCTCATTGTGCCTGACTGGCAGCTCGTCGAACTCTGCCGCCCCACACAGCATGTGCAGCACCGTCTCTAGAGTCACCGCCGTGGCACCATGACTATGATCAAGGAACCTCCAGAACCGCACTGAACCGCACCGCACCGCACTGCACCCTTATCATGCCGTACTCACCTCATTGTGCCTGACTGGCAGCTCGTCGAACTCTGCCGCCCCACACAGCACATGCAGCACCGTCTCTAGTGTCACTGCCGCCACAGCGGGCGGCGAAGTGAGATTGGCGGTGAACAGTGCGGCGGTGGTGAAGTGCAGGTAGTACTGCGACGCAATCAGGCCGGGCGGCAGCGGATCCACACTGCCGTCCTCATGCAGCGCAATGCAGCCAGCAGCATCCAGGTCAGAGAGAGTGCGGCTGACGAGACTGGAGAGGGGCGAATGGGTTTTCAGAAGGGAAGAAATGATGTGAGATTTTAGACGCAAGAGTGTGACTTTGGTGAGGAGCGGCAGAGGATCCACACTGCCGTTCTCATGCAGGGCGATGCAGCCGCCAGCATCGAGGTCGGAGAGAGTGCGGCTGACGAGACTGCCAGTAGGGAAGGCGGGATGAGAGTGTAAAGAGCGAGTGGGGAATGAATAAGGGAGGAGGATCCACACTGCCGTACTCATGCAGGGCGATGCAGCCGGCTGCATCCAGGTCAGAGAGAGTGCGGCTGACGAGACTGGAGGGGCATGGACGAGTGGGAGATGAGTAGGGAAAAAGTGGAGGATACGTGGGGAGTGGCCAAGCAAGGTAAGGGTGTGGCGGTGAATCCTCTCATGAAGCAGCAGCGGATCCACACTGCTGTCCTCATGCAGGGCGAATCGCCACGTGTATGAAGAAGTGTTTTGAGACGTCTCAAAACACTTCATACGATACACGCGGTGAATCCTCTCATGAAGCAGCAGAGGATCCACACTGAGGTGACTTTTGAGTCGACTCAAAAGACACTTCTTCATACGATGCACGCGGTGAATCCTCTCATGAAGCAGCAGCGGATCCACACTGCTGTCCTCATGCAGGGCGAATCAGCCTGCTGCATCCAGGTCGGAGAGAGTGCGGCTGACGAGACTGCAGGCAGGGAGAAGGCAAACCAATGGGAGAGGCACGTTGCGCGTAGAAGGTCCAGTTTCCTACTCTGAAAGAAAAACGTTGACAGACTCTGCACTGGTGTCAGAGAGGCAGTAGGAGGGGAGGGGCTGCAGAGTTTTGAGGCGTTTCAAAAACCGCGTGAACTTAGACGAGTTTTGAGGCGCCTCAAAAATCGCGTGAACTTAGACGAGTTTTGAGGCGCCTCAAAAACCGCGTGAACTTAGATGAGTTTTGAGGCGCCTCAAAAACCGCGTGAACTTAGACGAGTTTTGAGGCGCCTCAAAAACCGCGTGAACTTAGACGAGTTTTGAGGCGCCTCAAAAATCGCGTGAACTTAGACGAATTTTGAGGCGCCTCAAAAACCGCGTGAACTTAGACGAGTTTTGAGGCGCCTCAAAAACCGCGTGAACTTAGACGAGTTTTGAGGCGCCTCAAAAACCGCGTGAACTTAGACAAATTTTGAGGCGCCTCAAAAGTCGTTGACAGACTCTGCACTGGTGTCAGAGAGGCAGTAGAAGGAGGGGAGGGGTTGCAGAGGAGGCTGCGGAAGAAGGTTAAGGTGAGATAGTCCACGCGTGCTGCACGCTGGCTGGCGATGCAGAGGAGTGACTTGGCGAAGCAAGGCGTTGCCTCTCAACCCCAGAAGCCTACTCTGAAAGGAGTACATTGACTTTTGAGACGTCTCAAAAGGAGTACATTGACCGATCCTGCACTGGTGTCGCAGGGTGTTTTTGAGAATTCTCAAAAACACTTGGAGAAGCAAGGCGTTGCCTCGAAGCCAGAAGCTTACTCTGAAAGGAGTACATTGACCGATCCTGCACTGTTGTCAGAAAGGCCATAGTAGGATAGGTAGGTTGCAGAAGAGGTGGCGAAATAGCAGGTCTGGGTGAGATGATCAACCAAAATAAAAACACAGGAGAAGCTTACTCTGAGAGGAAAACGTTGACAGGCTCAGCGCTAGTGTCGGAAAGGCCATAGAAGAGAAGAAGGTCCAGGCTTTCACTAAACCCAAAAGTACAACACAGGAGAAGCTTACTCTGAGAGGAAAACGTTGACAGACTCAGCGCTGGTGTCGGAAAGACCGTAGAAGGAGGGGTTGCAGAGGAGGCGGCGGAAGAAGAAGGTCCAGGTGAGGTAGTCCATGGCATCCTGCACGCTGGCTATGCTGCCCCCCGCCACCTCCGCGTTCAGATGGTCGTGCAGCACCAGGTGCAGCGAGGACTCCACTGGGAACGGCTCGTACAGGAACTGCGGTGTTGGGGGGGTTGTGGGGGGGTAGAGAGGAGAGGGGAGGAGGGGGGACGGAGGGACAGAGGGACGGAGGAAGGGAGTTGAGGAAGAATAATTTGAGGGGTTGAAGAGCGAGCAAGAGAGGAAGAAGGTCCAGGTGAGGTAGGCTATGCTGCCCCCCGCCACCTCCGCGTTGAGATGGTCCTGCAGCACCAGGTGCAGCGATGACTCCACTGGGAACGGCTCGTACAGGAACTGCGGTGGAGGGGAGATGTGGGGAGGAGAAAACCAGAATGAGGGGCATGGGCGGCTTCATGAAGCATGCAGCACGAGGTGCAAAAAGACACCACTCCTCTCCTCTCCCCCCTCTTGTCTCTCACCAACTTATGAAAGCTCTTCTTGGGCTCGCTCGTGCACGAGGATCACCGCCTTGGCTTTGTTATCAAACGGCTACCTGCTCTCGTATGATCGTACTATTTCTCTCCTACTTCCTCTCGCAACCCTCCTTCCCATTATGTCGCACCTTCTTATAGAAGCTCTTCTTGGGCTCGTGCACGAGAATCACCGCCTTAGCTTCGTTGTCGAACTGCGGCCGCCCCGCGCGCCCCATCATCTGCAGCACGTCTGTGATTGGCATCTCCACATACCGCTTCTGCTTCCCATCGAAATACTCCGTTCCCTTCACCACCACTAGATGGGCTGGTAAATTCACACCCCAAGCTAGTGTGGATGTACACACGAGCACCTGGAGGAGAACGAATGAAAAAGAAGAATGGGAAGAAAAGCAGCAGCGGATGCAAGAGGGAGGGGAATGCAGATGGGCAGCGGAGGGCAGGAGAGGTGAGGGATTGGGGATTACCATACAGTCATATAGGAGACAGGAGACAGTCACATAGGGCTTACTTGAATCTTCCTCTCAGCAAAGAGCGTCTCCACCAGCGATCGGTCCCCCTGAGTGAGCCCAGCGTGGTGCAGCCTGATGCCAAACTGTAGCGTGTGCTTCAGCTGCATCTCACTTTCATCCCACTGCCACATGGTTACCATGCGGTTACCATACAACTACGATGCAATGATCACGCAATCACCCTGAATCTTCCTCTCAGCAAAGAGTGTCTCCGCGAGCGACCGGTCCCCCTGAGTAAGCCCAGCGTGGTGCAGCCCGACGCCAAACTGCAGCGTGTGCTTCAGCGCCCCACCTCATTCTAATGCCAGTGAAACACACATGGTTACCACATGGTTACCACACACTTTACCTGGATCTTCCTCTCGGCAAAGAGGGTCTCCACCAGCGATCGGTCCCCCTGGGTGAGCCCAGCGTGGTGCAGCCCTATGCCAAACTGCAACGTGTGCTTCAGCTCTGCTGACGATGCCATGGATACATGCGCCTCCATCTCCTCCTCACTCGCGTGCACAAACTGCCGCGGCCGCTCGTCTGCTGCTGCGTACTGATCGGCGGGGAAAAGGGAGACATGAAGAAAGACAAAATGAGATCAACCGTTTTCAAACGAGTCTGCCTTCGCAACGACACGAACGAACAGGAACGGTTGATGAGCGTGCACGAGCACGGGCTTGACGGGCGAGGGGGTGAGAATGGAGGCGTAGAGTGGCTTGTTCATGGAGTTCATGCGCGGGCAGTAGAACTTGCCCGGGTAGCCCTGAATCCCAGTTCATGCCCCGTGCAGTAGCCCCTCTCTTGGTGCCATCTCAAGCCCAATTCCGCGTTATCTCTGACCAAACTATGAAGTTTGATTCTCACTTGATGAGATCGAGCGCTGTGAGCCAGGTCTGCCGTTGCGACGACACGAAAACGAGCACGGGCTTCACAGGCGAGTGGGTGAGGATGGCGGCGTAGAGCGGCTTGTTCATGGCGTTCATGTGCTCATTTGAAACCAGACCACACGTGACCTGTGTAGCCTTTCTTACAATGTCGAATCATTCCTCACCTGAATGAGATCAAGTGCAGTGAGGCGGGTCTGTCTGGCGCCTTGAGGAGACGAACACGAGCACGGGCTTCACAGGCGAGTGGGTGAGGATGGCGGCGTAGAGCGGCTTGTTCATGGCGTTCATGAGCGGGCAGTAGAGCAGCTTTAGTAGAGCTTGCCCAGATAGCCCCCGAAGCAATCTTGAAGAATCACTCACTTGAATGAGATCGAGCGCTGTCAGCCGGGTCTGGCGCCGGGACGAGACGAAAACGAGCACAGGCTTCACAGGCGAGTGCGAGAGGATGGCGGCATAGAGCGGCTTGTTCATGGCGTTCATGCGCGGGCAGTAGAACTTGCCCGGGTAGCCTTGGATGTGCACGTCCAGCGGCACGGGGCGCACGCTGGGCTTGAAGTTGAAGAGACCGACTCTCTCAATCCCCAGCCAGTCAGCCAGGTCCCTGAAAAAGAGAAAAGGAGTGGAGCGGAATGAAAGAGGGAGGCGAAGAGAGGATGAAAAAGGAGTGAAGACGACAGTAGAACTTTCCCAGGCTTTTGAGAATTCTCAAAAGCCTAATAGGAGATAGGCGTGATAGGAGAGTGGGCGGCGTCACAAACACCACCTTCTCTCTCCTCATTGGAATAAGCTCATGGATCTAGTCTGCTGCCCCAAACGAGAGGTATGTAGCATGCATCTCACCTGCCCCCAGCAGGTGAATCTACTCATGGGCTACCCCAGCCCAGGACCTCATGGTCCTTACCTGGCATTGGCGAGAGCAGTGGAGAGGCCGAGGAAGCGGATGGGGCGGGCGGTGCGGGCAGAGATGTATCTCATCCTCGATACAATCACCTCCAGTACTGGCCCTCTGTCCTGCCCCAGCAGGTGAATCTCGTCCATCACCATCAACCCCACCTGCATGGGATGGAAGGCAGAGGGCGTTGCATAAAGTAAGGGGAAGAGGTGTAAGAAGGGTGTACGGTTGAACAGTTGGACACTGACATGCTACATCCGCGTGTAGCGAGGCGATTTTTGAGGTGCCTAAAAAAACGCCCCACTGAACAGTCTGACACTGACATGCTACATCCTCGATCGAGGCGATACCAGCATTGCGACCACTGACTCTGTAGGCGAATCTCGTCCTATTGCCATCAGCCCCACTGGCAAGACATTGCATTTCAGACGCAAACAGGGGTGGGTTTAACTCACCACACATGCACAGCACATACATGCACATACATGCACAGCACATACATGCACACACATGCACACACACGCACACACATGCACATACATGCACACACATGCACATACATGCACATACATGCACATACATGCACATACGTGCACATACATGCACACACATGCACAGCACATACATGCACATACATGCACAGCACATACATGCACACACATGCACAGCACATGCATGCACATACATGCACATACATGCACATACATGCACAGCACATACATGCACAGCACATACATGCACATACATGCACATACATGCACATACATGCACACACATGCACAGCACATACATGCACATACATGCACATACATGCACATACATGCACATACATGCACATACATGCACATACATGCACACACATGCACAGCACATACATGCACATACATGCGCACACGTGCGCACCACACCCAATTCCCCTAACCCAACCCCCCCTTACGCCCCAGTTTCTCTCACCGTCTGCGCATATGATCGGTTGTGCCAGCTGCGAGTGATGCCGTCCCACTTCTCTGGAGTTGCCACGATCACATCAGCCGCCACCAGCAGCTTCATGTCTGGTGTGAGATCCCCTGTTAGTTCCACCTGGAGATGAAGGAAAGAGGGGAGAACACGAAAGAGAGGAGCACACAGAGGGTGTGGCATTGATGTCGGCCGCCACCAGCAGCTTCATGTCTGGCGTGAGATCGCCAGTCAGCTCCACCTGAAGATAAAGGGAAGACAGGGAGAAGGAGAGGATGAAGAGAAAAGATAAGAGAGGAATGCAATGGAGTGGGTGGTGGGGTGGGTGGGTGAGGTAATTCTGCCAGCCGCCATCAACAGCTTCATGTCCGGAGTGAGATGGCTTGTTTAGCCCCACCTGGAGAGGAAGGGCAGACAGGAAGAGGGAATGACACTTGTTATCTGAGTGGGTGAGGCGATCACATCAGCCGCCACCAGCAGCCTCATACCCGGAGTAAGATCTCCAGTCAGCTCCACCTGCAGTGCAATGTGGTCGGAATAGGGCGAGGAACACAGGGGGTATCGAGAGGGCAATGGTTCAATCAATGAAGGCCAACAGCAACAGCTTCATGTTGACCTTGCATCGCCGCAACATCTGCTGTTTCCATTCCATCCAACTACTCAAAGGAGGCTAAGGAAGTGGTGCGTTAAGATTTAGAGTGGACAAGCAAATACGACATAACCTTTAAAAAAACCAGTTACGGCTTGGGCTTTCCTACTCACCATGCACTTGCCGAGCTTTGGCATGAAGTTCTTGCCCCAGTCCTCCATCCTCTCTCGCACCAGAGCTTTAAGTGGCGCTATGTAAATCACCTGCCAGCACGTGCAGAAAGGGTGGGCAAAAGACGGGCCAGAAGGTCAACGGTCCAGGGTCAGGGTTAAGGGTTTAGGGTTTAGGGTTTAGGGTTTAATCCCCTTTTTCTATAAGGTTTGCAATCTGACTAGCACTGCAAGCTTAGCCGAGACTGTATTGTCTTTGCCTCTCACCCCGAGTCCCTCACCTTCATGCCTCTCACCCCGAGTCCCTCACCTTCATGCCTCTCACCCCGAGTCCCTCACCTTCATGCCTCTCACCCCGAGTCCCTCACCTCCATGCCTCTCACCCCGAGTCCCTCACCTCCATGCCTCTCACCCCGAGTCCCTCACCTTCATGCCTCTCACCCCGAGTCCCTCACCTCCATGCCTCTCACCCCGAGTCCCTCACCTTCATGCCTCTCACCCCGAGTCCCTCACCTTCATGCCTCTCACCCCGAGTCCCTCACCTTCATGCCTCTCACCCCGAGTCCCTCACCTTCATGCCTCTCACCCCGAGTCCCTCACCTTCATGCCTCTCACCCCGAGTCCCTCACCTTCATGCCTCTCACCCCGAGTCCCTCACCTTCATGCCTCTCACCCCGAGTCCCTCACCTTCATGCCTCTCACCCCGAGTCCCTCACCTTCATGCCTCTCACCCCGAGTCCCTCACCTTCATGCCTCTCACCCCGAGTCCCTCACCTTCATGCCTCTCACCCCGAGTCCCTCACCTTCATGCCTCTCACCCCGAGTCCCTCACCTTCATGCCTCTCACCCCGAGTCCCTCACCTTCATGCCTCTCACCCCGAGTCCCTCACCTTCATGCCTCTCACCCCGAGTCCCTCACCTTCATGCCTCTCACCCCGAGTCCCTCACCTTCATGCCTCTCACCCCGAGTCCCTCACCTTCATGCCTCTCACCCCGAGTCCCTCACCTCCATGCCTCTCACCCCGAGTCCCTCACCTTCATGCCGGGCTGTGTGAGGAACATCCTGAGCATGGCAATTTCGGCCGAGATGAGATAGTCGTGCTACTGCTGGTGAGTGTACCCAACAGCTCACTCACCCATGCATACCTATCTCTCTAAAATCCCTAGTTCCCCTACCGTCATGCCTGCCTGTGTGCAGAACAGCCTGAGCACCGCAAGCTCGGCCAAAATGGCCTTGCCAGTGCCGGTGGGAGCTCGCACCCAGCAGCACATTCACATTCACCTGTATCTCTCTGCCGGTGAGAGATGCAGCACATTCACCTGTATCTCAATGTACCCTTCCCTCTCCTACCTTCATGCCTGGCTGCGTGCGGAAAAGCCTGAGCATGGCAAGCTCAGCCGAGATGGTCTTGCCACTGCCGGTGGGGGCACCGAGCAGCACGCTGTGGTCGGAGTGGTACAGCATGTGGAAGGCCTGAGTCTGAATGGGGTTGAAGTGTGAAAAGCCGTACAACCCGATGGCCTGGGGATCCCCGAGGGCTGTCACTGGGAGCGGGCGCAGATTCAGGAGCTCTGTGTGGGGCGGGTGGCGCTGGGGAGAAACAAAGGGGAGGGATGTGTGGGGACGGCGGAAGGGGGAAAAGCGAGAGAAACAAAGGGGAGGGAAGGAGATGAGAAGATTGAAGCAGCAAAGGCAGTGGTAGGCAGTGGGAGCACCGAGCAGCACGCTGTGATCGGAGTGGTACAGCGTGTGGAAGGCCTGAGTCTGAATGGGGTTGAATTGCGAAAAGCCGTACAGCCCGATGGCCTGGGGGTCCTCGAAGGCTGTGATTGGAAGCAGGCATAATTTCAGGAGTTCTGTGTGGGCCGGGTGGCGCTGGGTAAGGGGAAGGCAGAAGGGGGAAAGCAGCAAGAGGAACAGAGGGTTGCGAATGAATAGATCAATGCAGAGGTGACTTTTGAGTCGACTCAAAAGTCACAGGGGGTTGCGAATGAATAGATCAACGCAGAAGTAGCAGAGTTGAAACTTGAAAGGCTGCATTCCAGACAGGATGAGGGTTGCGCTGGGCAGCATGAGATTCACCCCAGGGCAGGAAGAGAGTTATTAGGGGCAGTTACCCCGGGGCAGGATGAGAGTTATTCGGGGAAATTAACCCAGGGCAGGATGAAAGTTACCTCGGGCAGGATGAGGTGGCGGAAGGAGATGGTGTGGGTGGAGGAGGAGGAGAGCCAGTTGTCTGAGATGGCTTTCACGTAGTACTGAGGGGGTAGCGGCTCAAAGATGGGGATGGTGAAGGTGAGCGTGTGCGTGCCCTGTGCCATCATCTTCTTGGACAGAATGAAGTACTCCGTGTGGTAGATGTGCTCGTTCTCACTATCCTGCCAAGGTCAAGCGCGGTGGAAAGGGGTGGAGAGGAGTGGAGTAGGGTAGGGAGGGGTGGAGAGGGGTGGAGAGGGGCTTAGAGAGTGGAGAACGGGATGGTGAAGGTGAGCGTGTGTGTGCCCTGTGCCATCATCCTCTTGGACAGAATGAAGTACTCCGTGTGGTAGATGTGCTCGCGTGATTAACACTTAGCTGGCAACTAAGTGTGAATTACACAGCAGCCAAGGTGAGGTGTACTATAGTTTACTGCTTTTTGCATTTTACTTTGTTTGCTCTTTTGGAATGTTACTGTACTATACAGAGTCGAGCTGCTGAGGATTTCGAGGTGGTTAGGGGGGAGGTTGGTGGCGAATTCGATTCCAGCCAGCCTGGGAATTCAATTCGCCATTCACCAGGCTGGAAGGCGGTGCATGCCTAGTGGGCCGAGTGGGACCCAGCTAGCACCTTGAAGCCTACGCGATCAGCTCGGCTGACTCGCGCTTAGGAGTAGAGGTAGCTTGCGGGACAAGGCACCTAGGCAGGAGGGGATGTAGACTGGGGTAGCGCTCAGACTCGTTGCTTTTTGCTTGTATGTTTCTCGTTTACTGCAATTGTGATTTCCTAAACCACGGGGAACTAGCAGTAGAGAGGAGCTGAAGCAAATCGGCGGAGCCCTTGCGAGGGAGTTAAGTCTTGTTTCATACAAGCAAAAAGGGTAGTCAGGATTACGATTGTTGAGAGAAGAGGTGGCAGGATCTACTGCCTGGAGTTGCCCACGGTGATGCACCGTGAGGAATGAGTAATTTCGACCGTGAGCTTCACACTCATCAACTGCGCTCTGGACACCGATTCCCGGCGAGGATGATGGAGGGACGTGATCCGCCGGTCAGGATGCCTGGATTTCGGGCGGGCGAAGGAGGGACGATCTCGCGCGGTAACCAAGGCGGGGATCGGGAGGAAGAACGAGGTGTACACGGAGAACAACAGTCGAGCTCTGCATGCGACTTGCCCGCGGAGAGGAGTGGAGGGCGACCTGTGGGGAGTGGATCTCGCCGAGGAAATCCAGATCTGGGAGGAGACGATCAACATGAAGATCGACGAAGTCAGAAGGGAGGGGAAGATCATCGAGAAGAACGGCGGAGTCAGAGAGGAGAAGAAGATCAACGTGAAGAAAGGCGTAGTCTGAGGGGAGGAGACGATCAATCGGTGGAACGACGAAGTCAGCGAGGCAAGGAAGCATATCACGGATTCTCTGCTGGAGGATACGAAGCCATGGAGGCCGGGAGAGCAGGGCGACCTGCAGGGAGTGGAGAAGGAGGGAACACAAGCTGGGGGACAGGCAGGTCGATGAGTACTACACCCCCCAAAATTGAGGTACCAGACCGCTTCTCGGGGGCACCCGGAGAGGAGCCCACGCTGAAAACTACCTGATGATGATTGAAGACATTCGCTACTGCTGGGATAGGGAGCGACTGGATCCTATTGAATTTTTCAGAGGCTTGGGGAGGACTCTCAAAGGAGAGGCGTTGACTCATTACCGCGTGGAGAGGCAGGGGCTGCTGATGCGGAGCAACAGAGGAGATATCTTACCGGCAGATATTACGGACCGTTTCTTGGAAAGCCTGCAGGAGCAGTTCCCGGGGCATTCGGCTGACCGGATGGCGGAGTTTCAAGACTTCAGAAGAGCGCCGGCAGAGTCGATGTTGGCCTACTATAACCGTTTACTGGAGCTGGCAGAGGATATGGGCTGCGTGGAGGAGCGCATCCTAGTGACCAAGTTCGTCAACGGACTGGATGGGGACTTGATACGAGACATGAGAAGCCGACTATACTCCTTGGGGGTACGGGCGAAGCTGCGACAGGTGTACCAGGTGGCGAAAGAAGTGGAGGATGGAAAGAGGTTTTTCGAAGGAATGAGGGGGTCAAGCTCCAGTCGGCCGAGCGAACGTCGGAGGCCTGCTTGGGCAGCGGTGGAAGGGAGACAGGGGGAAGAGGAACGAAGAGAGAGGCCGTCTGAAGATAGACGCAGGTGTTACAAGTGCGGCGAAAAGGGGCACGTGCGGAAGGACTGCGCCATAGACATAGTGTGCGACACATGCAAGATGAAAGGACATTTCAGACGTGACTGCCCCAAGGCACCTATCTGCACCGGGTGTGGGAAAAGGGGGCATACTGAAGACAGGTGCTACAGCAAGGGAGAGAGAATGCGAGGAAAATCGGCAAGGGAGTTACAGTTAGAGAGAGAGGTGGCGAAGCTGAAGGGACAGTTGGAGAAGACTGAGATTAGTGAGGACCCTGAGAAGGCATTGCTGGCTTGGGAGGACGATGAAGAGGAGGAGTATGAGAGAGAGGAGGCAGAGTACGGGGCCATGGCCATACCACCTAGAGACCGAGAGGAGTTGGGGCTGCGCAGCGGCGGGAAGGATGGCAGGACAGAGCAGAAGCAGCCTGAAAGGAGAACCCCTCGGCAACAAGAAGAAAGCCATAAGCCGAGGACGGCTCGATGGCATCCTGAGGAGAGACTCGTCTGCCAACCCACGGCCCTGGTGGTAGAACCTAAGGCAGTGGCTGTCAGGGGCATATTAGTGGAGAACGCCGTGGTGGATACAGGCGCACAGAGTGTCCTGCTGGGAAGGAAGCTGACAGAACAGTTACGGGAGAAAGGGGACTTGGAAATAGTAAACAGAGGCATACTGATCATGACAGCCGAGGGAGGGGCACCAAAGTGGATGCCCTGTACTAAGGACCCCATCGAGATTACTCTGCAGCCGGGAGAGAAGGGAGAAACGACGATAAGAGTGCAATGTGGGCTGACGGAATCGGAGGATTATGATGTTCTGCTGGGGATGGAGCTGCTATTCAAGATAGGTACAACAATTTGTACCTGGCAGGAACAGGTGCTCTACCGCTCGGATTTCTGGATTGAGGGAAAGGAGTTGAGTGAGCTGCCAGTGCGGTTTGTCAAGACAGAACCGAAGAAGGCTTGGAGGGCGGAGGGCATGAGAAGAGAGAGCGTAAGGAGGGGGAGTACCAAAGAGGGCAAGGTCGGAGCTAACCTGAACCAGTATAGCGTTACCTTAGTGGAGCTGTTTGGAGGGCTGGGGGCAGGCTTAGCGGCGGCACTGGAAGCAGGGCTGAAGGTGAAAAGATGGGTGTATGTGGAAATAGACCCGGAGGTGAGGAGGATGGCTTGGAAGCATGCACAGATACTGCAGCAGCGGTACCCAGCTCAACTGGCGAAGGAAGTGATACGGGAGGCCATGCAGAATGAGAAGTGGGATGTGGGACAGCTTACCAAGGAAGACGTGAACCGCTGGGGAAAGGTGGACCTGTTGGTAGCAGGGTGGGAGTGCCAGGGTACTTCCCGAGCGGGGAAGGGAAGAGGAATGCAGGATGACCGCACGGCGATGGTGACAACACTGCTGACGATTATGAGGTGGGCGAGAGAATCTGGCGGGGAATATGCGTACATCCTAGAACATGTGGATATGAGGAGTGATAGCAGGGAGCCGGTCCGAGCCGTACGCGAACTGGTGGAAGCAGAATTGGGAAGGGGAGTGAGTTGTGACGGGGCACAGCTGGGGGCAAGGTGTCATAGAGTGCGGCAGTACTGGCAGAACGTCCTGCCAGAAGGAGAACTGAGGGCGAGATTAGCAAGGGTGGAGAGAGATGAGAGCCGAATCGTGGAAGACATTCTGGAACCAGGGAGAGTGGCCGCCCCAGTGGTAAAGCCAGATCATCCGCGACAGTATCAGTGTAACCGAGTGGGGGAAGCGAGGAGGGCCTGGCCGACACTGGTGGCCTATGCAAAGGCACGGGGATTTGTCGAAGTGGAAGGGACTCCAGGTCCAGGGATGGTGTATGATCACCGTAAGAAAAGATGGGAGGAGCCGACTGCTTTGGAGAGGGAATTAGCCATGGGGTACCTGCCGGGGGCAACTGCAGCAGATGGAGTAGGGGAGGAGGTGCGCAAAGCTGCCTTGGGCCGAGCCATAGACCAGCACTCACTGCGATGGCTAATTAGTGAGATGAGAAAGGGGCCAGCCGAGAAAAAGGGAAAGACGGAAGAGGAGAAGTGCAGGGGCAGCAAGCAGGCTGCTTACGCCGCTGTCAGCAAGCTCACAGACGAGAAGGAGATCAAAACTGCACCACCAGTAGGGACGGAAGCAGAGCCGGGCAAAACCTGGGAGCTGGGGGCAGGTATAGGGGAGCAAGCAGCCGAAGCAATCAGGGAGGTGTTGCAGCAGCATAGGGGCACCTTCGCCTATAACCTGCAGGAATTGGGGAGATACAAGGGGAGAGAGCTGGAGCTGAACCTCACGACTGAGCTACCTACATACCAACGCAGGAGGCGAATGAATGCGGAGGATGCAGCCATCTGCAAGGAGAAATGTGAGGAGTTGCTAGCTGCAGGGATTATTCGCCCGTCAGAATCAAGTTACGCGGCGGCCACGGTGGTGGCTGCTAGGAAGGACATCACGGGAAAGATTCTAGCGAAGCGGATGTGCGGGGATTTTCGGGAGCTGAACAAGATTACAAGCCTAGACAGATACCCTATGCCGACTGCTGAAGACATTTTCGACCGGCTGGAAGGGGCCACCGTCTTTACCACCTTGGACCTGCGGCAGGGCTTCAATCAAATAGGCATTAGAGAAGCAGATAAACGGAAAACAGCATTTCACGGGGTGGACGGTTTGTATGAGTACAACGTTATGCCTTTCGGGCTTCGTAACGCACCAGCAGTGTTCCAGAGAGCCATGGATCAAGTGCTGAAGGGGGTTCCAGCCGCAGCATGCTACATTGATGACGTGTTGATTTACAGCAGCAGCAAAGAACAGCATGTGCAAGATCTGAAGCAGACTCTGGAGGCAATAGCAGCTGCGGGGCTGACGTGTCACCCAGATAAGTGTAAGATAGCGAGGCACACGGTGGCTTACCTGGGGTTTGAAGTGAAGGGCGGTCGGCTGGCCATACAAGAGGCAAAGGTTAAGGTGCTGGAGAACCTGGCAGCGCCAAAGGATAAGACAGGGCTGCGGGCGTTACTCGGCTTCCTGAATTATTACAGGAAGTTTGTGTCAAACTTCAGTCGCCGTGCCTACGTGCTGAACCAGCTGCTGAGGGAAGGGAAGAGCTGGCAATGGGGAGAGGTGGAGGAGGCAGCAAGGCAGGACTTGCTCGAAGCAGTTAGGACAGGGACCTTACTGCAGATACCGAGGGCAGAAGCGCCTTTCATCCTGTACACGGACTGGAGCAGTACGGGAATGGGAGCGGTGCTCTGCCAAGAAATCGAGGGAGAGGAAAGAGTGATAGCCTTTGCCAGCCGAAGCTGCAGCCCATCCGAGGCTAACTACTGCTCATACGAGGGAGAGGGCCTGACGGCAGTGTGGGGAATCACGCATTTCAAGGTATACCTGCAGGGCCGGCACTTCACATTAGTGACTGATCATCAGCCACTGCTATGGTTGATGACTAATCAAGAGCTGACGGGAAGAAACGCTCGATGGGCTATCAAGTTGTTGGGATTTGACTTTGAGATCCGGCACCGACCGGGTAAAACACTGCAGCATGCAGATGGGCTGTCAAGGAACCCACCACCGATGCAGCCGGTAGCGCAGCTGGCGGCCTTAGCCCACACCGTGGCCGTAAGCTGGGGGCAGGAGAAGGGAGAGAAGCGGTTAGCAGATATATGGGAGGACGAGGAGACCATGAGCTGGATCAAAGGGGAGCCACTGGAGGAGGAAGGCGTAAGTGAGAGAGCAAGAGCCAGAGGGCAGCATTACAGATGGTTTCAGGAGCAGCTGCAGCTGAGGACCAGCGAAGGATGGAGGGTAGTGCCGCAGCCGCAAGAGAGGAACAGGATCATGGGGAAGGTGCATGCGAAGCTGGGACATTACGGCATCACCAGGACACGGCAGCTGCTGAGCACCATGTACTGGTGGGCAAGCATGGGGAAGGATGTGGCAGGACTGGTAGCCAGCTGCGAGGCTTGTCAAAGGAATAAAGCAAGGCTGGAAAAGGAGAGGGAGGAGCTGCACTCACTACCGATTCGGGGGTTAGGTTACAGGTGGTCGCTGGACCTGGCAGGAGAGTTACCATTATCAAAAGGAGGGAAGCAGTACATCCTGATCATGGTTGAGCACACGAGCAAATGGGTGGAGGCGCGAGCATTACCAAGCAAGAGTAGCGCACTGATAGCGGACGCATTCGAGGAGTTAGTACTGACCAGGTACGGTGCATGTGGGGAGGTGCTTACCGATCAAGGGACAGAATTTCAAGGGAGCTTTGATGAGCTGCTAGAGGAGATGGGCATTACGCATCGTGTCACCTCAAGGTATCACCCTCAATCGGACGGGCTGACAGAGAGGCTCATACAAACCGTGAAGAAAGGACTTCGGGCCTATGGAGAGACACACAAGAGGAGTTGGGACAGGGATCTCTGGTGGGTGCTTGCGGGATACCGGTTTGCGAAGCAGGCAGCGCTGAAGCATCTGTCCCCGTATCATCTACTGTACGGACGGGACCTGGTGCTACCTGTGGATGCACCGAAGCTGCTCTCGGCGACGATTGAAGCGGACGAGCCGAGCCTGTGGGCGGGATTAGCGGAGAAGAGGGCGAGGTATCTGAAAGAGCTGACTCCAGCTGCCTTGGATAATCTACACGTGGCGCAGCTGAGGGATGCAAGGCGGTACCAGCAGCGCAAAGCAGGAGGGATGGGAGGAAAGAGTCACCAAGTGGAAGCGGGGCAGGAGGTGTACCTGCGCAGGGCTAAGCGAGATACGCTGGACTTAGCTGTGGGACCGGAGCGATGGAGGGTGAAAGAGGTAAGGGAGTCGGGGGTGCTAGTGCTGGAGGATGATCGAGGGGAGTACCTGAAGGAGCATATCACCAACGTGGCCAGGGCGGGAAGGGAGAAGCCTCAGGCATTGGATCCCGTGTCTGGAGCAGCTCGGGTGCGTGCTCAGTCACGGGAGGGGGCAGGGAAGCCTGAGATACGAGGAGGGGATCAGAACAGAGTGATTACATACGCCAGGAGGAAGAAGGGATGAGCCGGTCACCTGGATGAGAGGTGGAGGGAGAGGGAGTGAGGAAGTCAGGCAGGGATGCAAGGGAGAGTGAGAAGGAAGGGACAGCAGAGGGGATTCACGACAGCTGTCGCGTGATTAACACTTAGCTGGCAACTAAGTGTGAATTACACAGCAGCCAAGGTGAGGTGTACTATAGTTTACTGCTTTTTGCATTTTACTTTGTTTGCTCTTTTGGAATGTTACTGTACTATACAGAGTCGAGCTGCTGAGGATTTCGAGGTGGTTAGGGGGGAGGTTGGTGGCGAATTCGATTCCAGCCAGCCTGGGAATTCAATTCGCCATTCACCAGGCTGGAAGGCGGTGCATGCCTAGTGGGCCGAGTGGGACCCAGCTAGCACCTTGAAGCCTACGCGATCAGCTCGGCTGACTCGCGCTTAGGAGTAGAGGTAGCTTGCGGGACAAGGCACCTAGGCAGGAGGGGATGTAGACTGGGGTAGCGCTCAGACTCGTTGCTTTTTGCTTGTATGTTTCTCGTTTACTGCAATTGTGATTTCCTAAACCACGGGGAACTAGCAGTAGAGAGGAGCTGAAGCAAATCGGCGGAGCCCTTGCGAGGGAGTTAAGTCTTGTTTCACGGGAAGCCTGAGATAC
This sequence comes from Closterium sp. NIES-65, assembly GCA_948144175.1. Classification (NCBI taxonomy): domain Eukaryota; kingdom Viridiplantae; phylum Streptophyta; class Zygnematophyceae; order Desmidiales; family Closteriaceae; genus Closterium; species Closterium sp. NIES-65. Next base: position 300,555 of record CANXME010002035.1, read on the forward strand.
GAGGAGGGGATCAGAACAGAGTGATTACATACGCCAGGAGGAAGAAGGGATGAGCCGGTCACCTGGATGAGAGGTGGAGGGAGAGGGAGTGAGGAAGTCAGGCAGGGATGCAAGGGAGAGTGAGAAGGAAGGGACAGCAGAGGGGATTCACGACAAGTAGGGTAGGGAGGGGTGGAGAGGGGTGGAGAGGGGCTTAGAGAGTGGAGAACGGGATGGTGAAGGTGAGCGTGTGTGTGCCCTGTGCCATCATCCTCTTGGACAGAATGAAGTACTCCGTGTGGTAGATGTGCTCGATCTCGCTGCCCTGCCAGGTAGAGAGCGGTGGAGAGGGGTGGAGCGAGGTGCAGAGAGGTAGAAGGGGATAGAGAGGGGTGGAGTGGAGAGGGGTGAAAATCAACCAACTCAACAACCATCCCAGATACCTGCAGAGCACATATCCAGCAACACACCTCCACGATCCCATCAGCACACATACAACCCCTTGCCAAGTTGCCATTCCATCCCGACCACCCGCTGACCTCCATTCCACCCATAATCACCACTCTCTACCCATATATCCACCGCTCACCTCCACCCATATCCACCAGCGCTGGGCATTGCCGTGAAATCGTTCTTTCCACTGGAAGGTGGGCGTCACATAAAGAGTCACCTGCCAGGGTTGAAGGGGAAGAGGGTGGGTGGAGAGTGCTTTTGAGAATTCTCTTACAAGCATCTTTCCACTGAAAGGACTTTTGAGGCGCCTCAAAAATTCTTTCCACTGAAAGGTGGGCGGTGCATCACACAGAGTGCCACCTGCCTGTCAGGTGACCCTCTAGACATAGAGTAGAGGGTCACATAGAGGAATGAGAGCATTCGGAAAAGAGGGACAGACAAAGCACGGTGCCGCAGGTGTGTAAGTGTGCAGTGGTCACGCTTGAAGAAAAGGAGGTGGTGGCGGATGGATGTGGTGTGGAGGGGCGAACAAAGTATCCCGAGAGAACACAAGCATTGAGAAAGGGAAGGCGTACCTATAACACGGTTGATTTTTGAGTCGACTCAAAAAAAGGGAAGTGGCACCTGTAACACGGTGCGGGTGATGACTTTTGAGTCGACTCAAAAGGGAAGTGGCACCTGTAACACGGTGCGGGTGATGGGGCTGATGTGCGCGTCGAGCTCCAGATAGGGGAACTGGGAAACACACTGTGACACCAACTGAGGGATGAGAGGGGAAAGGGAAGGACAGGAGAGAGGAAGAGGAGAGAAGAGAGGGGGGAAGAAATTAAAGCCGAGGGTCAGTGAGTAAGAGGGTCATCCCACAATAGTGATAATGAAAGCACAAGCTGAGGCTTGCAAACAGGAAAGGGAAGAGGATACAATACTCCAGCTAAACCCGAAACCCAGGATACAATGACTGCTGCAGCAAGAATACAAGACATGGATACATCATACGGGCTAACAGAAAGACTCGAATTGGAGAAGAATCAGAACAGAGACGGTGTCGCTTAATGAACTGCAACAGGCCAGCCCACCTTAGCAGCGTGGGGCGAGCGGATGATGGCAGCAATGTCACTGTCGTCCATGTCACACAGCCGATCTAGATGCAGCCCTCGGTCCTCTAGCTTGAACAGTACCTGAAAGTCCTACCTTGGCAGCAGCACCACCACAGCCCAGCAGGCCAGCCCACCTTAGCAGCGTGGGGCGAGCGGATGATGGCAGCAATGTCACTGTCGTCCATGTCACACAGGCGATCCAGATCCAATCTAGGCCTCACTCTTCTGGCTTGACCAATGACCAGTACCTATAATTCCTACCTTGGCAGCAGCAGCACCGCCCATCAGGCCAGCCCAGCAGGCCAACCCACCTTTGCATCATAGGCCAGCTCACCTTGGCAGCATAGGCCAGCCCACCTTGGCAGCATAGGCCAGCTCACCTTGGCAGCATAGGCCAGCTCACCTTGGCAGCATAGGCCAGCTCACCTTGGCAGCATAGGCCAGCTCACCTTGGCATCATAGGCCAGCTCACCTTGGCAGCATAGGGCGAGCGGATGATGGCAGCAATCTCACTGTCGTCCATGTCACACAGGCGATCCAGATCCAGCCCCCGGTCCTCCAGCTTGAACAGTACCTGGTGCAGAGGAAGGGGCGCACAGGCAGACCACAGCACAGGCATAGGCATAGATTTGAGGCGTTCTTAGCCGTCTCAAAAAAGGAGTGTTTTGAGACGTCTCAAAACACTCCTTTTTTCACCTGGTGCAGAGGAAGGGGCGCACTCGCACAGGCAAATCGCAGCACAGGCATAGGCATAGATTTGAGGCGTTCTTAGCCAAGCATGCCACACAGCCGGACGAGATCCAGCCCACTCGATCCTCCAGCTTGAACAACACTTGGTGCATGCACACACGAGAAAAGGCAAAGAGCGAGAGAACAGCAAGAGAAAGAGAGAGAGCACATGCATGGATGGATACTATAAGCCATCCATGCATGTCGGGGAGAGCGCATGGGCAACGTCATATCCAGCAAGGAGGCAACCATCCACTTCACCAAAGAGAGGTGGATTACCTCTTACCTTCCTGTGCCTCATGAGGCGGAGGGGTGGGCAGGGCACAGATCCCTTTGAGACGCCTCAAAAGACCAACCTCTTGAGAGAATACAGATTCAAACTGCCTGACAGGATGCTGATGCAGACAGATGTGCTGATGCAGACAGATGTGCTGATGCAGACAGATGTGCTGATGAAGACAGATGTGCTGATGAAGACAGATGTGCTGATGCAGACAGATGTGCTGATGCAGACAGATGTGCTGATGCAGACAGATGTGCTGATGCAGACAGATGTGCTGATGCATGGCTTGGCCATCTCCGGCAGTGAGGCCGCCAGGCTTTTGTCTTTGTTTCTGCGAGAGAGGAAGTGATTACCTCCTGTGAAATCACGGACTCAAACTGCCTTAGAGGATGCTGGTGCGGCCAGATGCGCTGATCCACCGCCTTGGCCATCTCCAGCAGGGAGGCCGCCAGGGAGCACCACCTAAGTGGACCAAAAGGGGCTGAATTACCTACCTCCTGTGAAATCACGGACTCAAACTGCCTCAAAGGGTGCTGGTGCGGCCAGATGCGCCGATCCACCGCCTTGGCCATCTCCAGCAGAGAAGCTGCCAGTCAAGGGGGGTGTTGCGACCTGATCTCACCTCCTGTGAAATCACAGACTCGAACTGCCTCAAGGGGTGCTGGTGTGGCCAGATGCGCTGATCCACCGCCTTGGCCATCTCCAGCAGGGAGGCCGCCAGGGAGCACCATCCTCGTTTTAGAGCGATTTCGAAGAGCGCACGTGTGATGCGGCCCAGCGAGGCGGATACATAGGCGGTGTCAGCTATGAGTGAGAAGGAATCGAGGTAGCCGCGAGATAGGTACACCTGCAAGACGGGGGAGGGAGGAAGTGAGCGGAAAGAGGGCAGGCAGGGGGACGAAGGAATGAAAGGACAGAGAGAGAACATTCAATTGTGGCTGACGGAGGAATGAAAGGACAGAGAGAGAACATTCAATTGTGGCTGACGGAGGAATGAAAGGACAGAGAGAGAACATTCAATTGTGGCTGACGGAGGAATGAAAGGACAGAGAGAGAACATTCAATTGTGGCTGACGGAGGAATGAAAGGACAGAGAGAGAACATTCAATTGTGGCTGACGGAGGAATGAAAGGACAGAGAGAGAACATTCAATTGTGGCTGACGGAGGAATGAAAGGACAGAGAGAGAACATTCAATTGTGGCTGACGGAGGGTGGGGGTGATATTCTCAGTGTCAGCAACTCGCCGCCTACACTCGCCTGGATGAGAATGTTGATCTTCCCAATCTTGTCCTCTGGCCCGCCCTTCACGTCCAGCGGGCGGCACTTTTGATGATGACAATGTTCACTTACTGATTGTCCTCACATAAGAGATACGAGACTAATCCGCCTTCACTCGCCTGGATGAGAATGCTGATCTTCCCGATCTTGTCCTCCGGCCCGCCCTTCACATCCAGCGGGCAGAACTTGCAAGAATGGCGACATTTGCCGATTGCTTGTGCCTACAGAGAGGGCATGCTCTGTCCTCGCTCATTCACCCTGACTGCAGAGAGTACTTTCCTCCTGGACTCGCCTGGATGAGAATGTTGATCTTCCCGATCTTGTCCTCTGGCCCGCCCTTCACGTCCAGAGGGCAGAACTTGGCAAGAATCACATCCTCGGCTGTTGCTTGTCCTTACATAACAGACACTACAAACCCTCCTCCTACACTCGCCTGGATGAGAATGTTGATCTTCCCGATCTTGTCCTCCGGCCCGCCTTTCACATCCAGAGGGCAGAACTTGGATCGCAGAGTGAAGAGCTCTGGCATCTCCTCCTCCCTCACCACTATGTTCTCGAACTCGGATGACCGTGCTATGACGTCGACGATCTGGGACAGGGAGGAAGAGGGATGTGGAGGAGAAGAGTCAAGATGAAGGATGGGTGAAGAGCTCGGCCATCTCCTCCTCCCGCACTCGCACCACTATGTTGTCGAATTCAAACGACTGTGCTGTCAGATCCACAATTCAAACGACTGTGCTGTCAGATCCACAATTCAAACGACTGTGCTGTCAGATCCACAATTCAAACGACTGTGCTGTCGGATCCACAATTCAAACGACTGTGCTGTCGGATCCACAATTCAAACGACTGTGCTGTCAGATCCACAATTCAAACGACTGTGCTGTCAGATCCACAATTCAAACGACTGTGCTGTCAGATCCACAATTCAAACGACTGTGCTGTCAGATCCACAATTCAAACGACTGTGCTGTCAGATCCACAATTCAAACGACTGTGCTGTCAGATCCACAATTCAAACGACTGTGCTGTCAGATCCACACTTCAAACGACTGTGCTGTCAGATCCACAATTCAAACGACTGTGCTGTCAGATCCACAATTCAAACGACTGTGCTGTCAGATCCACAATTCAAACAACTGTGCTGTCAGATCCACAATTCAAACGACTGTGCTGTCAGATCCACAATTCAAACGACTGTGCTGTCAGATCCACAATTCAACCGACTGTGCTGTCAGATCCACAATTCAAACGACTGTGCTGTCAGATCCACAATTCAAACGACTGTGCTGTCAGATCCACAATTCAAACGACTGTGCTGTCAGATCCACAATTCAAACGACTGTGCTGTCAGATCCACAATTCAAACGACTGTGCTGTCAGATCCACAATTCAAACGACTGTGCTGTCAGATCCACAATTCAAACGACTGTGCTGTCAGATCCACAATTCAAACGACTGTGCTGTCAGATCCACAATTCAAACGACTGTGCTGTCAGATCCACAATTCAAACGACTGTGCTGTCAGATCCACAATTCAAACGACTGTGCTGTCAGATCCACAATTCAAACGACTGTGCTGTCAGATCCACAATTCAAACGACTGTGCTGTCAGATCCACAATTCAAACGACTTGTTTTGAGTCGACTCAAAACACACCAACATCCACAATCTGGGATTGGGGGGAGAAGAGGTGGGAGAGTGACAGCGACAAGACGGGGTGGAAGGATGGGTGAAGAGCTCATTCATCTCCTCCTCGCACACAACTATGTTCTCAAACTCAGATGACCATGCTGTTAGTATTAAATCCACCATCTGATGTAAGGAGGCAAGAGAAAGGATAAGGAAAATGAAGCAAGGAAATATGGGGGATATGCAAGGTCTATCTCCGTGACTTACATGCAGCTGCAACTCTTCCCCCAACCCTTTTCCCACACCTTCTCCCTCATCTCCCCCTCCCTCTCCCCTCCTGCTCACCTCGTTCTCGCTCATGTGTCGCCTCAGCAGCTCGTTATAGGTCTCCACAGACGAGTATCGGATGTAGAAGTGACTCGCCACGCGCCCCAGCTCAGTCACATACAGCTGCCCGCTGCGCTCGTCGAACCTCATCATCTTGGCTCGGTCCACAGCCCTATTACTCTTTGAGTTTTGAGGCGTCTTAAAAATCATCTTGGCTCGGTCCAGATCCCTACTACTTCCCTTCGCTCCCTCCTTCCTTCCCGTGCCCTGCCCTCCCTCCCCCCCTCTCTCTCACCTCGCTCTCGCTCATGTGTCGCCTCAGCAGCTCGTTGTAGGTCTCCACAGACGAGTATCGGATGTAGAAGTGACTCGCCACGCGCCCCAGCTCAGTCACATACAGCTGCCCGCTGCGCTCGTCGAACCTCATCATCTTGGCTCGGTCCAGAGACCGAGCAGCTTCGGTGATCAAGGCCTGGCGCCGAGCCACCAGGCCCGGATCCATAGCTACCTGAAAGGGTGAAGGGATACAGGGTGAGCACATGGGTGGCTGGCTCAATAATGCAGATTTTTGCTTTGGCGTATCAATCAACACACCTACATGCATGCACTGTCCCTTAGACCGCTGCACTGACATGACATCAACTTAAAGGCACATGCATTCACATCCTGCCATGTCATGCCATAGGCCAGCGGGTTGGCCTGCATGCGCACAAACAGAACAGGTACGTGTACCCCAGCCACCTGGTCTCTCGTCTATTGAGTCAACCCACACACCCATCATAAAAACAAAACATCTTGCCACATCATTCTATAGGCCAGCGGGTTGGCCTGCATGCACACGAAGAGGTGCGTGTATCCCAGCCAGACTGGCACCCTGCTCCCAGCACAACCCCATGACCCTACCACTCACACCCTGCCATGTCATGCCGTATGCCAGAGGGTTGGCCTGCATGCGCACGAAGAGGTATGTGTATCCCAGCCAGGCCGACGCCCCAGACAGCACAACAACCCGTTAACCCCTAACACTCACATCTTGCCATGTCATCCCGTACGCTAGCGGATTCGCCTGCATGCGTACGAAGAGGTACGTGTACCCCAGCCAGGCCGACGCCTCCTTTACGTTAGTCACCGTCCCCAGCACCACCTCCGCGTTCAGATTGTCCTTCAGCATCGCCACGAACTGAGATGGAGGGGATAGAGATGGGGAGTAACGAGAACGTTGAGAGGTGTATCACAGAAAGAAGAGGATAGGGAGTGCCATCCCCAGCGTAACCTGTTTTGAGGCGCCCCACGACTTGGGTTGGCCTGCATGCGCACGAACAGATACGTGTACCCCAGGTACGTGTACGGTGTACCCCAGGTACGTGTACGGTGTACCCCAGGTACGTGTACGGTGTACCCCAGGTACGTGTACGGTGTACCCCAGGTATATGTACGGTGTACCCCAGGTACGTGTACGGGGTACCTGAGACTTGTGATTATCTGAGACTTGTGATTATCTGAGACTTGTGATTATCTGAGACTTGTGATTATCTGAGACTTGTGATTATCTGAGACTTGTGATTATCTGAGACTTGTGATTATCTGAGACTTGTGATTATCTGAGACTTGTCGTATGTATCTGAGATTCAAAACCACCAGAGCTCACAGGACTGCGCCTCTAATCTCCTGAGACCCGTTGTAATCACCTGAGATTCAAAACAACCTGATGCTACACCTGAGCTGAGTCTCTACTCACCTGCGACTCGATGGGCAGTTGGTGGGTCATGAGGCGGAGATAGTGTGCAAGCTGGTTGTGGGCCGTGATGATGATGCCCTCCCCACTTGAGTCAAACTGCGGCCGCCCTGCTCGACCGAAGATCTGCACGTGGGGGGATGGAAACGGATGGTTGCACAAGGGGGGCGTTGAGAGAGAGGACTTAGGTGCGGAGGCAGTGAGCGAGCTGGTTGTGAGAGAACAAACCACAGTTTGTGACGATTATGCCCTCCCCACTCAACTCAAACTGTGGCCGACCAGCCCTGCCGAAGATCTGTGAGAGAACACAAATAAAAAGGCACGGCTTGAAACCTCTGAGTGACTGAGTTGAGTGCTCGGCGAAAGGGAAGGCAGCAAAACATGATGCAAACGTGGGCCCATGCCACGTCTAAGGGCGATGAAACAGCTTGCATAAACGACGCATGCCCATGCCTGTATCCTTCCTTCTGCTGCACCACACAGCACTGCACTGCACACCTCATCATCTCATCTCCCCAACCTGCATCACATCACATCCAGCATGCTCACTGCGCCACACAGCACCGCATTGCACCTCGCAGAAACTCATCTCACCTGCATCACATCGAGCATCCCCAGCTCCCGGAAACCGCCAACCTTGGCATCGTACAGTTGAGTGCCCTGTTGGCAGGGAGGGAGGGAGAGGGGGGACGAGGGGAGAAAGGAGAGGGGGCTCCATAAGATTTTAGATACAAATTGTGGATGTGTCACTTTTGAGAATGGAAGAGGTTAGAAAGAGACTCGTGGCTTGCTGCGAACCGAAACCATCCATGTGTAACTTTCAAAAGGGCTACCTGGCTACAGATTAGAGACGCACTTTGATAATGAATATGCAAGCCGGAACGTTAGATTTGATATTTTTTTAGAAAGAAAACCCCCTACCTGTTAATTCCTTCAATGGGCTACTTAGTAGCCGCCACTATTGAAAGACACACCTTGATAATGACAGTGTGGGCCGGCAGGTTAACTCCCCATGCCAACGTGGCTGTGCACACAAGCACCTGCGATGGGATGGGATAGGCGAACGGATGGGGAGGAGAGCAAGAGCGCGTTGAGTATACATCTCAATGGACTTGCAGCCCGTGACAGAGAGCCATTGAGAGAACAACAAAGGAGGAGCAAGTGAGCGAGAGAGGATGAGAAGTGGTTCACGGGCGGATTAAACAGCACTGGAAAGAAACGAGAGTTGAGGAGAGCGGCCTGTCTCAATCCATGCGTACCTAAGTTGGATATTACGCTTACGTTTACGTACGTTTTACGTTACGCCCGAGGGTCTAAAATGAGTTTACGTTTACGGGCAGATTTTTTTTTGCTTAGCTGCCCGGCTTGCACAAAAAAATCAGGGGGTTTGAATATGGCAATATAACCACCATATATGATAATCTCTAAGCACAAAATTATTTGGCGTCACAAAGTGACGCATGTTACTTTTGCGAGGTGTACAAAACCAGCTCGAGCTCTGCCCCCCGATTTCACGCGATATCGCGTGAGTCCCCCGCCTCTCCCCGCTATGCTACTTCGATCTCCCAACCACCCCCTTCTGTTCTAGTCCCGTCCCGTGACGTACGCGGGACCCAGAAGGCTAAGATCGACGACCTAATCCGCCTTCCTAAATTTACCATGTAGAGCTAGCTACGATATTCAGATCTCAATCACCATACTATGCGCTGCCTTGAACGGTTCTGCAGCGACATTTCTCTCCAGGGCCAAGCCGGTCAAATTTAGCTCTTCCCTATTTTTTTTCCGACATTTTTTTTACCTGCCCGGATACAAGTTACGCGTATTTACGCGTACGTAAACTTAAACATAATGTTACGCTACGCGTAACATTATGTTTACGTAGGCCCATGGACGTACGGACCCATCTTAGATGCGTACACATTTGCGCCCTCACCTTCACGTACAAGAAGGAAAGTTCTATAGGATCATACGTATGCACACGTCCCCATCTCACCTTGTTAGTGAGCTCCATGCTGAAGAACATGCCATACCATCTGGTGACTCTCAGTGAGCGAACAAACGGAGAAAAGAAAACTAAATGGTTTGATTCATGTGCACTAGATGGTGTGACCTTGATGCTGCTACTATCCATACCCATCTCACACATGCCCTTGCATCGCACCTTGATGAGCCCCATGCTGACGAGCTTCTATGTGAGCGAGAGATCCAGGCGCCGCATGCCATCCCGTGCTGACACCCTGTGCATATAGGCAGGTGCGTGGACCCTCACAAACCTGGCTCGTCACCTGCCAGGAGGCCGTGGCCTGGCTCGTTCCGCCTTATTTAGCCTCATCATCTCATCAAACCCACCCCAATTCCTCCTGCTTGCTATCTCCACCCAAGAATTCAACAATGCTTCATTGGCGTTGACTGTCACCATGTCACGGTTCCTCCATTAAAGATCAATATTCAGATCGTGGAGAGAAGTTAGGAATTCAACAAGGTCTATGAATATTCTGCTCGAGTCCCTCCAGGTGGGTATTTTGATAAGAGCAATCTTTAGATGTTGTATGTCATGTTGACAACTTATTTCTTGTAGTGACGGAGTTGCTCCAGCCTCTTGTGGAAGAACATTGTCATTCTTTATCCTACGTTTTTAACAAAAGGTTTCATCAGGAGACTAGTCGTTTCTCCAGGAGACTAGTCGTTTCTCCACGTCGTTCGAAATTCGGCTTCCTCCTAAGCTTGACTATCCATATGGCATTTTGAATCAGCAACCTAGTGCTCCTCTTCCGAGCCAAGGCATGCGGAAGGTGGAGCCGCTACGGGACAGCGATTTCGTCAATGTTCCGAACAGGACCAGGACCAGCACATACACCTCTGAGGAGTACAACAAGGCATGGGGTCTTGGAAAGCTTTTACGTGCTAAGAGAGCTTCTGGTTTTGAGCAAATTTCCATACCGAGAGGCAATCATGCTTATGTGGATTACCTGTAAGAAAAGCAATGTGATGAAGCTGGGAAAAACCGCAACTCAAGAGAAAATCAGCGAGAATGCTCACACTAGAGCTATTAGCTTGTTGTTTTAGTACACATTTGCAAGGCTTGTAAAAAATGCGCTAGCCTGAAGTTGAATTTCCAAACAGCCTTGCAAATGTGAACTGAAACAACAAGCTAACAGCTCTAGTGTGAACATTCTCGCTAATTTTCTCTGAGTTGCATTTTTCCCAGCTTCATCACATTGCTTTTCTTACAGGTAATCCAAATAAGCATGACTGCCTTTCGGTACGGAAATTTGCTCGGACCCAGAAGCTCTCTCAGCACGTAAAAGCTTTCCAAGACCCCATGCCTTGTTGTACTCCTCAGAGGTGTATGTGCTGGTCCTGGTCCTGTTCGGAACATTGACGAAATCGCTGTCCCGTAGCGGCTCCACCTTCCGCATGCCTTGGCTCGGAAGAGGAGCACTAGGTTGCTGATTCAAAATGCCACCCGGATAGTCAAGCTTAGGAGGAAGCCGAATTTCGAACGACGTGGAGAAACGACTAGTCTCCCAATGAAATCTTTTGTAAAAAACGTAGGATAAAGAATGACAATGTTCTTCCACAAAAGGCTGGAGCAACTCCGTCACTACAAGAAAAAAGTTGTCAACATGACATACAACATCTAAAGATTGCTCTTATCAAAACACCCACCTAGAGGGACTCAAGCAGAATATTCATAGACCTTCTTGTTGAATTCCTAACTTCTCTCCATGATCTGAATATTGATCTTCAATGGAGGAACCGTAAGATGGTGACAATCAACGCCAATGAAGCATTGTTGAAATTCTTGAGTGGAGATAGCAAGCAGGAGGAATTGGGTGGGTTTGACGAGATGATGAGGCTAAAAAAGGCGGAACAAGCCAGGCCACGGCCTCCTGGCAACCTTGATGCTCGTCATACAACTGATACATCTCACCTTGATGAGTCCCATGCTGAAGAGCTTCTCTATGAGCGAGCGGTCGGGGCGCAGCATGTCAAATGTCTCATGCTAGCTGTGCACCACCTTATGCATGCACGTGTATATGAACACGCCACATGCCCTCAATCCCAGCCTCACCTTGATGAGCCCCATGCTGAAGAGCTTCTCTGTGAGCGAGCGGTTGGGGTGCAGCATGCCTGCATGGTGGATGCTCGCTGTGTGCCCTTTGTGTAAGTGCGGTGAGCATGCACTTGATCTCAACCACACAACCCCTCCCTCCCACCCGCACCTTGATGAGCCCCATGCTGAAGAGCTTCTCTGTGAGCGAGCGGTCGGGGCGCAGCATGCCAGCATGGTGGATGCACTTTGCACCTAGGCAGATGCGCATACTCTCACTAGCCTACGACCTCGATGCCATTCTTACACACACAAATTCCACCATCTCACACAATCACCTTGATGAGCCCCATGCTGAAGAGCTTCTCTGTGAGAGAGGGGTCCATGCACAGCATCCCCACAAGGGCATCGAGCTCCCTCCCACTCACTATGTACGCATATACGCTCACCTATGACCTTGATGCTGCTACTACCCATACCCATCTCACACATGCCCTCTCATCGCACCTTGATGAGCCCCATGCTGAAGAGATTTTCAATGAGCGAGCGGTCGGGGCGCAGCATGCCAGCATGGTGGATGCTCTTTGCACATAGGCAGATACGCAGCCTACGACCTCGATGCTATTCCTACACACGCACACCCTCCCATCTCCCATCATACCTTGATGAGCCCCATGCTGAAGAGCTTCTCCGTGAGAGAGCGGTCGGGGCGCAGCATGCCGGCATGGTGGATGCCAAAGCCCGCCTGGAAGAGCTCCCCCATCTCCCTGTTGCGCGACCTCATCACATCCTTCTGCTTGAGTTGGTGGGGGCGAGGGGGAGAAACAGCAAAGCAGAGACGGGGATGAGCACAGCAGAGAGCAGCATGCCAGCATGGTGGATGCCGAATCCAGCCTGAAGGATCCCCCGTCTCCCTGTTGCGCGACCTCATCCGAGTTTGTATGTGGCTGCTCTTGCGGGTCGAACAGCTCCACTCTACCTCGCCGTTCCTCTGCACCAATCTTCAAACACAGTCACCGCACCACCACAGAGCAGCACTGCACATCTCTGCTGTACCATCTCTGCCACACCGCACCTCCATGAGTTTGTACTGCGGAAAGAGATGGTACTGCTGTACCATTTCTTTCCAGGGCCTAGAAAATACATCCCTGCCACACCGCACCTCCATGAGTTTGTACTGTGGTTGCTCCTGCGGGTTGAACAGCTCCGACTCCCCGTTCCTCTGCGCCGTTTCCATCTGAAGGGACAGGGTGGTGACAATTGGTGACAGATGGTGATGGGTGGTGATGGGTGGTGACGGATGGTGCGATCAGGTTATGACTTGAAATGAGAGGGATGAGCAAGGAAGCTCACACGTTCCCAGCAGTGATGTTCATGGCAGGGCAGCAGGATGCGATAATAGCACAGCTTCAAATGCACGTGGTGATTGCATGGTGTTTTGAGTCGACTCAACACACGACTCATGGCAGCAGGGTTAATAGCGCAGCACACACCAGTATCCTCGCAGTCTTAACCGTGTCCTTCCGGGAATGCACAAACACCATCGCCTGCTTCCCATTCTTCACCGCATTCATTGCCTGCCAAGGAGAAATAAGGGTCAAACAAGTCAGTCACACACACACAAAGCCACGCAGATAAAAAACCATCTCATCCATCTCATTGCAGAACCATTTTCCAGAATTTCGCCCAGCAAAGTTACTTCCCCTTCTTAACCACGTTAATTGCGTGCCCGATGCGATATTTGAGTCAACTCAAAACACGGTTCAAGGCCGGCATGCAGTGAAGAACCTGAGCATTCGAGTAATCAAGACTAGGTGTGAACGCCTCAGAAACAACATACTTCTCATATGCAATCTCGTGCATGCGATGCGAGGGTTCCAATCCTATGCAAGCAAGACTCAGAAGAGCACTAACTACAGTCATCAACTGTGGAAATTCTCACGCACGGATGTAATAACTCTTCGTGCTTACCCACCCACCTTCTCATACGCAATCTCGTGCATGAGAGTGTTGCGGCGGGCAAAATTCGGTTCAGAGACCCCAATGTACTGCTGGGAGAGCGGCACGGGACGGTAGGAGGCGTCGAAATAGAAGAGCCCCGTGTCAAGGTTGACCCGCAGGAACTGAGCCACCTGTGGGTGTGGGGGTTTCAAGCAAGGAGGAGGGGGGCAGATATAGGAAAGCGCCAGTGTGTTGCTGGGAGAGCAGCATGGGGCGTCAGGATAGAGACCCCCTTGTCGATGTGCGAATTGTGCTACCTGTGCTGCATGTGCGAAGCGCGGGGGGGGAGAAGGTGGTGTTGGTGTTAGGCCCCAATCTCACATTTTGTACTTGTACTTTTATATCCTAGTTTAGTGTAGTTTGCACTTTGTGTTTGGTTGGGTGTACACCCACATCCCAACCAAACCCAAATGTAATCTCCAAGCAATCTCCAACCCACCAATTGGAGATTGCCTTGGGATTACCCTTGATTCCCTAGGATTGCCTCCTGATTCCCTCCTCATCCCTACCTTGCTCATTCCGGATGTACTTAAAGAGCTTTGAGCTCACTACTATAGTATCGATTCTAAGCTCAAGTTCTGACATGGTATCAGAGCAGCTCAACCGCATACGCGGATCGTGATCCTCTCATCTCTGCGGATACTTGTCCCGCAAACCTCGGGGAAGCCATCGCCAATCTCGTCGCCGTTGATTCGCGACATTCATCGGCGGAATTTCTCCCGCCAAATCTTCCCGTCACCATCGACGGAAACTTCTCTGGTAAGCGCATCGTCGGCGCTCTAACCTAACACTCGTTTTCATCAATTCGTCACTTCTTCTCCTCGACGGGCTGCCGCCCGTCGCCCTGCAGCTTCTCGTCGGGCCGCCGCCCGTCGCCCCGCAGCGTCATCTTCGGGCTGCCGCCCGTCGCCCCGCATCTGCACTCCTACCCCCATCCCCCCTCTTTCCCGCAGCTGAACAGGTGCAGCAACGCAGCCGAGCAGCAGCGTAGCCGCGAAGCTGAGGGTGGTGTGTGGGGGGGTGTGTGGGAATAGGACTAGTAGGTAGTTGACACTAAATTGGCGTCTCAGTCAAATTCTCCTTCGTAAACCCTAAACCTCCGGTTCTTCGAAATCTCCTTTGGAAACCCCAAACCTCAAGTTCCTATTGGTGACTTAAGAGCGGCGCTCCGCGCGAGAAGTTAAGGGGTCTCCACCATGGCTTTCTCGTCTTCCACCATGGCGAACCCCATCACCCCGCTCCGCCTTGAAGCCGATGGCTCTAGCTCCAACTTCAAGGCGTGGAGCTACGGAGTTGACAAGCACCTCCTGAGCCGTGACGTGCAGGGCCTTGACCTCAAGGACGTCCTCCTCAACCGTGGCAAGGGGAAACAGCCCACTCTTCCCCGTGAACCGACCGAATCTTCAAGTGATGCTGACGTGATGACGTACGAAGAAGCTGTTGAGAAGTACCGGAAGTGGGAGAAGGCCGATGCTGCCATCATCAGCGTCTTCATTGCCTCCACCCCTCCCGAACTTGTCAACACGTTCCACAACTACCCTACCTCCAACGCCATCTGGAAGTATCTCCAGGATCGGTTCATGAACAAGACGGCGGTCGGAGTGGCGATTCTCATCCCCAGCATGTTTCAAGTCCGCCTTGAGGACTGCTCAGGAATGGCTGATTACATCGCCAAGGTGCAGACCATTCATGGTGAACTCAAGGAGCTGGGTATAGTCTTCCCCGAACAAGCCCCTGCAGCCGCCCTTCTTGTTGGTCTCTCCTCGGCATATGAAGTGACGAGGAAGATGCTCCTCACGCTCTCAGCGGAAGACCTCACCTTTGCTAAGGTCTCCACCGCACTCCTCTCTGCCGAGAAAGACTCCACTGCTCAGGCCAAGGCATACGCCATCCGTGCTCCCATGCCCCTAGCAAGTGTTGCAGCAGCCCTTGCCTCGGCGCCTTTCCAGCGCAACCGCTTTCCTCCGTGCACCTACGTCGTCAAGTATGGCAACCGCAAGGGACAAGTGTGTGGTGGCACTAACCACCCCCTTGCCACGTGCTTCAAGAAGAAAGACGACGAGTGGTATGCCATCCACGGGGTTGACAAGAAGCCGCCAAACTGGATGCGCGCTCGTAAGGCCAATCTCGTTGAGGTCCAGGACCCCTCTTCGGCTAGTGCTAGTGACAGTGCTCCTGTTGATGTGCGTATCAACCTGTTGTTTCCTGGCACTGCCATGATTAATGAAGCCACTTCCCAGTACATCGACTCATCACAGGCACCACAGTACATAGAGTTCACACTCGACAGTGGGGCCACTCACACTGTGCTCAAGGAGACACTCTCCTTCAAACCCTATCCAGCACCTATCCCTCTCTTGGGAGCTGACTCCAGCTTCACCACCCTAGCCAAGGGCACCTCCACAGTCCCATGCCCAGCCTTCCCTTCCGGCACCGTCACTGGCATGTGCGTGCCTTCACTACGCCACAATCTAGTGGCTCAAACAGAAATTCAGAAAGCAGGGCTACGCACCATCTTCTCGGAGAATGAGGACCACTGCGACATCATTGACCCACTCACCAACAAGGTCTTGGCCCGCTTCACCCTCAATAGCAGCGGCCTCTACACGCTACGCGTTCCTCTCCCACAGGTTTCAACCACCCAAGCACAGGCTCCCATCACACCATGCACATGTCGCAGCCTCTCCAACCCGACCATCCTCTATCATCATCGGTTAGGGCACCCAAACTTCCGCACGCTTGCTGACATGGCCTCCAAGAAACTTCTTCTCGGCCTGCCAGCCACACTTCCTCCACCACCTGACTCACCCGCTCCCACGTGCCTTGATTGCACCAAGAGCAAACTGCGCCAACAGCCCCACACTGCCTCACCCACAATCGCAGCGGCACCACTGGACCTAGTGCACATGGACGTCTGGGGCCCTGCCCCTGTTCTTGCACGAGGTGGATATCGCTACTTCCTAGTTATCGTGGATGACCACTCACGATACGTCTCTGTTCACCTCCTCCACACTAAGGCTGAGGCTCCAGAGGTCATCATGGCGTGGGTCAAGCAGGCACAGACCACCTTTGACCTCAAGGTCAAGCGCCTTCACTCGGATGGGGGGGGTGAATTTTGCAACGACAAGCTTAAAGCCTTCTGCTCCTCCGAAGGCATCCAGCAAAACTTCACCCTCCCTGACAGCCCTCAACAGAACGGCATAGCTGAGAGCCGCAACCACACTCTAGTGCAGATCACTCGGTGCCTCCTCAGCCACTCCAACGCTCCACACTCTCTCTGGGGATACGCTCTCTACCACGCCGCCCTCCTCTACAACCTTTACCCCCATCCGCACCTTCCCGACACCACTCCAACCACACTCTGGCTCGGGAAAACGCCCACTGCTCGCTCTCTTCGCGTTTGGGGATGCACCGCCTATGTCCTCCTCAACCCTCAGGCTCGACGCCAGAACGGTGGCAAGCTCGGTCCCAAGACTCAAACGTGCATCTACCTTGGGCACAACGCCGACTCACCTGACTACCTCTTCCTCAATCCCTCCACTCAACAGTTGGTCAGGAGCCGCGACGTTGTCTTTGATGAGACCCGCCCATTCTACTCCCCTTCGGGACGGGACCCTCTCCCTGATCCACCCTCCCTCGTGTGGGCAGACTTTGACGCGCCTCCCGACCTCCCGCCTGCTCCTGCCCCCTCACCTCCTCCCTCTCCTGCCATCCCACCATCTCCCTCTGAGGTCTCTGACCCGGCCTCACCGGTGTCTTCGGCGGCTGCTCCGCCCCCCCCCCTCACCTTCCTCACTTCCCGCTGCGCCGCCCCCTCCGAGCGCACCTATCACCTACCATCGGCGGTCCCACCCTCCGGCCCCACCTCCTCCCCCAGTTCCCCCCACCACAGAGGAACCCGCTCTCCCACAGTCGCCCGAGCTGATCACGTACCGCCGGCGGCCCATTCCCCCACCCAAGCCTCCTAAGTCACCCTCTCCGACACCGCCTGCCCCGCCCTCCTCACCGATGGCTCATGGCACCCGCTCCCATCGCGCTGCTCTTCCACTCGCAATGGTTCTTCGATACACAATGATCACACCGCCTCCTCCTGCTGGGGGGGATGTGCCCTCTACCCTTCTAGAAGACAGGCATGAGGAGCTGTGTGATCTCCATGCAGTCATTCCTCAGCTCTCACACATCTTCCCCGATATCACTGGCTCACCCTCCCTCAACCTCGCGGAGAACCCGACCATCCCTATCCCTCTCACCGTCCAAGAGGCTCTCTCAGGCCCTCATGCTGCCGAATGGCGTGCTGCCATGGACGCGGAGATTGCAGCATTCACTCGCAACCACTCTTTCGATGACGAGACTCCACCTCCAGGAGTCAACATCGTCGGGGGCAAGTGGTTGTTCCGTGTAAAACAGCTCCCAGACGAGGCACCGGTGTTCAAAGCGCGTTACGTAGCCAAGGGCTTCACCCAGCAGCGGTACCGCGACTTCGACCTAATCTTCTCCCCCACATCCAAACCTCCCACCATTCGAACGCTCATGGATGTTGCAGCTCGAGAAGACTTTGAGATCAAATCCATGGATGCCTCCTCCGCTTTCCTACAAGGACGTCTCAAGGAGACAGTGTTCATGGACAGACCAGAAGGCTTCCCAGGAGAATTCCCTCCCAACACAGTCTGGAAGCTGAATCGCCCCGTCTACGGCCTTAAACAAGCCCCTCGCGAATGGCACAACAAGGTGAAAGAAGTCCTCCTCTCCCTGGACTTCCACCCCTCAACTGCTGACCCGACTCTCTTCATCCGTCGTCATTCTGAGCCATTCTACATCCTAGTCTACGTGGATGATTTTATCCTCGTTGCCAAGGACTCGGCCCAAATGACCTCTGTCCAGGCAGCCCTGAGCAAGGCCCTCCAGATGAAAGACCTTGGTGACCTCAAGCACTACCTGGGAATGGAGATCACTCGTGATCGCAAGGCTCGCACCATCTCACTCTCCCAGGAGTTCTACATCGACAATGTGCTCAAGCGGTTTGAGATGGAGCTGTGCACACCTGTTGCCACCCCGCTGCCGCTGCAACACCTCCTTACAGCTCCTGCTGTACCCACACCAGAGGCCTGCTCTGAGCCATACCCGGAACTTGTTGGGTCCCTCATGTACGCCATGATGTGCACCCGACCGGACTTGGCCTACCCAGTCAGTGTTCTCTCTCGTTACGTGGCCCCGGGTCGCTTCACTAATCTTCATTGGAAGGCAGCAAAGCGGGTGCTGCGCTATCTTAAGGGCACAAAGTCCCACGTTCTCACACTCGGTGGGCTCTCCCCTCCTCGCCTGGAAGGTTACACAGACTCCTCCTGGGCTGATGACCAGACCGACCGGCGCTCCTCTCAGGGGTACTGCTTCACCCTCGGGAGCGGAACTGTCAGTTGGCGCTCCACCAGGTCGTCTGCAGTCTCCCTCTCCTCCTGTGAGGCGGAGCTCTACGCAGGCACCATGGCTGCTCAGGAGGCCCGTTGGTTCACCTTCCTACTCCAAGAGCTTGGCTTCCCTCAGTCAGCCCCCACCCTCTGGTGTGACAACCAGAGTACCATCCACATCTCTCAAGACCCTGTGTATCACACCCGCACCAAGCATATTGAACTTCGGCACTTCTTCATTCGTCACCTTGTGCAACAAGAGCAGCTGAAGGTGGAATACGTGGCATCTGACTGCAACCTGGCTGACCTGTTCACCAAGCCCCTTGGGAAGGTTCCCCACCATCGTCTCCTTGGCGCCATGGGGCTCTGCGCTCCTCCTTCTCCGCCATGAGTTCGATTGACGCCTCAGGGGGGGTGTTGGTGTTAGGCCCCAATCTCACATTTTGTACTTGTACTTTTATATCCTAGTTTAGTGTAGTTTGCACTTTGTGTTTGGTTGGGTGTACACCCACATCCCAACCAAACCCAAATGTAATCTCCAAGCAATCTCCAACCCACCAATTGGAGATTGCCTTGGGATTACCCTTGATTCCCTAGGATTGCCTCCTGATTCCCTCCTCATCCCTACCTTGCTCATTCCGGATGTACTTAAAGAGCTTTGAGCTCACTACTATAGTATCGATTCTAAGCTCAAGTTCTGACAACGCGTTCACAGGCGAACGGCGAACACCTGTTTTTGCTTAAAGTGTTCGGTTCGGCAAACGGATGTGTTCGTGTAGTGTAGGGGCGAACACAAACATGTTCGTGTTCGCACCTTGCTCATCCCTAGAAGGAGCATACAAGTGGACACACACAAGGAAGGCCGCAAGTGGGGACGGATGCATGTCATCTTGCTACCTACAGACAGACATGTCACAAACATCGCCATACCATCTGAACCATACAAGTTTACTGACATTTCTCCTACAAGAGTGCGCATTTCAAAAAACAATTGGCCAGCCAACTTCACCAAACTAAGAGATTTATCAATTCAGAAATGTTCTCATTTCTATTAAGATAAGCATACAAAAGTGATATCAATGAAACAAAACCGCTGATGTAGGTAATCACGGTTGAAATATCCAACGGCTGTTGCCTTGATACTTACAAGCTTTTCAATTTGAGTAAGCTTAGAAAGGGAGAAAGAGTTCCATTCAGGTGATTTCCATTTACATCCCTGACCAAGATGAAGAACAACAGCTCGGGATAAAGGAGGAGAAGAAAAATAAGGGAGGGAGGGTCATGCCTTCAAAATGCTGGCCAGCCATTGCCATGGAGTTTATTTCAACCCTTAAAATGGATACAAGCAATGAATGGTCCTCTTGATTACAGAAACAACTGTACCATGCAACGCCATCACTCCTTTGAGTGCAACGTGAAGCCCCTAAGCAGCCACTAAAAGGTCCTTACCACTCCTCTCATGCTTAGCACGAGGCCTGGAAAAGTTGCTTCGTATTGAGGCATTGACAAAATCAAGGTGCTTCGTACAAAAAACTGAGATCAGCAAGCAACAAGAAGCTGTCCGGAACAGAGCCCACCAATGCGTTGTTCGAGAGATGCCTGTGTGTGTGGGTAGGTAGGTCGGTACAAACGAAGAGATGAAAATTGTAGGCATGGCCAGCGGAACAGCAAGCACACACAGGCGATATTGGTGAGACAGAGCTGATTAGGTAGTGCAACTAGCTATATGGTCAATTCAATGTTATCAACCCCACAGACACTTATGGCTGGGATTTCCAAAGATTATATTCATGATACTTTCAGGCACTAAAACCTCAGTAAGGCTTCTAGAGAGGGCGAAATGGTTCCATTCAGGTGATTCCCATCTACATGCCCCGACCGATGATGAAAAACAACAGCCTAAGCTGAAGGAGATAGATACTGAAGAAGAAGGAGGTTCATGCGTTCCAGAATGTTTGCCAATCATTGCAATAGTTTTTATTTCAACACTGGAAACGAACAGAGGTCATCAATGGTCCTTTTGGTTACAGAAAGAACCGTGGCATGGGGTGTTGTGGCCAGCAACGCAGCCATATATTTGAACGCAAGTTAAAGTCTCTATGCAGCCCCTTCAAGGTCCTTACCACTCCTCTCATGCTTAGCACGAGGTCTAAACAAGGTGCTTTGTATTGAGGCATAGACAATAGACAATGTGCTTCGTACAAATAATTGAGAGCAGTAAGCGAGGTAATGCTGTTGGGAATGGAGCCCGTCAAACTGTTGTTCGAGAGATCCCTGTGCGTGTGGGTAGGTAGGTTGGAAGAAAGTGAAGGGATGAGACATGTGGGCATGGCTAGAGGGACAGGAAACACACATACGCGATATTGATGAAGCAAAGCCGATAAGGTAGTGCAACTAGCCATACGGTTCTTTTAATGTTAACGACTTCAAAGCCACTCATGGTTGGGTTATCCGAAGAGTGTTACTAGGCATGAGCATTTGGCCCGGCGCGACCTGACTTGGCCGGGGCAAGCGGGTTTCCAGGCCGGGTCGGGTCGGGCCAGCCTCGGCCAGGATGTTGAATACCCTGACCCGACCCGGTGGTACAGGGCTGGGTCAGGCCTGGCCCGACTTCGGGTCGGGCCGACTCGAGGTCGGGTTGGGACAGAAAATCTGCTTCTGCCCACGCTCTGCGCTGGTCGGCGTTTAGAAAATGGGAATTCTGGGCTGAAGGTTAGAAATTAGGTTCGGTGAATGTTGTCGAGAGAAAAAAACGTTCCCTCAACATCGACTTGGTCGTTTCGGGTTTCCGCGCGTCCCTCACGTTTCGTAATCGGGTCGGGCCTGACCCAACCCGATTTTCCAGTTTCTGACCCGAATACGGGTCGGGTCAACACGGGACAAAAGCCCGGCCCGAGTTCCCTGCTCGGGTCGGGTTTTAGGCCGGACCAGGTCGGGCCGACCTTCCCGGGACAGGCTATTGAAACCTCTGACCCGATCCACGCCACCCAAATCACGGGTCAGGTCAGGCCGGCCCGACCCGCATGGGCGGGCCTCCTGCTCATGCCTAAATGTTACCATAAAGCGGAATAACGCCCCTAGAGACGGCGGAATGGATCCACTAAAAAAAAAAAAAAAAACATGTAGATGCCTGACGGATGATGAATAACCACAGCCCGAGATGAAGGAGAAGGAGAATGAAGAGGGCGGGAGTTCGATGCGTTCCAAAATGCTGGTCAATTATTGAGATGGAGTTTAATGCAACCCTGGAAATGAATAGCAGTCAATGGTCCATTTGGTTACAGAATCTGTGGCATGGGGTGTTGTGGCCGAGAAACATCCATTCCTTTGAACGCAAGTTGAATTCCCTATGCAGCCTGTCAAGGTCCTTACCACTCGTCTCATGCTTAGCATGAGGTCTAAGGTTGTTGCTTCGTACTTAAAATTGATAATGGACATGGTGATTCATACAATTTATTAAGAGCAGTAAGCGAGGAGATGCTGTTGGGAATGGAGCCTGTCAAACCATTGTGCGAGAGATCCCTGTGTGTCGAAGTAGGCAGGTCGGTAGAAGTGAAGGGATGAACATTTGGGCATGGCCAGAAGGACGGCAAGCATGCACAAGTGGGATTGATGAAACAGAGCTGATTAGATAGTGCAACTAGTAATACAGTTCTTTCAATGATGTTAACACTAAGTAAATTATGGCTTGGATACCCAGACTTTGTTACTAAGATACTTTCAGGCACTGCAATGCAAGCTGAGTGAGGGTCCCAAAGAGAAAGGAATGGGCCCATTCATGTCATTCCCATCTACACGCCCAACAGACGATGAAAACCCACAGCCCACGATGAAGGGGAAGGAGAATAAAGAGGGAGGGGGGTCATGCATTCCAAAATGCTAGCCAATCATTGCAATGGAGGTAAATTTGACCCTGGGAATCAACAACAGCAAAGAGATATATTTTTTGTTATAGAAACAACTGTGGCATGGGGTGTTGTGGATGACAACACTACCATCCCTTTGAACGCAAGTTGAAGTCCCTATGCAGCCCCTTTAAGGTCCTTACTACTCCTCTCATGTTTATCACGAGGCTTAAATAAGTTGCTTCGTATTGAGGCATAGACAATAAACAAGGTGCTTTGTACAAATAGCAGAGGTTAGTCAGTGAGGAGATGTCGTAGGGAATGGAGCCCTTCAAAGCGTTGTTTGTCAGACTTCTGTGTGTGTGGGTAGGTAGGTCGGTAGAAATGAAGAGATGAGACTTGTCGGCACGGCCAGAGGGACAGCAAGCAAACACAAGAGATATTGATCATACAGAGCTGATTAGATAGTGCAACTAGCCATATGCATCTTTCAATATTGTCAATCCCAAATCCACTCATGGCTGGAATATCCAAAGATTGACACAAAGAGGCCCTTAGAGAGGGCGAAATGGTTATTTTGAAGTGATTCGCATTCGCATGTACATGCCTGACAGACGATAAAAAACAATAGCTCAAAATGAAGTCGTTGGAAAATGAAGAGGGAAGGAGGGTCATGGATTCAAAATGATGGTCAATCATTGCAATGGAGATAATTTCAACCCTGAAAATGAACAGAAGTTACAAAAACAACTCTAACATCAAGCGTTCTGGCATGCAACATAACCATTCATTTGAATGCAAGTTGAAGTCCCTAAGCAGTTCTCTCAAGGTCCTTATCACTCCTCTCATGCGTAGCATGAGGCCTAAAGAAGCTGCTTCGTATTGAGGCATTGACAAGAAAAAGATGCTTCATACAAAAAAGTGAGATTAACAAGCTTGAAGAAGTCGCCGGGAACGGAGCCTGTTAATGCGTTGTGTGAGAGATCCCTGTGTGTATGGTTAGGTACGTCAGTAGAAGGGAAAAGATGAGACTTGTTCGCATTGGCAGAGAGACAGCAAACACACGTACACGATATCGATGAAACAGAGCTAATTAGGTAGTGCAATGCCACACGGTTTTTTCAATGTTGTCAACCCCAAAGCCACTCCTGACTGGGATACCCAAAGATTGTTACCAAGATACTTTCAGGCACTACAAGATGAGTAAGGCCCCTAGAGAGGGCGAAATGGTTCCACCAAAGTGATTCCCATCTAAATGCCTGACAGACGATGAAAAAATACAGCCCTGAAGGAGTAGGACAATGGAGAGGGAGGGCCATGCATTCCAGATAATGGCCAATCATTACAGTGGAGTTTATTTTTTACCCTGAAAATGAACAGAAGCAATGAATGGTCCTTTCAGTCAAAGAAAAAAAACCGTGGCATGGGGTGTTGTGGCCGGCAAGACAACAATCCCTTTGAGCGGAGTTGAAGTCCCTATGCACCCCTCTCAATGTCCTTACCACTCCTCTCATGCTTAGCACGAGGCCTAGACAAGTTGCTTTAGATTGAGGCACAGACAATAGACAAGGAACTTCGTACAGAGTGGAGAGACTAGAAAGCGAGAAGATGCTATAGGCAAAGGAGCCCGTCAAAGCATTGTTCGAGAGACTCCTGTGTGTGTGTGTAGGAAGGTCGGTGGAAGTGATGAGATGAGATTTGTGGCATGGCCAGAGGAACAGAAAGCACAGACAAGCAACATTGATGAAACAGAGCTGATTATGCAGTGCAACTAGCAATAAGGTTCTTTCAATGTTGTCAATGCGGGGATAGACTCTTCAACGGGAGCTAGACCACAGAAAAGGCACGGTTGTGAGAGTGATCTCAACTTTTCTCAGTGTTTTCTCGTGTTCTCTCTACGCACACATTCACGGGAGGAATTGGCAAGAGTTTCACTACCAAAAGTTGTGAACAATGGTGGCAACAATATTGAGAAAGTGGACTACATCAGATGCATGTCTGCCTAGCATGCAAGCAAGTCAACCTCCAGCGCAGCATGGTCGACCGTGTTCTAGCGCTGCAAAGTCCGCACCGCTCCAGCGCTGTAGAAAGGCGGCGTGCCAACGTTGCAAGTCGACGGCATGCCAAAGTTGCAGCAAGGTGGCTGCACAGCGTTGGACCCGCATGACAGCAGCGCACCAACTTCGCAGGTGCTCACTGTTGATTGGCATGCTGTGCATCGTCACGTGCACAACACAGACGCCAAGTCGACCACGTGCCATTGACTGCGCCTGATCAGCCACGTCGACATCGGGATACCACCTCCGAGGTCGGCTTCGCCAAAACTACCCGGGCGACTATCGCGCACTGCGCTAAACCTCGTCGCCCTTGTTACTTTTTCGACCTGGAAACCACTAAGTCGGTGTCGACTTTTTCGGTAAAAGTCGACCAACAGTTGTTCGTGCTCGCCGACCACCCAAATCGACGACCACCAGCCGACTTCACCAAGTCGGCCACACCCCAAGTCGACCAGCTCCAGGTCGACCAGACTGGCTATTCGCCGACTGCACCAAGTAGGCATGATCATCCTGCCCCGGCGGGTCGGGCCGACCCGACCCGACCCGGGTTTTGACCCGGGTCGGGTCAGGCATTTTGAAGCGTTGACCCGGGCGGGTCGGGTCGGGTTTACCCGGCCGGGTCGGGCCGACCCGACACCCGAAACCGGGTCGGGTCGGGTCGGGTCAGTTTTTGACCCGAAATTTGACCCGACTCGAAATCGGGTACCGCGCCCTAAGTCGGGTCGGGCATTTGGCCCGACCCGAGTTTCCCTCCCACGACAATTCGAACTAAACCAGATCGCGAAGTCAATGTCTAGGGTTTTTTTGTTCCCTCGACATTGACTTCGATCTGCTATACCTAGGCAGCTAGCAATAGCTCGTTCTCAAGCTCTAGAACTCTCTAATCCAGCGCCCATGTTTAGGAACCCTATTTCAAGTGTGTCAATGTTGGCGGAATGGACTTCTTAGCCTAGCGCGACCAACCTCAGATTTTCGATTTTATAGACTTAGTTATTCCTAGCTCTCACACACGACTAAACTCTGGCCCCGCGTTCAAATCGCCCACTGCGCGCCTACCACGCCCGCATCTTTAGGGACGCGACCCCCAATTGTCTAGGCCTGTGCCATTACAAAAACGTCGCGACTCCAAGGTCCGAAACGTAATCGACGCCGCTTGCACGAGAATGGAGGGGGAAGAAGACAGCTCACGTGCTATTCCTGGGGCTTCGCTTGGAGGCCTCCCGACACCGGCCTCCAGGGCCAGTTTTCGCTTGGGGAGCGTCTTCAATGGGCAGGAAATTGGGTGGGACGATGCAATCGCGACGAGGAGGCGTGAAGAGGTGCGGGAATGGGAGTCTTCAAGGACCTGGCCCAGTGACGGAGGAGCAAGGAACACGAGGAAAGGAGAAGGACCCGGATTGGAGGCCGGCTCCGGGGGAGGCGGCCGGCACGAGTGGAGGATCGGGTGATGAGGGTTGGGGAGGGAGAGGAGGGGGCCAGGCTGGTGGCAGTGGCGCGCGTGGCAGCGGTGCAGCAGCAAAGAGGCCACGCACGAGTGGGCCTGTGGGGTCGGGAGCTGGAGGGGCCGGGCCGGCGTCGAATTCGCAGCCGCAGGGGGCAGCCGCGGGTGGTTCTGAGGGGTCGGGCGCAGCAGGGGCAGGTACCTCCGCCGCTGCGGCAGGTGGTGCACCTTTGGGTGGTTCTGCGGGGGCTGAAGCAAGCCAGAGATCCGACAGGGCGGGCAGGACCCCTACCGACGAGGAGCTGGACCCATGGACTGAGGAGGTGCTTAGGAATGCAGAACCCGGGCTGGTTCGTGGCATGTTCAGTGAGAAGGATGTGAAAGAGGCTAGGAATTGCAAGATTTGCAAGAAGAAGATTAGCTGGAAAGGTAGTTGCACGAGCACGGGGAAGAGACACCTCAAGAGGAGCCACTACCCCAGTCTGCAGATCTGGTGTCGGCGTTTCAAGGATCCAAACAAGCCAGACAACCTGACGTTTCCCGATGGGGGATGGGGTCCGGATGTCCCAGACCAGACAGCGTGGCCTTGGGAGCATGCAGCCACGTGGCCCAGGATTGTACAGACACCAAACAGCGCAGTGACTGGCGGATCCGAGGCTGGTGGGAGTAGGCAGATGAGCATGGCCGCATTCGTCACGCCGCGTGTTCATGGCCAGCAGCTGCGCGAGGGATTGGTGCAGCTATTTGCGGCAGCTGACCTTCCGTTTCGACTTGTTGAGTGTCGCGAGGTGAGTGACGCCGTTCTCTTGCCGTTGGTCATGTTCATCTCCGTATTGAGGTGGTCATATTAGTGCAGGGCAGCCGCACTGCATTCTGTTGGCTAATCCCGAAGCATCTTCATAATCCTTTTACCGACATCCTTTGACTCCTGCGTTACAGTTCAAAGCATTTGTCAAGATGCTGAACCCGGGAGCTGCGCTACTGCTCGGCTCACGCCATCGCTTGGCACGGGACATTCAGGCATACAGGGAGGCTGCTAGGGAGGACATGCGGCAGCTACTGGTGGGTGATGGCCTGGCGGGAAGGATGTCCCTCACCTTTGACATCTGGACCAGTGAGAACAACGTGGCCTTCATGGGGGTGACTGCCAACTATGTCTCCAGCGATTTCCAGCTGAAACAGGCTGTTATAGACTTCAGGGAGCTTAAGGGCTCTCATACGGGGGACTTGATAGCCGATGAGCTGGAGGAGGTGTTGTGGGAGTGGGGCTTGGAGAAGATGTTGTTCGCCGTGATGTGTGACAACACCGAGAACAACAGCAGGGCGATGCGTCTGCTGGCTGGTGTACCTGACGCCAGGTCGGGCTCAAGGCCCAGACACCCACCACTGCTCAGTCGCTGGAGGCACTTCAGGTACTATGGGGCTGTCCCCGTAAGGGTATGCTATAAACTGTTGGCGTAGTCCACCATGTTTGTTATGGCAGTGCTTATGTGGTACACTGACATTAAACCCACTCTGCACAATGCATTGCCCCAACAGGTGCATGGCGCACGTCGTCAACCTTGCAGTGCAAGCTGCACTGAAGGTTGACGAGGTGGCCGAGCCACTCAAGAGGCTGCGAGACGTGGCGAACTACATCGGCTGGTCCACACTGCGCACAGATCGTTTCTTCGAGCTCCAGAAGGGATACGCGACGACCCGGCCCCAGGGTCCTCCGGGTTCTCGGCGACCATCGGGTCCGTTGCGTTTGATCGTGGACTGCCTGACAAGATGGGGTTCTACACTCCACATGGTGAACAGGGGCTTCGAGCTGCGCATGCCCATTGCCATGTTTTTCGACGATTCAAATGTACGCATGGTAGGATTCACATTCGCTTGTGACTATGGCGAATGGGGGTACGTGGGCATGGCTTGAATAGTGCTACCATCCCATGCATGTGCCACCATCCCATGCATGTGCCATCATCCCATGCATGTGCCACCATCACACGCATGTGCCACCATCCCATGCATGTCTCTTCATCCCATGCATGTGCCACCATCCCATGCATGTGCCATCATCCCATGCATGTGCCACCATCACACGCATGTGCCACCATACCATGCATGTCCCATCATCCCATGCATGTGCCACCATCCCATGCATGTGCCACCATCCCATGCATGTGCCACCATCCCATGCATGTGCCAC
This sequence comes from Closterium sp. NIES-65, assembly GCA_948144175.1. Lineage (NCBI taxonomy): Eukaryota > Viridiplantae > Streptophyta > Zygnematophyceae > Desmidiales > Closteriaceae > Closterium > Closterium sp. NIES-65. The sequence continues at coordinate 329,063 of CANXME010002035.1, forward strand.
CATCCCATGCTAGTCCCACCATCCCATGCATGTGCCACCATCCCATGCATGTGCCACCATCCCATGCATGTGCCACCATCCCATGCTAGTCCCACCATCCCATGCATGTGCCACCATCCCATGCATGTGCCACCATCCCATTCATGTGCCACCATCCCATGCTAGTCCCACCATCCCATGCATGTGCCACCATCCCATGCTAGTCCCACCATCCCATGCATGTGCCACCATCCCATGCATGTGCCACCATCCCATGCATGTGCCACCATCCCATGCTAGTCCCACCATCCCATGCATGTGCCACCATCCATGCATGTGCCACCATCCCATGCATGTGCCACCATCCCATGCTAGTCCTACCATCCCATGCATGTGCCACCATCCCATGCATGTGCCACCATGCCATGCATGTGCCACCATCCCATGCATGTGCCACCATCCCATGCTGTGCCTCCATCTTTACAACCCATGTGACCCATACCAGTCATCCATCAGCAAGGAGACTAAGAAGGCATGGGACGCCATCAGGTTGACGAATGCGCACTGGGACGACCTCGCCAAGCTCCGAGACTTCCTCACCCCATTCGAGCAAGTCACCCTCTTCGCCGAGGGTTCCCTGTACCCTACCCTCTCAGCCGTTGTACCGCAGTACAACGCGCTGATTGATTTGCAGGAGAAGGCACAGCTCACTCCTGGCATCTCCCCTCTGCGCTCATCGCTGATCACTGCTGCTCTGAGCAAGCTGGAGCGGCACATGGGGGGTGTGAGCGAGGAGGCAGCGATAGCCACTTTCTTGGACCCGCGCCAGAAGCTCGCACCCTTCAAGCACCGAGCCAGGGCAGCAGAGGGGAATTCGAGAGGGGCAACACTGGAGCTAGGACCTGATAGGGTGAAGGCCCTGGTACGGGCGCGCCTTCCAGAGTACCAGGCAGCCAGCACCACGGCGCTGGGAGATGGTGGGGAGGTGACTAGTGCGAGGGGTGCAGGGGTGCATGCATCGGCAGGGGGTGGAGCTGTGGATGCATCGGCAAATGTCAGCATCCAGTCTCAGTTGTTCTCTGCGTGGGACGCCATGGAGGCCGAAGAGGGGGAGGATCCACAGGATGAGGTGGATCAGTACCTCGCACAGGGGAGGCAGAGGGGTGGAAGCGCATTGGAGTATTGGCGCAGCAGGGAGACACTGAAGGGCTTGAGGGCGATGGCTAAAGATTATCTAGGGGTACCGGCTTCGTCAGCAGCGAGTGAGCGCGCATTCTCACAGAGCAGGAACATCATTACTTGGCAGCGACACCGACTGGCAGCTGGCCAAGTGCGTGCTTCCATGCTGATTAAGACGTGGCAGGACCACCACCCTTCGGGGACTCTCACTCCCAAGGGCACCTCAACGGCCAATCCCACCCTGGGAGTGGAGGATGAATCGAGGGGGTTGTGATATTTGTTCGTAATTGATGCTCATGCCCTCAACTTCATCAGATAACGTGATCGGACCAAAACTTGATTGGTTCTTATTCCTGTGCGTCGAACTACTAGTTGACTCCGTTAGCTTTTAGGCCTTCGTAGGATTTTTCCAAACACGTGTAACAGTTTACGCAACTTTGAATAGTTAATTTACATAAGGGAGGACGTTCATATAATAATATATTACACAAACATTCAATCTTTGCAACACTGGACAGTAGTGAGGAAACCCCTACACACTAAATATGGGGTTCTGGCCCGACCCGACCCGACCCGGCCCCTACCCGACCCGACCCGGGGGTGGGTCAAGCCTGACCCGGCACCCGATACCCGGGTCGGGCCAGGATTCCTAGAAGTGCCGACCCGACCCGACCCGACCCGGAACCCGGCTGGCCCGCCCAAGTCGGGTCGGGTCGGGTCGGGCCTAATGATCATGCCTATTCCTAGCTCTCACACGCGTCTAAACTCTTGCCCCGCGTTCAAATCGCCCACTGCGCGCCTACCACGCCCGCATCTTTAGGGACGCGACCCCCAATTGTCTAGGCCTGTGCCATTACAAAAACGTCGCGACTCCAAGGTCCGAAACGTAATCGACGCCGCTTGCACGCGAATGGAGGGGGAAGAAGACAGCTCACGCGCTATTCCTGGGGCTTCGCTTGGAGGCCTCCCGACACCGGCCTCCAGGGCCAGTTTTCGCTTGGGGAGCGTCTTCAATGGGCAGGAAATTGGGTGGGACGATGCAATCGCGACGAGGAGGCGTGAAGAGGTGCGGGAATGGGAGTCTCAAGGACCTGGCCCAGTGACGGAGGAGCAAGGAACACGAGGAAAGGAGAAGGACCCGGATTGGAGGCCGGCTCCGGGGGAGGCGGCCGGCACGAGTGGAGGATCGGGTGATGAGGGTTGGGGAGGGAGAGGAGGGGGCCAGGCTGGTGGCAGTGGCGCGCGTGGCAGCGGTGCAGCAGCAAAGAGGCCACGCACGAGTGGGCCTGTGGGGTCGGGAGCTGGAGGGGCCGGGCCGGCGTCGAATTCGCAGCCGCAGGGGGCAGCCGCGGGTGGTTCTGAGGGGTCGGGCGCAGCAGGGGCAGGTACCTCCGCCGCTGCGGCAGGTGGTGCACCTTTGGGTGGGTCTGCGGGGGCTGGAGCAAGCCAGAGGTCCGACAGGGCGGGCAGGACTCCTACCGACGAGGAGCTGGACCCATGAACTGAGGAGGTGCTTAGGAATGCAGAACCCGGGCTGGTTCGTGGCATGTTCAGTGAGAAGGATGTGAAAGAGGCTAGGAATTGCAAGATTTGCAAGAAGAAGATTAGCTGGAAAGGTAGTTGCACGAGCACGGGGAAGAGACACCTCAAGAGGAGCCACTACCCCAGTCTGCAGATCTGGTGTCGGCGTTTCAAGGATCCAAACAAGCCAGACAACCTGACGTTTCCCGATGGGGGATGGGGTCCGGATGTCCCCGACCAGACAGCGTGGCCTTGGGAGCATGCAGCCACGTGGCCCAGGATTGTACAGACACCAAACAGCGCAGTGACTGGCGGATACGAGGCTGGTGGGAGTAGGCAGATGAGCATGGCCGCATTCGTCACGCCGCGTGTTCATGGCCAGCAGCTGCGCGAGGGATTGGTGCAGCTATTTGCGGCAGCTGACCTTCCGTTTCGACTTGTTGAGTGTCGCGAGGTGAGTGACGCCGTTCTCTTGCCGTTGGTCATGTTCATCTTCGTATTGAGGTGGTCATATTAGTGCAGAGCAGCCGCACTGCATTCTGTTGGCTAATCCCGAAGCATCTTCATAATCCTTTTACCGACATCCTTTGACTCCTGCGTTACAATTCAAAGCATTTGTCAAGATGCTGAACCCGGGAGCTGCGCTACTGCTCGGCTCACGCCATCGCTTGGCACGGGACATTCAGGCATACAGGGAGGCTGCTAGGGAGGACATGCGGCAGCTACTGGTGGGTGATGGCCTAGCGGGAAGGATGTCCCTCACCTTTGACATCTGGACCAGTGAGAACAACGTGGCCTTCATGGGGGTGACTGCCAACTATGTCTCCAGCGATTTCCAGCTTAAACAGGCTGTTATAGACTTCAGGGAGCTTAAGGGCTCTCATACGGGGGACTTGATAGCCGATGAGCTGGAGGAGGTGTTGTGGGAGTGGGGCTTGGAGAAGATGTTGTTCGCCGTGATGTGTGACAACACCGAGAACAACAGCAGGGCGATCCGTCTGCTGGCTGGTGTACCTGACGCCAGGTCGGGCTCAAGGCCCAGACACCCACCACTGCTCAGTCGCTGGAGGCACTTCAGGTACTATGGGGCTGTCCCCGTAAGGGTATGCTATAAACTGTTGGCGTAGTCCACCATGTTTGTTATGGCAGTGCTTATGTGGTACACTGACATTAAACCCACTCTGCACAATGCATTGCCCCAACAGGTGCATGGCGCACGTCGTCAACCTTGCAGTGCAAGCTGCACTGAAGGTTGACGAGGTGGCCGAGCCACTCAAGAGGCTGCGAGACGTGGCGAACTACATCGGCTGGTCCACACTGCGCACAGATCGTTTCTTCGAGCTCCAGAAGGGATACGCGACGACCCGGCCCCAGGGTCCTCCGGGTTCTCGGCGACCATCGGGTCCGTTGCGTTTGATCGTGGACTGCCTGACGAGATGGGGTTCTACACTCCACATGGTGAACAGGGGCTTCGAGCTGCGCATGCCCATTGCCATGTTTTTCGACGATTCAAATGTACGCATGGTAGGATTCACATTCGCTTGTGACTATGGCGAATGGGGGTACGTGGGCATGGCTTGAATAGTGCTACCATCCCATGCATGTGCCACCATCCCATGCATGTGCCATCATCCCATGCATGTGCCACCATCACACGCATGTGCCACCATCCCATGCATGTCCCTTCATCCCATGCATGTGCCACCATCCCATGCATGTGCCATCATCCCATGCATGTGCCACCATCACACGCATGTGCCACCATACCATGCATGTCCCATCATCCCATGCATGTGCCACCATCCCATGCATGTGCCACCATCCCATGCATGTGCCACCATCCCATGCTAGTCCCACCATCCCATGCATGTGCCACCATCCCATGCATGTGCCACCATCCCATGCATGTGCCACCATCCCATGCTAGTCCCACCATCCCATGCATGTGCCACCATCCCATGCATGTGCCACCTGTTGGTGTTAGGCCCCAATCTCACATTTTGTACTTGTACTTTTATATCCTAGTTTAGTGTAGTTTGCACTTTGTGTTTGGTTGGGTGTACACCCACATCCCAACCAAACCCAAATGTAATCTCCAAGCAATCTCCAACCCACCAATTGGAGATTGCCTTGGGATTACCCTTGATTCCCTAGGATTGCCTCCTGATTCCCTCCTCATCCCTACCTTGCTCATTCCGGATGTACTTAAAGAGCTTTGAGCTCACTACTATAGTATCGATTCTAAGCTCAAGTTCTGACATGGTAATCAGAGCAGCTCAACCGCATACGCGGATCGTGATCCTCTCATCTCTGCGGATACTTGTCCCGCAAACCTCGGGGAAGCCATCGCCAATCTCGTCGCCGTTGATTCGCGACATTCATCGGCGGAATTTCTCCCGCCAAATCTTCCCGTCACCATCGACGGAAACTTCTCTGGTAAGCGCATCGTCGGCGCTCTAACCTAACACTCGTTTTCATCAATTCGTCACTTCTTCTCCTCGACGGGCTGCCGCCCGTCGCCCTGCAGCTTCTCGTCGGGCCGCCGCCCGTCGCCCCGCAGCGTCATCTTCGGGCTGCCGCCCGTCGCCCCGCATCTGCACTCCTACCCCCATCCCCCCTCTTTCCCGCAGCTGAACAGGTGCAGCAACGCAGCCGAGCAGCAGCGTAGCCGCGAAGCAGAGGGTGGTGTGTGGGGGGGTGTGTGGGAATAGGACTAGTAGGTAGTTGACACTAAATTGGCGTCTCAGTCAAATTCTCCTTCGTAAACCCTAAACCTCCGGTTCTTCAAAATCTCCTTTGGAAACCCCAAACCTCAAGTTCCTATTGGTGACTTAAGAGCGGCGCTCCGCGCGAGAAGTTAAGGGGTCTCCACCATGGCTTTCTCGTCTTCCACCATGGCGAACCCCATCACCCCGCTCCGCCTTGAAGCCGATGGCTCTAGCTCCAACTTCAAGGCGTGGAGCTACGGAGTTGACAAGCACCTCCTGAGCCGTGACGTGCAGGGCCTTGACCTCAAGGACGTCCTCCTCAACCGTGGCAAGGGGAAACAGCCCACTCTTCCCCGTGAACCGACCGAATCTTCAAATGATGCTGACGTGATGACGTACGAAGAAGCTGTTGAGAAGTACCGGAAGTGGGAGAAGGCCGATGCTGCCATCATCAGCGTCTTCATTGCCTCCACCCCTCCCGAACTTGTCAACACGTTCCACAACTACCCTACCTCCAACGCCATCTGGAAGTATCTCCAGGATCGGTTCATGAACAAGACGGCGGTCGGAGTGGCGATTCTCATCCCCAGCATGTTTCAAGTCCGCCTTGAGGACTGCTCAGGAATGGCTGATTACATCGCCAAGGTGCAGACCATTCATGGTGAACTCAAGGAGCTGGGTATAGTCTTCCCCGAACAAGCCCCTGCAGCCGCCCTTCTTGTTGGTCTCTCCTCGGCATATGAAGTGACAAGGAAGATGCTCCTCACGCTCTCAGCGGAAGACCTCACCTTTGCTAAGGTCTCCACCGCACTCCTCTCTGCCGAGAAAGACTCCACTGCTCAGGCCAAGGCATACGCCATCCGTGCTCCCATGCCCCTAGCAAGTGTTGCAGCAGCCCTTGCCTCGGCGCCTTTCCAGCGCAACCGCTTTCCTCCGTGCACCTACGTCGTCAAGTATGGCAACCGCAAGGGACAAGTGTGTGGTGGCACTAACCACCCCCTTGCCACGTGCTTCAAGAAGAAAGACGACGAGTGGTATGCCATCCACGGGGTTGACAAGAAGCCGCCAAACTGGATGCGCGCTCGTAAGGCCAATCTCGTTGAGGTCCAGGACCCCTCTTCGGCTAGTGCTAGTGACAGTGCTCCTGTTGATGTGCGTATCAACCTGTTGTTTCCTGGCACTGCCATGATTAATGAAGCCACTTCCCAGTACATCGACTCATCACAGGCACCACAGTACATAGAGTTCACACTCGACAGTGGGGCCACTCACACTGTGCTCAAGGAGACACTCTCCTTCAAACCCTATCCAGCACCTATCCCTCTCTTGGGAGCTGACTCCAGCTTCACCACCCTAGCCAAGGGCACCTCCACAGTCCCATGCCCAGCCTTCCCTTCCGGCACCGTCACTGGCATGTGCGTGCCTTCACTACGCCACAATCTAGTGGCTCAAACAGAAATTCAGAAAGCAGGGCTACGCACCATCTTCTCGGAGAATGAGGACCACTGCGACATCATTGACCCACTCACCAACAAGGTCTTGGCCCGCTTCACCCTCAATAGCAGCGGCCTCTACACGCTACGCGTTCCTCTCCCACAGGTTTCAACCACCCAAGCACAGGCTCCCATCACACCATGCACATGTCGCAGCCTCTCCAACCCGACCATCCTCTATCATCATCGGTTAGGGCACCCAAACTTCCGCACGCTTGCTGACATGGCCTCCAAGAAACTTCTTCTCGGCCTGCCAGCCACACTTCCTCCACCACCTGACTCACCCGCTCCCACGTGCCTTGATTGCACCAAGAGCAAACTGCGCCAACAGCCCCACACTGCCTCACCCACAATCGCAGCGGCACCACTGGACCTAGTGCACATGGACGTCTGGGGCCCTGCCCCTGTTCTTGCACGAGGTGGATATCGCTACTTCCTAGTTATCGTGGATGACCACTCACGATACGTCTCTGTTCACCTCCTCCACACTAAGGCTGAGGCTCCAGAGGTCATCATGGCGTGGGTCAAGCAGGCACAGACCACCTTTGACCGCAAGGTCAAGCGCCTTCACTCGGATGGGGGGGGTGAATTTTGCAACGACAAGCTTAAAGCCTTCTGCTCCTCCGAAGGCATCCAGCAAAACTTCACCCTCCCTGACAGCCCTCAACAGAACGGCATAGCTGAGAGCCGCAACCACACTCTAGTGCAGATCACTCGGTGCCTCCTCAGCCACTCCAACGCTCCACACTCTCTCTGGGGATACGCTCTCTACCACGCCGCCCTCCTCTACAACCTTTACCCCCATCCGCACCTTCCCGACACCACTCCAACCACACTCTGGCTCGGGAAAACGCCCACTGCTCGCTCTCTTCGCGTTTGGGGATGCACCGCCTATGTCCTCCTCAACCCTCAGGCTCGACGCCAGAACGGTGGCAAGCTCGGTCCCAAGACTCAAACGTGCATCTACCTTGGGCACAACGCCGACTCACCTGACTACCTCTTCCTCAATCCCTCCACTCAACAGTTGGTCAGGAGCCGCGACGTTGTCTTTGATGAGACCCGCCCATTCTACTCCCCTTCGGGACGGGACCCTCTCCCTGATCCACCCTCCCTCGTGTGGGCAGACTTTGACGCGCCTCCCGACCTCCCGCCTGCTCCTGCCCCCTCACCTCCTCCCTCTCCTGCCATCCCACCATCTCCCTCTGAGGTCTCTGACCCGGCCTCACCGGTGTCTTCGGCGGCTGCTCCGCCCCCCCCCTCACCTTCCTCACTTCCCGCTGCGCCGCCCCCTCCGAGCGCACCTATCACCTACCATCGGCGGTCCCACCCTCCGGCCCCACCTCCTCCCCCAGTTCCCCCCACCACAGAGGAACCCGCTCTCCCACAGTCGCCCGAGCTGATCACGTACCGCCGGCGGCCCATTCCCCCACCCAAGCCTCCTAAGTCACCCTCTCCGACACCGCCTGCCCCGCCCTCCTCACCGGTGGCTCATGGCACCCGCTCCCATCGCGCTGCTCTTCCACTCGCAATGGTTCTTCGATACACAATGATCACACCGCCTCCTCCTGCTGGGGGGGATGTGCCCTCTACCCTTCTAGAAGACAGGCATGAGGAGCTGTGTGATCTCCATGCAGTCATTCCTCAGCTCTCACACATCTTCCCCGATATCACTGGCTCACCCTCCCTCAACCTCGCGGAGAACCCGACCATCCCTATCCCTCTCACCGTCCAAGAGGCTCTCTCAGGCCCTCATGCTGCCGAATGGTGTGCTGCCATGGACGCGGAGATTGCAGCATTCACTCGCAACCACTCTTTCGATGACGAGACTCCACCTCCAGGAGTCAACATCGTCGGGGGCAAGTGGTTGTTCCGTGTAAAACAGCTCCCAGACGAGGCACCGGTGTTCAAAGCGCGTTACGTAGCCAAGGGCTTCACCCAGCAGCGGTACCGCGACTTCGACCTAATCTTCTCCCCCACATCCAAACCTCCCACCATTCGAACGCTCATGGATGTTGCAGCTCGAGAAGACTTTGAGATCAAATCCATGGATGCCTCCTCCGCTTTCCTACAAGGACGTCTCAAGGAGACAGTGTTCATGGACAGACCAGAAGGCTTCCCAGGAGAATTCCCTCCCAACACAGTCTGGAAGCTGAATCGCCCCGTCTACGGCCTTAAACAAGCCCCTCGCGAATGGCACAACAAGGTGAAAGAAGTCCTCCTCTCCCTGGACTTCCACCCCTCAACTGCTGACCCGACTCTCTTCATCCGTCGTCATTCTGAGCCATTCTACATCCTAGTCTACGTGGATGATTTTATCCTCGTTGCCAAGGACTCGGCCCAAATGACCTCTGTCCAGGCAGCCCTGAGCAAGGCCCTCCAGATGAAAGACCTTGGTGACCTCAAGCACTACCTGGGAATGGAGATCACTCGTGATCGCAAGGCTCGCACCATCTCACTCTCCCAGGAGTTCTACATCGACAATGTGCTCAAGCGGTTTGAGATGGAGCTGTGCACACCTGTTGCCACCCCGCTGCCGCTGCAACACCTCCTTACAGCTCCTGCTGTACCCACACCAGAGGCCTGCTCTGAGCCATACCCGGAACTTGTTGGGTCCCTCATGTACGCCATGATGTGCACCCGACCGGACTTGGCCTACCCAGTCAGTGTTCTCTCTCGTTACGTGGCCCCGGGTCGCTTCACTAATCTTCATTGGAAGGCAGCAAAGCGGGTGCTGCGCTATCTTAAGGGCACAAAGTCCCACGTTCTCACACTCGGTGGGCTCTCCCCTCCTCGCCTGGAAGGTTACACAGACTCCTCCTGGGCTGATGACCAGACCGACCGGCGCTCCTCTCAGGGGTACTGCTTCACCCTCGGGAGCGGAACTGTCAGTTGGCGCTCCACCAGGTCGTCTGCAGTCTCCCTCTCCTCCTGTGAGGCGGAGCTCTACGCAGGCACCATGGCTGCTCAGGAGGCCCGTTGGTTCACCTTCCTACTCCAAGAGCTTGGCTTCCCTCAGTCAGCCCCCACCCTCTGGTGTGACAACCAGAGTACCATCCACATCTCTCAAGACCCTGTGTATCACACCCGCACCAAGCATATTGAACTTCGGCACTTCTTCATTCGTCACCTTGTGCAACAAGAGCAGCTGAAGGTGGAATACGTGGCATCTGACTGCAACCTGGCTGACCTGTTCACCAAGCCCCTTGGGAAGGTTCCCCACCATCGTCTCCTTGGCGCCATGGGGCTCTGCGCTCCTCCTTCTCCGCCATGAGTTCGATTGACGCCTCAGGGGGGGTGTTGGTGTTAGGCCCCAATCTCACATTTTGTACTTGTACTTTTATATCCTAGTTTAGTGTAGTTTGCACTTTGTGTTTGGTTGGGTGTACACCCACATCCCAACCAAACCCAAATGTAATCTCCAAGCAATCTCCAACCCACCAATTGGAGATTGCCTTGGGATTACCCTTGATTCCCTAGGATTGCCTCCTGATTCCCTCCTCATCCCTACCTTGCTCATTCCGGATGTACTTAAAGAGCTTTGAGCTCACTACTATAGTATCGATTCTAAGCTCAAGTTCTGACACCACCATCCCATTCATGTGCCACCATCCCATGCTAGTCCCACCATCCCATGCATGTGCCACCATCCCATGCTAGTCCCACCATCCCATGCATGTGCCACCATCCCATGCATGTGCCACCATCCCATGCATGTGCCACCATCCCATGCTAGTCCCACCATCCCATGCATGTGCCACCATCCCATGCATGTGCCACCATCCCATGCATGTGCCACCATCCCATGCTAGTCCTACCATCCCATGCATGTGCCACCATCCCATGCATGTGCCACCATGCCATGCATGTGCCACCATCCCATGCATGTGCCACCATCCCATGCTGTGCCTCCATCTTTACAACCCATGTGACCCATACCAGTCATCCATCAGCAAGGAGACTAAGAAGGCATGGGACGCCATCAGGTTGACGAATGCGCACTGGGACGACCTCGCCAAGCTCCGAGACTTCCTCACCCCATTCGAGCAAGTCACCCTCTTCGCCGAGGGTTCCCTGTACCCTACCCTCTCAGCCGTTGTACCGCAGTACAACGCGCTGATTGATTTGCAGGAGAAGGCACAGCTCACTCCTGGCATCTCCCCTCTGCGCTCATCGCTGATCACTGCTGCTCTGAGCAAGCTGGAGCGGCACATGGGGGGTGTGAGCGAGGAGGCAGCGATAGCCACTTTCTTGGACCCGCGCCAGAAGCTCGCACCCTTCAAGCACCGAGCCAGGGCAGCAGAGGGGTATTCGAGAGGGGCAACACTGGAGCTAGGACCTGATAGGGTGAAGGCCCTGGTACGGGCGCGCCTTCCAGAGTACCAGGCAGCCAGCACCACGGCGCTGGGAGATGGTGGGGAGGTGACTAGTGCGAGGGGTGCAGGGGTGCATGCATCGGCAGGGGGTGGGGCTGTGGATGCATCGGCAAATGTCAGCATCCAGTCTCAGTTGTTCGCTGCGTGGGACGCCATGGAGGCCGAAGAGGGGGAGGATCCACAGGATGAGGTGGATCAATACCTCGCACAGGGGAGGCAGAGGGGTGGAAGCGCATTGGAGTATTGGCGCAGCAGGGAGACACTGAAGGGCTTGAGGGCGATGGCTAAAGATTATCTAGGGGTACCGGCTTCGTCAGCAGCGAGTGAGCGCGCATTCTCACAGAGCAGGAACATCATTACTTGGCAGCGACACCGACTGGCAGCTGGCCAAGTGCGTGCTTCCATGCTGATTAAGACGTGGCAGGACCACCACCCTTCGGGGACTCTCACTCCCAAGGGCACCTCAACGGCCAATCCCACCCTGGGAGTGGAGGATGAATCGAGGGGGTTGTGATATTTGTTCGTAATTGATGCTCATGCCCTCAACTTCATCAGATAACGTGATCGGACCAAAACTTGATTGGTTCTTATTCCTGTGCGTCGAACTACTAGTTGACTCCGTTAGCTTTTAGGCCTTCGTAGGATTTTTCCAAACACGTGTAACAGTTTACGCAACTTTGAATAGTTAATTTACATAAGGGAGGACGTTCATATAATAATATATTACACAAACATTCAATCTTTGCAACACTGGACAGTAGTGAGGAAATCCCTACACACTACATATGAGGTTCTGGCCCGACCCGACCCGACCCGGCCCCTACCCGACCCGACCCGGGGGCGGGTCAAGCCTGACCCGGCACCCGATACCCGGGTCGGGCCAGGATTCCTAGAAGTGAAGTGCCGACCCGACCCGACCCGACCCGGAACCCGGCTGGCCCGCCCAAGTCGGGTCGGGTCGGGTCGGGTCGGGCCTAATGATCATGCCTAGCACCAAGTCGGCTTCCCAGGTCGGTCATCCAAGTCGGCGTCGACTTGGGCGGTAGGTGCCTGCCAACTGCTGTACGTGGTCGACGTGGGTGGTCGACGACTGCCCTCCAGCTTCACGAAGTCGGTGTCACCTCCCAGGTCGACGAGTCCTTTCGTTGACCACTAGTCCTGGCCGGCTTTGTCGAAGTCGGCTACTCTGTAGCCAACTTCCTCCAAGTCGGCTAACCTTCGAAGTCGGCCAACCACGCCGACTTCATCCCCAAGTCGACAAGCCAATCCAACTTGGCCGACCACGAAGTCGGCTACTTGCAGATCGACGAAGCCCTTCGTCGACCACTCCATAAAAGGTCAGCCGACGGCTTCTCGTCGTCGGCGGCTTCGCAGTGGCCCCATGCAGGTCGACCAAGTTCGTCGTCCTGCTCGCCAAAGTCGGTGTCGCCCACTGCAGGCTGTTAGCTGCACCACCCGCGCACCCGACCACGAAGTTGGCTCCGCCCAAGCGAGGACGGGGCCAACTCCCAACTCCCGTTGACAGTCAACCCTAAAGCCATTCATGGCTTAGATATCTAGAAATTATTACCATAATATTCTCAGGCACTGCAAGCTGAGTAAGGCCCTTAAAACCGGAGTCCCAAACAGCCCAAAACTGCCTCACCCTTCCTAACTTTGGTTGGGTGTTACCCTGTTGCACGCCAGTCCCACTAAATCACCTAACCCTACCGCTTTTCCCAAGTTCGTCAAGCGAAAACACTGTGTGGGCGACACTCTCCGTCACCTTGAGCAATCGCACAACAATCAAACCACTGTAGCAGCGACACTCACTCTCACCTGAAACTATCGCACGTGTACCACAAACAGGAAGCCTGACTTCAGCGGGGAACAACTTGAGACTAATTCTGCACACTACAACTGCCATTAGAAGCTAATTTGCCCGTACCTAAGTCTACCGCCTTCATAGAAAACACATTGAAAATGCCAGCTCTTTTATGACTCTGTAACGGGAAGGGACCCGGTCGTAGTAGGGTTAGTTTACATAATATTTGGCGACAGCCCACATTCTAGAACAGTAATAGCGACATCTCCACGCCATAGGAGGGACTTGTTTGTGGAAATCCCAGACGTTTGACGCATGGGTAGGAAGTGACGGCATACTGAGCCAGCATAAGATAAAGAATGTGCAGGCCTTCGTGCCGCGTGATCTCACTCCGCGTCGTCCTCGCTAAAACTGCACGTCACAACGACCTCAGCCCACATTTCTGCCGCAAATATTCCTTAGCTATAATCTAAGCTAATCTTCTGAGCTATAATCTTCTCCCACCCCACTCAGAGTCCCTCCGCGCCGCCCTCTCGATTCCTGCCCGTTGCCATGCCATTTCAGGTCTGCGTCACCATCATACTTCCTTCCCCAGCGACCCTGACGGTGCGACCAGACATTCCTTTCCGCAGCGCCCAGATATTCCTTTCCGCGGCGCCCAGACATTCCTTTTCGCAGCGCCCATATATTCCGTTCTGCAGCGCCCAGTCATTTCTTTCTGCAACACATGGACATTCCTGCCCGCAGGACCCATATATTCCCTTCCTAAGCGCCCACACATGCCCTCCCTCTGCGCGCGCACATGCCCTCCCCCAGCGCGCGCACATTCCCTTCAGCAGTGCGCGCACCTGCCCTCTGCCCACGGCAAACAGTCCCTTCCCCAGCGCGCGCACATGCCCTTCACACGAGCACTTTCCCTTCCTTGGCGCGAGCAAATTCCCTTCCCCGGCGCGCACTTTTCCTTCCTTAGCGCGAGCAAATTCCCTTCCCCGTTGCGCGCACATCCCCTTCCCCACACACATTCCCTGTTGTCAGCACACCCACATTCCCTTCCTCAGCGCCCTCCACTCCCCTTCACGCATCCCATTTCCCGCTGCTCTATCTCTTTCCCCCTTGATTCACCCCATTACCCGCTGCTCACTCTCTTTCCCCCTTGATTCACCCCATTTCCTCGCTCCCTCTCTCTCTCCCCCTTCCTAAGTCCCATGAGTCCCTGCTGTAACGTCTCCCGCCCTTCAATGATCCCGTTTCCCCCTGCTCACACTCCTGGGCCCTTCACCCACCCCATTTCCCTCCGCGCACTCCCCTACTCCCATCAATCACCCCATTTCCCCCTGCTCACACTCTACCCCCCTTCCAAATTCCCATTCCCCCACTGCACACTCTCTTTCCGCCTTGAACCATCCCATTTCCCCCCTGCTCACACTCTTCCCCCTTCACTCACCCTATTTCCCCCCCGCGCACCCCTTTCCCCCTTCAAACAACCCATCTCCTCCCTCCTCACGCTCAATGGCCTTTACTCACCTTATTTCCCGCCTCTGCGCTCTCTTTCCCCCTTCACTCACCCCTTTTCCCCCCTACTCACTCTCTTTTCCCCTTCACTCACCCCATTCCCCCTTGCTCACTCCCTTTCCCCCTTCAAACATCCCATTTCCTCCCTGCTCGCTCACTTTTTCTCCTTCACTCACCCCATTTCCCCCCCGCTCACGTCCTTTCTCCCTCCAATCATCCCATTTCCGCCCTGCTCACTCTCTTCCCGTGTCACTCACCCCGTTTCCTCCTTGCTCACTCTCTTTCCCCCTTCACTCACCCCATTCCCCCCTGCTCATTCTCTTCCCCCCTTCACTCACCCCATTTCCCCCCTCTGCACTCTTTTTCCCTTCACTCACCCCAGTTCCCCCCTCTGCACTCGCTTTTCCCCTTCACTTACCCCATTTCCCCCCTGCTCACCCCCTTTTCCCCTTCAATTATCCCATTTCCTCCCTGCTCACTTTCTTTCCCCCTCCACTCAACCAATCTTCCCCCCTCTGCACTATCTTTCACCTACTTTCCTGATCGAGCAGGGGCCGCTGCTGACTGTCGTGAGCAAGGAGGGCTAAGCACGCAGGCGTGATGGTGCCAGCTTCCACTGGGCCCGTGGACACATAACTTCCGTATTTGTATTTCTCATGTGGTCTGTGAAAACTGACAAAAAGATGCATGCAGGGAACTGCTCATGCCCAGCCGGAGGCTAAAATCTCACACCGCCTGTGAGGATCTAGGATCGAGCTCAGAAAAGAGAATTGTAATTGAATGATCACCTGGGTACAACACGAGGCTAAATATAGGCTCGACACAAGGCCCTGTAACCAGATGTTACGCGAAGGTTCCGCGGGTCGCGAAGCGTCCCGAACAGATCCTTCCCGAATTCGGTAGAAGGCAATTCGGTGGCAACCAAAAAGCCAGAATTCGGTGCACGCAACCTAGCTCGGTGCTAAAACTATAATAAAATATAGGAAAGCACCTAGCCTAGGAAATCAAGCAATTCATGCATGCATATAATTATCCTATGATAGAAATAGCATGATAAAGTAAGGGCAAGCAAGCATAGCTCGCATAAGCCGTCGTACTCTCACACCGCCTTCCAACGTGTGCCTAGACTCAAGCTTATAGAATACGCGCTTTGAGTGCTCGGTGGCGCGCGCTGCACATTGCATTCACGGCTCCACGAAGAACAGCCCGACGCATACCTTTTACCGGATGGTAAACCCTAAAAGCGTGACGGCGCGCTGAACCCCCTACTCACTCTCGACTTCCGCGGACCGATGCGAGTAATCGGCAGAGTCGGCAGCGATGCCTGCACGCGGACCACTATCCTCTCGGCCCGTCATCCCTAAGTGGCAATTACGATTCACTTGGTGGACAGGACCTGCTGAACTTGCTGAGTACGTTGTGAGTTTCCGAGCTCGATTTGGTTCTGTACACTCTCCCGACGTTCTACTTGTTTGCGCTATGGGCGTGTAGAAGCCTAGTCTGAACCCGGCAGGCAACGGGAAAAGGTCGCAGAATGTGTGTGTCGATGTTTTGACATGGGCGATTGTGTTGCCCAGCATTTATGGTAACTAGGGATGAGCAAAATCCCGAACGCCTGTTCGGTTCGCCTCGAACATGTTCGAGAAGAACCGAACAGGCATTTTTTTTTTGCCTTAATTGTTCGGGCCGAACATGTTCGGTGTTCGGCCGAACATGTTCGACGTTCGCCTCTGAATTTTGGCTCTCCAAGCCGAACACGAACATGTTTGTGTTCGACTTGGGGGCCACGCGAACACCAAAAATGTTCGCGTCAAAATTGGCCGCAACCAGATTTAGGTCGCGGCCAATTTGTGTTTGAGCTCATTTCGTGAGCTCAAACTCAGAAGTCGTTTTCGCCTTAGCGCTCCCTCACACAACCGCCCTAGCCTCCTTGTTCTAGGTGCAAGCAAGTGCACGCTGATACTTGCAGTGTAAACGGACATTAGATACATAGATCCATGCATAGGGTTTAACGTAGTGTAGGGAGTTTAGGGTTACTATTAAGGTTCAGCGAGCATCTCCGCAAAGGGCTCAAGTAGGGCGTATCCTACGCCGTAGGATTCGGATCGGGCATTAGGAACGTGCGGCACCATCCAACGCTACCGTTGCAGGAAGGGTGTTTTAGGGTTTAGGGTCGAGGGCGGAGTTATGGCTTCCATTCCAGGGCTGATGGATCCATAGGCCGAGGTGCAGGCAGAGCTCAGGGCAGCGCACCGGGATCTCCACCACGACCTATGCAGTGTCAGAACTTGAGCTTAGAATCGATACTATAGTAGTGAGCTCAAAGCTCTTTAAGTACATCCGGGATGAGCAAGGTAGGGATGAGGAGGGAATCAGGAGGCAATCCTAGGGAATCAAGGGTAATCCCAAGCCAATCTCCAATTGGTGGGTTGGAGATTGCTTGGAGATTACATTTGGGTTTGGTTGGGATGTGGGTGTACACCCAACCAAACACAAAGTGCAAACTACACTAAACTAGGATATAAAAGTACAAGTACAGAATGTGAGATTGGGGCCTAACACCAACACCCCCCCTGAGGCGTCAATCGAACTCATGGCGGAGAAGGAGGAGCGCAGAGCCCCATGGCGCCAAGGAGACGATGGTGGGGAACCTTCCCAAGGGGCTTGGTGAACAGGTCAGCCAGGTTGCAGTCAGATGCCACGTATTCCACCTTCAGCTGCTCTTGTTGCACAAGGTGACGAATGAAGAAGTGCCGAAGTTCAATATGCTTGGTGCGGGTGTGATACACAGGGTCTTGAGAGATGTGGATGGTACTCTGGTTGTCACACCAGAGGGTGGGGGCTGACTGAGGGAAGCCAAGCTCCTGGAGTAGGAAGGTGAGCCAACGGGCCTCCTGAGCAGCCATGGTGCCTGCGTAGAGCTCCGCCTCACAGGAGGAGAGGGAGACTGCAGACGACCTGGTGGAGCGCCAACTGACAGTTCCGCTCCCGAGGGTGAAGCAGTACCCCTGAGAGGAGCGCCGGTCGGTCTGGTCATCAGCCCAGGAGGAGTCTGTGTAACCTTCCAGGCGAGGAGGGGAGAGCCCACCGAGTGTGAGAACGTGGGACTTTGTGCCCTTAAGATAGCGCAGCACCCGCTTTGCTGCCTTCCAATGAAGATTAGTGAAGCGACCCGGGGCCACGTAACGAGAGAGAACACTGACTGGGTAGGCCAAGTCCGGTCGGGTGCACATCATGGCGTACATGAGGGACCCAACAAGTTCCGGGTATGGCTCATAGCAGGCCTCTGGTGTGGGTACAGCAGGAGCTGTAAGGAGGTGTTGCAGCGGCAGCGGGGTGGCAACAGGTGTGCACAGCTCCATCTCAAACCGCTTGAGCACATTGTCGATGTAGAACTCCTGGGAGAGTGAGATGGTGCGAGCCTTGCGATCACGAGTGATCTCCATTCCTAGGTAGTGCTTGAGGTCACCAAGGTCTTTCATCTGGAGGGCCTTGCTCAGAGCTGCCTGGACTGAGGTCATTTGGGCCGAGTCCTTGGCAACGAGGATAAAATCATCCACGTAGACTAGGATGTAGAATGGCTCAGAATGACGACGGATGAAGAGAGTCGGGTCAGCAGTTGAGGGGTGGAAGTCCAGGGAGAGGAGGACTTCTTTCACCTTGTTGTGCCATTCGCGAGGGGCTTGTTTAAGGCCGTAGACGGGGCGATTCAGCTTCCAGACAGTGTTGGGAGGGAATTCTCCTGGGAAGCCTTCTGGTCTGTCCATGAACACTGTCTCCTTGAGGCGTCCTTGTAGGAAAGCGGAGGAGGCATCCATGGATTTGATCTCAAAGTCTTCTCGAGCTGCAACATCCATGAGCGTTCGAATGGTGGGAGGTTTGGATGTGGGGGAGAAGATTAGGTCGAAGTCGCGGTACCGCTGCTGGGTGAAGCCCTTGGCTACGTAACGCGCTTTGAACACCGGTGCCTCGTCTGGGAGCTGTTTTACACGGAACAACCACTTGCCCCCGACGATGTTGACTCCTGGAGGTGGAGTCTCGTCATCGAAAGAGTGGTTGCGAGTGAATGCTGCAATCTCCGCGTCCATGGCAGCACGCCATTCGGCAGCATGATGGCCTGAGAGAGCCTCTTGGACGGTGAGAGGGATAGGGATGGTCGGGTTCTCCGCGAGGTTGAGGGAGGGTGAGCCAGTGATATCGGGGAAGATGTGTGAGAGCTGAGGAATGACTGCATGGAGATCACACAGCTCCTCATGCCTGTCTTCTAGAAGGGTAGAGGGCACATCCCCCCCAGCAGGAGGAGGCGGTGTGATCATTGTGTATCGAAGAACCATTGCGAGTGGAAGAGCAGCGCGATGGGAGCGGGTGCCATGAGCCACCGGTGAGGAGGGCGGGGCAGGCGGTGTCGGAGAGGGTGACTTAGGAGGCTTGGGTGGGGGAATGGGCCGCCGGCGGTACGTGATCAGCTCGGGCGACTGTGGGAGAGCGGGTTCCTCTGTGGTGGGGGGAACTGGGGGAGGAGGTGGGGCCGGAGGGTGGGACCGCCGATGGTAGGTGATAGGTGCGCTCGGAGGGGGCGGCGCAGCGGGAAGTGAGGAAGGTGAGGGGGGGGGCGGAGCAGCCGCCGAAGACACCGGTGAGGCCGGGTCAGAGACCTCAGAGGGAGATGGTGGGATGGCAGGAGAGGGAGGAGGTGAGGGGGCAGGAGCAGGCGGGAGGTCGGGAGGCGCGTCAAAGTCTGCCCAAACGAGGGAGGGTGGATCAGGGAGAGGGTCCCGTCCCGAAGGGGAGTAGAATGGGCGGGTCTCATCAAAGACAACGTCGCGGCTCCTGACCAACTGTTGAGTGGAGGGATTGAGGAAGAGGTAGTCAGGTGAGTCGGCGTTGTGCCCAAGGTAGATGCACGTCTGAGTCTTGGGACCGAGCTTGCCACCGTTCCGGCGTCGAGCCTGAGGGTTGAGGAGGACATAGGCGGTGCATCCCCAAACGCGAAGAGAGCGAGCAGTGGGCGTTTTCCCGAGCCAGAGTGTGGTTGGAGTGGTGTCGGGAAGGTGCGGATGGGGGTAAAGGTTGTAGAGGAGGGCGGCGTGGTAGAGAGCGTATCCCCAGAGAGAGTGTGGAGCGTTGGAGTGGCTGAGGAGGCACCGAGTGATCTGCACTAGAGTGTGGTTGCGGCTCTCAGCTATGCCGTTCTGTTGAGGGCTGTCAGGGAGGGTGAAGTTTTGCTGGATGCCTTCGGAGGAGCAGAAGGCTTTAAGCTTGTCGTTGCAAAATTCACCCCCCCCATCCGAGTGAAGGCGCTTGACCTTGCGGTCAAAGGTGGTCTGTGCCTGCTTGACCCACGCCATGATGACCTCTGGAGCCTCAGCCTTAGTGTGGAGGAGGTGAACAGAGACGTATCGTGAGTGGTCATCCACGATAACTAGGAAGTAGCGATATCCACCTCGTGCAAGAACAGGGGCAGGGCCCCAGACGTCCATGTGCACTAGGTCCAGTGGTGCCGCTGCGATTGTGGGTGAGGCAGTGTGGGGCTGTTGGCGCAGTTTGCTCTTGGTGCAATCAAGGCACGTGGGAGCGGGTGAGTCAGGTGGTGGAGGAAGTGTGGCTGGCAGGCCGAGAAGAAGTTTCTTGGAGGCCATGTCAGCAAGCGTGCGGAAGTTTGGGTGCCCTAACCGATGATGATAGAGGATGGTCGGGTTGGAGAGGCTGCGACATGTGCATGGTGTGATGGGAGCCTGTGCTTGGGTGGTTGAAACCTGTGGGAGAGGAACGCGTAGCGTGTAGAGGCCGCTGCTATTGAGGGTGAAGCGGGCCAAGACCTTGTTGGTGAGTGGGTCAATGATGTCGCAGTGGTCCTCATTCTCCGAGAAGATGGTGCGTAGCCCTGCTTTCTGAATTTCTGTTTGAGCCACTAGATTGTGGCGTAGTGAAGGCACGCACATGCCAGTGACGGTGCCGGAAGGGAAGGCTGGGCATGGGACTGTGGAGGTGCCCTTGGCTAGGGTGGTGAAGCTGGAGTCAGCTCCCAAGAGAGGGATAGGTGCTGGATAGGGTTTGAAGGAGAGTGTCTCCTTGAGCACAGTGTGAGTGGCCCCACTGTCGAGTGTGAACTCTATGTACTGTGGTGCCTGTGATGAGTCGATGTACTGGGAAGTGGCTTCATTAATCATGGCAGTGCCAGGAAACAACAGGTTGATACGCACATCAACAGGAGCACTGTCACTAGCACTAGCCGAAGAGGGGTCCTGGACCTCAACGAGATTGGCCTTACGAGCGCGCATCCAGTTTGGCGGCTTCTTGTCAACCCCGTGGATGGCATACCACTCGTCGTCTTTCTTCTTGAAGCACGTGGCAAGGGGGTGGTTAGTGCCACCACACACTTGTCCCTTGCGGTTGCCATACTTGACGACGTAGGTGCACGGAGGAAAGCGGTTGCGCTGGAAAGGCGCCGAGGCAAGGGCCGCTGCAACACTTGCTAGGGGCATGGGAGCACGGATGGCGTGTGCCTTGGCCTGAGCAGTGGAGTCTTTCTCGGCAGAGAGGAGTGCGGTGGAGACCTTAGCAAAGGTGAGGTCTTCCGCTGAGAGCGTGAGGAGCATCTTCCTCGTGACTTCATATGCCGAGGAGAGACCAACAAGAAGGGCGGCTGCAGGGGCTTGTTCGGGGAAGACTATACCCAGCTCCTTGAGTTCACCATGAATGGTCTGCACCTTGGCGATGTAGTCAGCCATTCCTGAGCAGTCCTCAAGGCGGACTTGAAACATGCTGGGGATGAGAATCGCCACTCCGACCGCCGTCTTGTTCATGAACCGATCCTGGAGATACTTCCAGATGGCGTTGGAGGTAGGATAGTTGTGGAACGTGTTGACAAGTTCGGGAGGGGTGGAGGCAATGAAGACGCTGATGATGGCAGCATCGGCCTTCTCCCACTTCCGGTACTTCTCAACAACTTCTTCGTACGTCATCACGTCAGCATCACTTGAAGATTCGGTCGGTTCACGGGGAAGAGTGGGCTGTTTCCCCTTGCCACGGTTGAGGAGGACGTCCTTGAGGTCAAGGCCCTGCACGTCACGGCTCAGGAGGTGCTTGTCAACTCCGTAGCTCCACGCCTTGAAGTTGGAGCTAGAGCCATCGGCTTCAAGGCGGAGCGGGGTGATGGGGTTCGCCATGGTGGAAGACGAGAAAGCCATGGTGGAGACCCCTTAACTTCTCGCGCGGAGCGCCGCTCTTAAGTCACCAATAGGAACTTGAGGTTTGGGGTTTCCAAAGGAGATTTTGAAGAACCGGAGGTTTAGGGTTTACGAAGGAGAATTTGACTGAGACGCCAATTTAGTGTCAACTACCTACTAGTCCTATTCCCACACACCCCCCCACACACCACCCTCAGCTTCGCGGCTACGCTGCTGCTCGGCTTCGCGGCTACACGGCTGCTCGGCTTCGCGGCTACGCTGCTGCTCGGCTGCGTTGCTGCACCTGTTCAGCTGCGGGAAAGAGGGGGGATGGGGGTAGGAGTGCAGATGCGGGGCGACGGGCGGCAGCCCGAAGATGACGCTGCGGGGCGACGGGCGGCGGCCCGACGAGAAGCTGCAGGGCGACGGGCGGCAGCCCGTCGAGGAGAAGAAGTGACGAATTGATGAAAACGAGTGTTAGGTTAGAGCGCCGACGATGCGCTTACCAGAGAAGTTTCCGTCGATGGTGACGGGAAGGTTTGGCGGGAGAAATTCCGCCGATGAATGTCGCGAATCAACGGCGACGAAATTGGCGATGGCTTCCCCGAGGTTTGCGGGACAAGTATCCGCAGAGATGAGAGGATCACGATCCGCGTATGCGGTTGAGCTGCTCTGATTACCATGTCAGAACTTGAGCTTAGAATCGATACTATAGTAGTGAGCTCAAAGCTCTTTAAGTACATCCGGGATGAGCAAGGTAGGGATGAGGAGGGAATCAGGAGGCAATCCTAGGGAATCAAGGGTAATCCCAAGCCAATCTCCAATTGGTGGGTTGGAGATTGCTTGGAGATTACATTTGGGTTTGGTTGGGATGTGGGTGTACACCCAACCAAACACAAAGTGCAAACTACACTAAACTAGGATATAAAAGTACAAGTACAGAATGTGAGATTGGGGCCTAACACCAACATGCAGGGGCGAGTAGGGGATGGACCGGGAGGAGCCGGCGCGATCTTCATTGGGGGGTTGTTTACCGTACCGGCGTCGACCTCTCATCGCTCTTTCCGTTACGACGGCCCTCGACCCCCTCCTTCGGGGCAGACGCCGACGCAGCCGGAGAGCGGCAGCGAGGAGGAGGATGAGGAGGAGGATGGTGAGGGCGAGAAGGAGGAGGACACTGAGGGGAGCGGGGATGACAGCGAGGCGGCGTGGGACCTAGAGATGCATGGCGATGGGGAGGGGGGAGATGATGATGATGAAGACCACGAGATGGATGGGTTGGAGCCAGAGGGGCGGGAGGAGGAGGTGGGAGAGGGTGGTGGAAGGGCGGCAACAGAGGCGGGATCACAGCATGTGCGTGAAGGGGGAGGGAGCGTGGGGGTTAAGGTGGGGGGGAGAAAGGCCGTGACCATTAGGGAGCTGAGGCAGAGGAAGAAGGCCAACAAGTTGAGGGAGCGGGCGTATCCCTGCACGTTCACTGGGGAGCCCTTGGGCGAGGGTGTGATCGCTCGCGAGTTCCTAGACGAGGACGGAGGGTCCGAGAGTAGTAAGGGGACTGGCAAGGGTAGTAGGAAGCCGGGGTGGCAAGTAATGATGTTCGGACCGTTAGGGGCAGACGATAAGCGTCAGTGCAAGATTTGCACAGACAGGATTTCGTGGAAGCAATCCACAACAACCCCCGGCGAGCGGCACTTTGCGAGCTTCCACACTGCGCACATGCATGTGTGGCATCACCGTTACCACACCCCGTCCGTTCACTTGCCAGGGGAGACGTTTCCACGTGGGGGCTACAAGGGAGTGTCGGATGGCTACGTCTATCAGTGGCCACATGCCAAGACTTGGCCGCAGCTCGCCAAGGGGAAAGGGATGGCGACTGGTGGAGGTCATGGGTCAGGCGGGATGGAGCGGTCGATGACAACCAACCTGACCTCGGTGCAGCTACGCCAGGCGATCACGAAGCTGGTGGTCACCTGCGACCTCCCCTTCCGCATCGTCGAGGCCGAGGCTGTAAGTGCCCCATCCCATCCCATGCATGATTGGGCAAGTATGTGGTTAGTGGACGGGTCTGTCCCTTTGTGTTTTGAATGTTTGCGTGTGGCCCAGTGCAGTGCTATATTATTTTCATCCCATCCCCCTGACGTTTACTCCCCTCTCCCCCCTTGTCTCTACTCCTCTCCAGTTTCATGAGCTACTCATCCTGCTAAACCGCAACTGCGCGCAGAAGAACTTCATCCCCTCGCGCTGGACGGTTTCCCGCGATACAGTGGTCGATGCGGCTGCCGCTCTTCAGTCAGCCATTGCGGAGATGCTGGCAAAGGAGGGGGATCTGGGGTGCAGGGTGTCGTTCACCATCGACATGTGGACGTCGCCCAACAACAGGGCGTGGCTAGTGGTAACGGGTCACTGGATCGACGAGAATTACCAGCTGCGCACAATGGTGTTTGAATTCCGCGAGATTCACGAGCGTCACACGGGCAAGTAGGGATGAGCAAGGTGGCGAACACCTGTTCGGTTCGCCTCGAACACGTTCGAGGCGAACCGAACAGGTTTTTTTTTTTTGGCTTAAAATGTTCGCCGAACAGTGTTCGATGTTCGCCCGAACACGTTCGTGTTCGGGCCGCCGCTGCAATTTGCCCGTGACGAACACGAACACTGTTCGAGGTTCGCCCGAACACGCCTTCACAGGCGAACGGCGAACACCATTTTTTGCTCAAAGTGTTCGGCGAACCGAACTGTGTTCGGTTCGGGAAAAGATGATGTTCGAGCGAACTCGAACCCAAACGTGTTCGAGTTCGCCATTTGCTCATCCCTACGGGCAAGCAGATGGCGAGGGTGGTTGAGGAGACTGTGGTGCAGTGGGGGTTGGAGACGCGTTGTCTTGGGTTCACCTCAGACAACGCCTCCAGCAACACTGCCGCTTTCAGGTGGATGTCGGAGGAGGGTGGTGGCCAGTGCTTCTTCAACTCGCGCATGCACTTCCGGTACGAAAGGGAGTGTGCGTGGGATGTGCGATGAGGGAGTCTGGGTGCGTCGTTCCTGTGATGTGAACATGTTGTGGTTGTAGTACAGGCGGGTGGGCCTATGCGGCTTGAGAGTGGTAGTGTTTCGCGGATCTATGCCAATGTGCACTCACACTTCCCTTTCTCTCCGCCATTGATGTTTTGTGATGTGCGCAGATGCCTGGCACACGTGATCAACCTTGCAGTGAAGGCAGCACTCGCTGTGACCGCCATCCGCAAGTTGTTGAAGATTCTGAGAGAGATGGCGTCGTGGATAGGCTCCTCGCCGCAGCGCTCAGGGAAGTTCTTGGGCCTTCAGCGGACCCTGAACGCGCAGGGCAACCCCGCCAGACCGAAGCCGGCATTGAAGCTGGTGCAGGACAGTCCCACACGCTGGGGGTCGACCCACAACATGGTCGAGCGAGCTGGGGTTCTGCAGGAACCCATCTCTGTCTTCTTTGCCCAGACACAGGTGTGTGTGTGTGCCAGGTGTTGTGTATGCGGTTTTATGTGTTGGTATGTCAGTCGGGGTGTTTTCTTCTGGGACTTGCACCACTGTTGGCCATGCTTGACTAAACTTATCGGACCTCCAACAACCTCAACCACCCCACTTTCCACCCTAACACCCGCCCACCCATACGTTCTACCCGACAGGGCGTGTCGAAGGCTGACAAGGCGAAGATGGACACCTTGCGCCTGACGGACGCAGACTGGGAGACTCTGCATTCTGTCAAGACCTTCCTCAGCCCATTCGCCAAAGTCTCCAAGGCCGCGGAGGGAGCGGCGTACCCTACAGTGGCGATGGTCCTGCCGTACTACAACGGCCTGATCGACGCTATGGAGTCGCGCCTTGCCAAGGGGCCATCGGCTACGCTGAAGCCGATGATTGAGGCGGCGCTGGGTCTCTTGAAGAAGTATGAACTGATGTCAAGCAACGAGTTGTGGATCGCCACCTTTCTGGACCCTTCCATGAAGGCGGCGTGGTTCGAGGACGCGCACTGGGAGACGCTGCATCCCGATACCGACCGGAGGGCGAGGCCTCGTCCCTCGTCAGGCGAGGTGATCCAGCTGGTCCGCGAACGCGTGGCCGAGTACCAGGCCCGGGCTGCAGCGATTGCCCCTCGGCCGACCCCACTTGCCCCAGTGACGGAGGAGGAGGAGGGAGACGCGGCGGATGACGACGAAGACGCCGAGTTTCTCCCTAGTCGCCGACGCCTTGCGGCGCGTCTTTCGGCGAGCCAAGAGGCGGGGAGGGGTGGGATGGTGCAGGATGACGAGGTTGGCAGGTACTTATCTGAGAGGGTGCGGTGCGACGTGTCAGCGTTGGAGTATTGGCGCAGCGCCACCAACATGCAGACGCTGAGGCGCATGGCCCGGGATTATCTTGCCATCCCTGCCACGTCCGCGTCGAGCGAGCGCGTGTTCTCCCTCGGCCGCAACCTCATATCCTGGAAGCGGCACCGCCTAGCCTCTCAGAGGACGCGAGCTTCCATGATTCTCAGATCATGGTACACCTCACACCCTGGACAGAGGATAGGCGAGGCCCGCCGTGCAAAAGGCGAGGCACCACCAGAGTTCGCCATTGAAGGCGAGGGGGAGGAGGAGGACGACGAGTGGGAGGAGGAGGAGGGGGAGGAGGAGCAGGAGGGGGTGGGTGCTGGCGACACCTCTGACGCGGAGCATGCTGTTGTTGGTAGTAGCAGTGGTGTGCAGGCGTAGGATTTAATTTGACAGTGACTTTTATATAGGCAAAACATGATGGTGTCGTATGCTAGTGTGCGTTGCATGAACACATATACACCCTCCACCCCCCTATCTATCTTCCCAACCCTCCAGATTCCCTGTTTGACCAATGTGACTATAACGAAAGTGCCCACGGGCGAACTCGAACATGTTCGGTTCGAACATGTTCGAGTTCGCCCACACATACCAAATGTTCGCCCCCATGGGCGAACGGCGAACACCTCCTGAACCCTAAATTGTTCGCCGAACCGAACCGTGTTCGGTTCGGGAAATGTTGATGTTCGAGCGAACTCGAACCCAAACGTGTTCGAGTTCGCCCTTTGCTCATCCCTAGTGGTAACACTAATGTCGCCCAAAATCGGGCGAACAGCTTTGTACAATTTCGGGAACCCATCTCCTCGCCCTCCAATTGCATTTCAAGTCCCAACCAACCTTCCTGACTTTGAAACTCTTGGACCTCCAGTTTTAAATGAAGCGAACTGGTTCCAATCTACGTGCCTGACAGACGCTGAAGAACAACAGCCCGTGATGAAAGAGGACAATGTGGAGGGTGGGAGGTTCATGTTCATGGATTAAAAATGATGTCCAATTATTGTAGTGAAGTATATTCTAACAATGGAAACAACCATGGCATGGGGTGTTGTGGCCAACCATACAACCATACTTTTGAACGCAAGTCGGAGTTCCTATGCAGCCCCCTCAAAGTCCTTACCACTCCTCTCGTGGTTAGCACGAGATCTTAACAGGTTGCTTCGTATTGAGGCATAGACTATAGACAAGGTGCTTCATACAGATAACTGAGATACTGCAAATCAGGAAGCAAGGAGAAGCTGTTGGGAATGGAGCCCGTCAAATTGTTGTTCGAGAGATCTCTGTGTGTGAAAGTAGGTAGGTCAGTAGAAGTGAAGAGATGAGACTTGTGGGCATGGCCAGAGGGATAGCAAGCACACATAAGCGAAATAGATGAAACAGGGTTGATTAGTTGTTGCAAGAAACCATGCGGTTCTTCAATGTTGTCAACCCCAGAGTTAATCATGGTTGGGATATCCAAAGATTGCTGTCATGATACATTAAGGCATTGATGGTTGAGTAATACCCCTAAAGAAAGCGGATTGGATCCATTCAGGTGATTCCCATCTACAAGCGATGAAGAACTACAGCCCGGGATGAAGAATATGAATGAAGAGGGATGGAGGTTCAAGCGTGCCGAATGCTGGCCAATCATTGCATTGGAGTTTACTTCAACCCTGAAAATGAATAGAATAATAAGTGGTTCTGTTGGTTACAGAAGCAGGAACACGGGAAGTTGTTGCTAGCAACACAGCCATCCCTTTGAACGCAAGTTGAAGTGCAGCCCGTTCAAGGTGCTTACCATTCCTCTCATGCTTTACACAAGGTCAAAACAATTTGCTTCGTATTGAGACATTGACAAAAGACAAGGTGCTCATACAGATAGTTAATATTAAAAAGTGAATCGATGTTGCTGGGAATGGAGCCCGTCAAAGCGTTGTTCGAGAGATCCCTGTGTGTATAGGTAGGTAGACTGATAGGACTGGAGAGGTGGAACGTGTGGGCATGGCTAGAGGGACAGCGGGCACATAGAAATGATATTGATGAAACAGATCCGGTTAGGTAGTGCAACTAGCCATTCGGTTCGTCCAATATTGTCAACCCTAAAGCGAATCATGGCTGGGATTTCTTAAGAGTGCTACCATACATTCAGGCCCTGCAAGCTGTGTAAGGCACCTAGAGACGGTGGAAATGTTCCATTCAAATAATTCCCATTTACATGCCTAATAGACGATGAAGAAGAACAGCCCAGGATGAAGGAGGAGGAGGATGAAGAGGATGAAGAGGGAAGGAGGGTCGTGCGCTATGAAAGAAAAAATGCGAAGGAATGTTTACGTATCACATTGATGCATTTGCGCATGTATCCCAACATTTCAAGATCCACACTTTCACAGCCATAATGTGCCACATCGTGTTGCCACAATGTATGCACATATGCCCACATTACCACACTCCCAACTCAGCCGCCTCCAACACAAGTCACGTCCAGCTCTTAACAACAGATACAGTGTAAGTATAACTTCAGCCTAACTCTGACCATTCTCAGTCAGTTCTTCTCTCCTGCTACTCTTTTCGTAGTTCTCCTAGTTTGTTGATCCATTTCCTCAATCAATCTCTACCCCAGTCGCATCTCCCGGGAGTGATCCGAATGTTCCGTCAGGTTCGGATTCGACA
This sequence comes from Closterium sp. NIES-65, assembly GCA_948144175.1. NCBI lineage: Eukaryota > Viridiplantae > Streptophyta > Zygnematophyceae > Desmidiales > Closteriaceae > Closterium > Closterium sp. NIES-65. The sequence goes on from CANXME010002035.1 coordinate 357,787, forward strand.
CAATGGCAAGAGGAGAATAGCATGCATCTGGTGTTCCAGCACTTGAAAGTTCCTCCGCCCCAACACCATAGGCGTAATCCGTGTCTGCAAGCATTGCAGCCACAAGTTCAAGGATGGCGCATTTCGATGCGCTCAGAACCTCGCCAAGTAAGAAGAGCGACGTTCGCCTGTGTCCAAAAGTGTCGTTCAATGTGCGTGCGGCAGTGCGCGCGCATTACGAGAGGAAGGTCAATGATCGCAAGGAGGAGACGCGAGTAGAAGAGAATGTGCTCGGCGCCGTCGCTGGAGGTGTGAGAAAAGGGCGCATCACTGAATTCCTTGGCGGCCGGGCGGCATGTGCGAAGACTGAGGTGGACAAGTCCATCTGCTTGCTGTTTGCCGGCCTTCGCCTTCCCGAGCACCACACCGACCACCCGTTGTCCCCACAATGCGGTCATGTCAATTGCCAAGGAGGGGAGTGGTTACGTTCTGCCGACTCGCCGCTATGTGGGAGGGGCTAGCCTTAACCAATGCCGCATGCGCATCGAGCAAGGACTTTTTCCGGGTGACAATCGTACTGGATATAATGACTAGATAACCACGAGAGACTGCAAGCCAACATTCTTATGACCAACGATTTGGGTGCCGTGATTACCGAATCTGGTGATTGCAAGATGACATAAAAAACAGGTGGTTACATCGCTTCAATACTCATCATAGACAAAGTCTGGCTGGAAAATGTGGTAGCCTTTTGGATGGGCAGAGGGTCAAACCACTGGAATGCATGCAAGGAGCTCATGGCGAAATGGCCCCACACCAAGCATGTGCTGTGCGCCACGCACGTGCGCGACCTCCTCATGGAGGACGTGGGGCAGATGCCGTGGGTGAGGGGCATTGTGGAGCGAGAAGTATATCTCATCTGTTTCATCCGCAACCACCACTTCACCCGCGGGTACCCGAGGAGTAGGGCGGTGCAGGGCGGGAAGGGGAAGCAGGGGCTGAAGCCGGCGGGCACCAGGTTTGGCACACTGTACATACCCAACTCACAGCTGTGCGAGGTGAGAACCTCGTTGGTTCAGATGGCGAGTGAGGATCTTGGGCAAAGGGGGCGAGGAAGCAGACGGGGGAAACGTTCGCACCCATTTCATGGATGAGGAGTGCTGGAAGAGGGCGGCTTACCTGGTGGTAGGGGTGAGCAAAATGATGAACGCCTGTTCAGTTCGCCTCGAACATGTTCGAGGCGAACCAAGCAGGCTTTTTTTTTGGCCAAAAATGTTCAGGTCGAACATGTTCGACGTTCGCCTGAACATGTTCGAGGTTCGTCTGGGCCGGCTGGACGAGTCGCGTCGAACACGACGAACACTTGGCCGCGACCAAATAGAGTTTGAGCTCATTTTATGAGCTCAAACTCACATCTTCCTAGGCGCCCGCCCCTGGTCTAGCCTGAGCGCCTTAGCCTTAGCGTTCGGAGGCTTTCAACGTATCTTCTTAGGATTAGTACGTCGACCTTCATTGCATTGAGATGGTTTTGCCTTCAATTCCAGAATGTTGGGCTTTTTACATAGCGCTTAAGCATTTGAGCATTCGATCCGCCACTACACCTAGGTTTTTAGGGTTAGTGTTTACGGGACATCTTCCCAAGCTATTCGTACCAAGCGTTGGTGGCACTCGAGCTCTACCACTATCTTACCTCAACTTTAGGGTTTGGACTAGATCTATGGCCTCCTCTGGTCATCATGAAGGTGCTCGGATTCGCGAGAGCAGTACACCGACGTCACCCCCACGACCCATGCAAGGGCGAGTAGGGGACGGCCCGCTGGTGTTGGTGCTTGTTTTGTTGGGGGGTTGATGGCCGTTCCGGGCCCGACATCCCGCCACTCGTTCCGGTACAGTGGCTCCCGACCCCCTCCTTCAGGCCAGATGTGGACGGAAAGTGACAGTGAGGAGGAGGATGAGAACGAAGAGAGTGAGGACGGGGAGGAGGAGGACGAGGACGGGAGCGGTGATGAAAGTGAGGAGGGGTAAGATCCCGAGAAGGACGGGGGTGGGGAAGGGGGTGATGATGAAGACGACGAGTTGGAAGGGTTGGAGCCAGAGGAGGTGGATGAGGGGGTGGGAGAGGGTGGAGGGGTAGAGGTAGAGGCGGCCTCACAGCACGTGGCGGAAGGAGGTGGGAGTGTGGGTGTTAAGGTGGGGAGGAAGCGAGTGTCTATTGGGATGCCGAAGCGGAGGAAGAGAGCTCCCAAGCTTCGGCCGAGAGCGTATCTATGCACATTTACGGGAGAGCCTTTGGGAGAGGGTGTCATCGCGCCTGAGTTTCTTGACGAGGACAGGGGGGTCCGAGAGTAGTAAAGGGAATGCCAAGGGGAGGAGGAAGCTGGGGTGGCAAGTCCAGATGTTTGGGCCTCTAGGGACAGACTACAAGCGTCAGTGCAAGATTTGTACCAATAGGATTTCGTGGAAGAATTCCACTACCACACCAGGCGAGCGTCATTTTGAGAGCTACCACACAATGCACATGCACGTGTGGTATCACCGGTACCACACTCCACAGGTCCAGTTACCTGGCGAGACGTTTCCTAGAGGGGGGTACGTGGGTGTGCCGGATGGATACGCTGAGGCTTGGCCGCACGCCAAGAGCTGGCCCAATGTCCCCCAGAAGAAAGGGAAGGCAAGGCGAGGGGAGCAGGGGTCTGGAGGGATCGAGCGCTTCATGACGACCAAGCTGTCTCAGGCGCACCTTCGGCAGGCGATCGCCAAGCTGGTGGTCACCTGCGACCTTCCCTTCCGCATTGTCGAGTCCGAGGCGGTGAGTGTCCGTCCACATTCCAGCTATGGTGCGCATGTTTAGGACAGTACACTGGGGAGGGTTTGAAGAGGATGTTGAGGGGAGATATGTAAGTCTGATGGTGCCGTCATGCCACTCCATCTCCACCACATTGCCATCCGTTCTAAACCATCTCTGTATGTCATTGTCCTATTTCCTCTACAGTTTCGAGAGCTGTTGGTTATCCTCAACACCAACTGCGCAAAGAAAAACTTCATCCCATTGCGCTGGACGGTGTTACGCGACACAGTGGTGTTTGCTGAGGCTGCCCTCCAGGCCGCCGTTGCAGAGCTGATGGCGAAGGAGGGGGAGTTGGGATGCAAGATGTCATTCACCATTGACATGTGGACGGCACCCAACGGCAAGGCATGGCTTGTAGTGACGAGTCACTGGATCGACAAGACCTTTCAGCTGCACACTGCCGTGCTAGAATTCCGCGAGATGCTTGGGCGTCATACTGGCGAGGAGATGGCGCAGGTGGTGGAGGAGATGATGGTGCAGTGGAGGTTGCAGGGGTGCTGTCTTGGTCTCGCGACCGACAACGCCTCTAGCAACATTGCAGCATTCAGGAGGTTGTCGAAGGAGGGGGGTGGTTTATGCTTCTTCAACACTAGCATGCACTTCCGCTAAGTGTGGGAGTGTGCATTGGGTGGGTGTGTGTGGGTGTGTGGTCGAGACCCTGCACCTATGACACTGTGTATCATGCCACCTCCGCCAAAGCCATGCACCATGCCACCTCCCCCATGCCATGCACCATGCCACCTCCCTACCCAATGCCATGCACCATGCTGCCTCTCCTATGCCAAGCACCATGTCACCTCCCCTTCCCCAATGCCATGCACCTTGCCACCTCACCTCCCCCAGTGCCATGCACCATACCCCATCTATTGCAATTGCTGTTGTGTGCCACCCGCAGGTGCTTGGCACACGTGATCAACCTTGCAGTGCAGGCAGCGCTGGCTGTGAAGACCATCCGCAGGCTGTTGAGGATCCTGAGAGTAGGCATGATCATCCTGCCCCGGCGGGTCGGGCCGACCCGACCCGACCCGGGTTTTGACCCGGGTCGGGTCAGGCATTTTGAAGCGTTGACCCGGGCGGGTCGGGTCGGGCCGACCCGACACCCGAAACCGGGTCGGGTCGGGTCGGGTCAGTTTTTTACCCGAAATTTGACCCGACTCGAAATCGGGTACCGCGCCCTAAGTCGGGTCGGGAGTTTCCCTCCCACGACAATTCGAACTAAACCAGATCGCGAAGTCAATGTCTAGGGTTTTTTTGTTCCCTCGACATTGACTTCGATCTGCTATACCTAGGCAGCTAGCAATAGCTCGTTCTCAAGCTCTAGAACTCTCTAATCCAGCGCCCATGTTTAGGAACCCTATTTCAAGTGTGTCAATGTTGGCGGAATGGACTTCTTAGCCTAGCGCGACCAACCTCAGATTTTCGATTTTATAGACTTAGTTATTCCTAGCTCTCACACACGACTAAACTCTGGCCCCGCGTTCAAATCGCCCACTGCGCGCCTACCACGCCCGCATCTTTAGGGACGCGACCCCCAATTGTCTAGGCCTGCGCCATTACAAAAACGTCGCGACTCCAAGGTCCGAAACGTAATCGACGCCGCTTGCACGCGAATGGAGGGAGAAGAAGACAGCTCACGTGCTATTCCTGGGGCTTCGCTTGGAGGCCTCCCGACACCGGCCTCCAGGGCCAATTTTCGCTTGGGGAGCGTCTTCAATGGGCAGGAAATTGGGTGGGACGATGCAATCGCGACGAGGAGGCGTGAAGAGGTGCGGGAATGGGAGTCTCAAGGACCTGGCCCAGTGACGGAGGAGCAAGGAACACGAGGAAAGGAGAAGGACCCGGATTGGAGGCCGGCTCCGGGGGAGGCGGCCGGCACGAGTGGAGGATCGGGTGATGAGGGTTGGGGAGGGAGAGGAGGGGGCCAGGCTGGTGGCAGTGGCGCGCGTGGCAGCGGTGCAGCAACAAAGAGGCCACGCACGAGTGGGCCTGTGGGGTCGGGAGCTGGAGGGGCCGGGCCGGCGTCGAGTTCGCAGCCGCAGGGGGCAGCCGCGGGTGGTTCTGAGGGGTCGGGCGCAGCAGGGGCAGGTACCTCCGCCGCTGCGGCAGGTGGTGCACCTTTGGGTGGGTCTGCGGGGGCTGAAGCAAGCCAGAGATCCGACAGGGCGGGCAGGACCCCTACCGACGAGGAGCTGGACCCATGGACTGAGGAGGTGCTTAGGAATGCAGAACCCGGGCTGGTTCGTGGCATGTTCAGTGAGAAGGATGTGAAAGAGGCTAGGAATTGCAAGATTTGCAAGAAGAAGATTAGCTGGAAAGGTAGTTGCACGAGCACGGGGAAGAGACACCTCAAGAGGAGCCACTACCCCAGTCTGCAGATCTGGTGTCGGCGTTTCAAGGATCCAAACAAGCCAGACAACCTGACGTTTCCCGATGGGGGATGGGGTCCGGATGTCCCCGACCAGACAGCGTGGCCTTGGGAGCATGCAGCCACGTGGCCCAGGATTGTACAGACACCAGACAGCGCAGTGACTGGCGGATCCGAGGCTGATGGGAGTAGGCAGATGAGCATGGCCGCATTCGTCACGCCGCGTGTTCATGGCCAGCAGTTGCGCGAGGGATTGGTGCAGCTATTTGCGGCAGCTGACCTTCCGTTTCGACTTGTTGAGTGTCGTGAGGTGAGTGACGCCGTTCTCTTGCCGTTGGTCATGTTCATCTTCGTATTGAGGTGGTCATATTAGTGCAGGGCAGCCGCACTGCATTCTGTTGGCTAATCCCAAAGCATCTTCATAATCCTTTTACCGACATCCTTTGACTCCTGCGTTACAGTTCAAAGCATTTGTCCAGATGCTGAACCCGGGAGCTGCGCTACTGCTCGGCTCACGCCATCGCTTGGCACGGGACATGCAGGCATACGGGGAGGCTGCTAGGGAGGACTAGGGATGAGCAAAGGGCGAACACGAACATGTTCGTCTTCGCCCCTTGTCGAACACCCTCTTTTGCCGAACCGAACACTGTTCGGTTCGGCGAACACTTGGAGCAAAAAATGGTGTTCGCCGTTCGCCTGTGAAGGCGTGTTCGGGCGAACCTCGAACACTGTTCGTGTTCGTCGCGGGCAAATTTCAGTAGCGGCCCGAACACGAACGTGTTCGGGCGAACATCGAACACTGTTCGGCGAACGATTTGAGCTAAAAAACAAAACCTGTTCGGTTCGCCTCGAACACGTTCGAGACGAACCGAACAGGTGTTCGCCACCTTGCTCATCCTTAGGGAGGACATGCGGCAGCTACTGGTGGGTGATGGCCTGGCGGGAAGGATGTCCCTCACCTTTGACATCTGGACCGGTGAGAACAACGTGGCCTTCATGGGGGTGACTGCCCACTATGTCACCAGCGATTTCCAGCTGAAACAGGCTGTTATAGACTTCAGGGAGCTTAAGGGCTCTCATACGGGGGACTTGATAGCCGATGAGCTGGAGGAGGTGTTGAGGGAGTGGGGCTTGGAGAAGATGTTGTTCGCCGTGACGTGTGACAACGCCGAGAACAACAGCAGGGCGATGCGTCTGCTCGCCGGGCACCCACCACTGCTCAGTCGCTGGAGGCACTTCAGGTACTATGGGGCTGTCTCCGTAAGGGTATGCTATAAACTGTTGGCGTAGTCCACCATGTTTGTTATGGCAGTGCTTATGTGGTACACTGACATTAAACCCACTCTGCACAATGCATTGCCCCAACAGGTGCATGGCGCACGTCGTCAACCTTGCAGTGCAAGCTGCACTGAAGGTTGACGAGGTGGCCGAGCCACTCAAGAGGCTGCGAGACGTGGCGAAATACATCGGCTGGTCCACACTGCGCACAGATCGTTTCTTCGAGCTCCAGAAGGGATACGCGGCGACCCGGGCCGGGATGAGCAAAGGGCGAACACGAACATGTTCGTCTTCGCCCCTTGTCGAACACCCACTTTTGCCGAACCGAACACTGTTCGGTTCGGCGAACAGTTTAGGAAAAAACAGGTGTTCGCTGTTCGCCTGTGGAGGCGTGTTCGGGCGAACCTCGAACACGTTCGTGTTCGCCACGGGGCGTTCTGCAGCAGCGCCACGAACACGAACGTGTTCGGGCGAACATCGAACACGTTCGGGCGAACGATTTAAGCTGAAAAACAAAACCTGTTTGGTTCGCCTCGAACACGTTCGAGGCGAACTGAACAGGTGTTCGCCACCTTGCTCATCCCTAGACCCGGCCCCAGGGTCCTCCGGGTTCTCGGCGACCATCGGGTCCGTTGCGTTTGATCGTGGACTGCCTGACGAGATGGGGTTCTACACTCCACATGGTGAACGGGGGCTTCGAGCTGCGCATGCCCATTGCCATGTTTTTCGACGATTCAGATGTACGTATGGTAGGATTCACATTCGCTTGTGACTATGGCGAATGGGGGTACGTGGGCATGGCTTGAATAGTGCCACCATCCCATGCATGTGCCACCATCCCATGCATGTGCCACCATCACATGCATGTGCCACCATCCCATGCATGTCCCATCATCCCATGCATGTGCCACCATCACATGCATGTGCCACCATCCCATGCATGTCCCATCATCCCATGCATGTGCCACCATCACATGCATGTGCCACCATCCCATGCATGTCCCATCATCCCATGCATGTCCCATCATCCCATGCATGTGCCACCATCCCATGCATGTGCCATCATCCCATGCATGTCCCATCATCCCATGCATGTGCCACCATCCCATGCATGTGCCACCATCCCATGCTAGTCCCACCATCCCATGCATGTGCCACCATCCCATGCATGTGCCACCATTCCATGCATGTGCCACCATCTCATGCATGTGCCACCATCCCATGCATGTGCCACCATCCCATGCTGTGCCTCCATCTTTACAACCCATGTGACCCATACCAGTCATCCATCAGCAAGGAGACTAAGAAGGCGTGGGACGCCATCAGGTTGACGGATGCGCACTGGGACGACCTCGCCGAGCTCCGAGACTTCCTCACCCCATTCGAGCAAGTCACCCTCTTCGCCGAGGGTTCCCTGTACCCTACCCTCTCAGCCGTTGTACCGCAGTACAACGCGCTGATTGATCTGCAGGAGAAGGCACAGCTCACTCCTGGCATCTCCCCTCTGCGCTCATCGCTGATCACTGCTGCTCTGAGCAAGCTGGAGCGGCACATGGGGGGTGTGAGCGAGGAGGCAGCGATAGCCACTTTCTTGGACCCGCGCCAGAAGCTCGCACCCTTCAAGCACCGAGCCAGGGCAGCAGAGGGGAATTCGAGAGGGGCGACACTGGAGCTAGGACCTGATAGGGTGAAGGCCCTGGTCCGGGCGCGCCTTCCAGAGTACCAGGCAGCCAGCACCACGGCGCTGGGAGATGGTGGGGAGGTAACTAGTGCGAGGGGTGCAGGGGTGCATGCGTCGGCAGGGGGTGGGGCTGTGAATGCATCGGCAAATGTCAGCATCCAGTCTCAGTTGTTCGCTGCGTGGGACGCCATGGAGGCCGAAGAGGGGGAGGATCCACAGGATGAGGTGGATCAGTACCTCGCAGAGGGGAGGCAGAGGGGTGGAAGCGCATTGGAGTATTGGCGCAGCAGGGAGACACTGAAGGGCTTGAGGGCGATGGCTAAAGATTATCTGGGGGTACCGGCTTCGTCAGCAGCGAGTGAGCGCGCATTCTGACAGAGCAGGAACATCATTACTTGGCAGCGACACCGACTGGCAGCTGGCCAAGTGCGTGCTTCCATGCTGATTAAGACGTGGCAAGACCACCACCCTTCGGGGACTCTCGCTCCCAAGGGCACCTCAACGGCCAATCCCACCCTGGGAGTGGAGGATGAATCGAGGGGGTTGTGATATTTGTTCGTAATTGATGCTCATGCCCTTAACTTCATCAGATAACGTGATCGGACCAAAACTTGATTGGTTCTTATTCCTGTGCGTCGAACTACTAGTTGACTCCGTTAGCTTTTAGGCCTTTGTAGGATTTTTCCAAACACGTGTAACAGTTTACGCAATTTTGAAAAGTTAATTTACAGAAGGGAGGACGTTCATATAATAATATATTACACAAACATTCAATCTTTGCAACACTGGACAGTAGTGAGGAAACCCCTACACACTGCATATGGGGTTCTGGCCCGACCCGACCCGACCCGGCCCCTACCCGACCCGACCCGGGGGCGGGTCAAGCCTGACCCGGCACCCGATACCCGGGTCGGGCCAGGATTCCTAGAAGTGCCGACCCGACCCGACCCGACCCGGAACCCGGCTGGCCCGCCCAAGTCGGGTCGGGTCGGGTCGGGTCGGGCCTAATGATCATGCCTACCTAAGAGCCATGGCCACGTGGATAGGATTGTCACCGCAGCGCTCGGCGGCTTTCTTGGGCCTTCAGCAGACCTTGAACACGCAGGCACACATCATCAAGAAGCCACTGAAGCTGGTGCAGGACAGTCCCACTAGGTGGGGGTCCACGTACAACATGGTCGACCGCACCTGTGAACTGCAGAACCCCATCACGGTGTACTTTGCCTCTTCCCAGGTATGACAGTTGTGTGCATTGTTGGTTGATCAGATCAGATCAGTCAGGGTGTGTTCAAATGGTTGATCAACTCTTTTCTTCGAGCTTGTATGTTGCATGAACCCAAAATGCTCCCTAACCCATGAGTCTAATGTACACTCGCCCAAACCATACCATACCAATCCCGCACATTGACAGGGTCTGTCGAAGGACGACAAGAAGAAGGTAAAGAAGATGCGCCTGACAGACGCGGACTGGGAGAGTATGCAGGCGGTGAAGACCTTCATCAGCCCCTTCGCCAAGGTTTCAAAGGCCGCTGAAGGGGCGGCGTATCCGACGGTGTCGATGGTGGTGCCGTACTACAACGGTTTGATCGACGCCATGGAGACGTGTCTGGCCAAGGGGCCGTCTGCCACGTTGAGGCCGATGGTCGTGGCGGCGCTTGGCCATCTCAAGAAGTACGCCTACATCACCAGCAACGAGTACTGGATCACCACCTTCCTGGACCCCTCCATGAAAGCGGCGTGGTTCGATGACGCACACTGGGAGAAGCAGCATCCTGAGACGGAGAGGAGGGAGAGGTCGCGTCCATTGTCCGGGGAGGTGATCACGCTGGTACGAGAGCGTGTCACCGAGTACCAGGCCCGGGCTGCAGAGCTTGCTCCCCGGCCGACTACGCTTGCCACCGTCAGGGAGGAGGATGAGGGGGGGGGGAGGGGGATGACGAGGACGCGCAGTATCTTCCTAGTCGCCGACGACTTGCGGCACGTCTGTCGGCGAGCCAGGCGGCGGGGGGGGGGGGGGGGGGGGGGGGGGGTGGTTTGGTGCCGGATGACGAGGTTAGTCTTAGTTTTGGTATAACCTCCGGCTAGCGTTGAAGGTAGTAAATGCTTGGAGAGAATTTCTGGTTTTTTAAGACTGATTTCACTCAAAACAGAGAAGTACAAAGAACTGATTGAAAACAAACACATTTAAGCATTTCGAAATGTGATGTGCGCCTCGCGTAACGTGTCATCCGCGTTTCAGCCGGAGTCGCATGCGGAACCGATTTCGGTAACCGACACCGGAACCGAAACCTGGTTGTCTCATTCGCACCGAACACGGTTCGGTTGCGGTTTGACATTTTAGGTTACGGAAATGTCTTCTCAACATTTCCTGAAACCCACTCTCCCACCATTTTGTTTTTCCCGCTTTCTTCTCGCCTTCCCTCCTTAGCATGCAGCCCCACCGTTATAGCTGTCGGTTCTCCTCATTAGGTCGACATTTCCCACCGTTCATAGTGTCGTGCTACCATCCCTAGGTGAAGTGCGTAGGTCGGTAGGCACTAGGGCAGTGGCGAACCACCCTAACAGTTAGCAGGTACTTGTCCGAGCAGGTGCGGCCGGATGTGACAGCGCTAGAGTACTGGCGCACAGCCACCAACATGCAGACGCTGAGACATATGGCAAGAGATTATCTTGCCATCCCTGCGACGTCCGCTACGAGCGAGCGGGTCTTCTCTCTCGGCCGCAACCTCATCTCATGGAAGCGGCACAGCCTGGCCTCTGAGAGGACGCGCTCTGTCACGATTCTCAGGTCATGGTACAGTTCACACCCTGGTCAGAGGATCGGCGAGGGCCGGCGTAGGAGAGGAGTTGGAGAGCCCGAGTTCGCCATTGAGGGCGAAGGGGTGGATGTGGAGGAGGAGGAGGAGGAGGAGGAGGAGGAGGAGGAGGAGGAGGAGGAGGAGGAGGAGGAGGAGGAGGAGGAGGAGGAGGAGGAGGAAGAGGAGGAGGAGGAGGAGCATGTGGAGGCAGACGCAGAGAGGGGCGGGGATGATGAGGTTGGAGGAAGTGGGTCCATGGCGTGGTAGCAAGTTGTGTGATTAGGCTGTAGCTTGAACTAATACTATAGTAGTGTTGTTGAAGGGATAGTGTTGTATTTGGATTTGGCACATTGCATGGACACGTAAACATCCACAACCCTCCCCACTGTTCATTGTGCAAGGCCTACCTCTTGAGCTCGCCAGTCTGTGTGAATATGACTATGTTGAACATGCCCCATGGGTGAACACGAACGTGTTTGCCACGAACACGTACGTGTTCGCCTGTGGCAGCAAGGTGTTCGCCCTCACAGGCGAACACCGAACACCTTTTTTTTATTAAACTGTTCACCGAACCTAACAGTGTTCGGTTCGGCGGACACTGGTGTTCGCCCCTTGCTCACCCCTACCTGGTGGATCTCTTGCAGCTTTCATTCGTGGTGCTAAGGGCCACGGATTCAATGTGAAAGGGCATGATGGGCCTTATTTATGACATGATGCTTCAGCTCATGGAGGACATGAACGAGAAGCTGGAGGAGGAGAGGAGGGGAGGGTTCTTTGTCCAGGGCGGAATTGGCAGAGATAGAGAGGATTGTGAGGCGCCGTTGGGATGAAGTCCTCGCATGCGCCCTGCATGAGGTTGGCCGGACGTAAGGACGGTGAGAAGAGGTGTATTTCCCTTTTGGTGCAGAAGGGGCTCACGGCCTTCGTCAACTTGGAAGGCTCCTTCGGCCTTCTTGAGGCCATTGCAAAAAGGGAGGCCATGAGGGCTGGAAAGCATTCGATGGTGCATGGGACTGACAATCCCGAGCTGTCCAGGCTTGTGTGCCGTGTCCTTACATGGCCTGTGTCAGCCGCCTTGTCTGAGCGCAACTGGGCAGTGTGGGAATCGGTTCACACTGCCCGTCGCAACAAGCTAGGGTTCAAAAAATGCAGGGTTCCGCACACAAGTTCTTCAATCTAGTTACTATCAATTTTTAGATGAGTGGTAGATAGAAATCATGAGTAGATCGAATGTCTGGTATAGATGACGAGTTTGTAAGTGAGGGTCGTCATACTAAGGGCGTGTAACTTTTTTCCAAACCACGCGGTACAGACGGCGTGCAAAACGGGTATCCCGCTCACGGTCCGGACCGTTTGAGCCCGTTATCGAATTGGAGAGCATGCGAGCATTTACGAAAACTTTCGCAAGGCTCCGCGCTCAACCCGCGTTAGGTCGAAATGGGGTCGTCGTCTGAAATTTCTTCGATTTCAGGATTTTTCTGGCCTGCCCGGCCGAGTTTACAAAATTTTACAAGCGCAGAAACGTAAACATACAATTGCGAGTAAGTTTATGTTTACCCGACCTGGAAAAGGGTAAATTAGACCTGAGCAAGGGGCGAACACCAACATGTTCGGTTCGCCACGAACACTTTTTACATAATAAATGTTCGCCTGTTCGCAGCTGGGGGTGTAAACTAATGGTCTTTGCCTAAGCATGAGCATGTTTACCAAGAACATGTTCTTGCTCGCCTAAGCAGAAGCCCTCATGATAGTCACACATCACAATTTCCAGCTAACCTGCCTGCCGATGGCCGTTCACCTCGCTGATCAAGTTGGATTTCTTACAAAATGTATGGTAGTGCGGCGAATGTTTTCAAGAGAAGCACCTAAGGAACCCAAATTCAATGGCCAGCGCAGGTGTTTCCTTAGAAACACTGTAAACCCTAATATCAACTACCCAAAGTCTCTGTAGATTACTAAAAATTGATTGCGAGCACGGTACCGAACCGAACCGGTTCGTTCTTATCCCATAGAAACCAAACGGGTTCACTACCGAACCGAACCGGTTCGTGGTTCGTAGTTTAAACCGAACCAATTCGGTCGAACCGGCCCGGTTCGGTACCGAACCTAAGCGGTTTATTTTCCCTGTTCAAATGTGGTCATACCAGCTGAAAACTAAAAAAGAACCATACGAGACATATAAATATTAGGTGGAATGGGAAATTCGTAAAGTGTCAAAGCTTGAAATCAGCTCCAACTCTTTGTCTTTTGGGTTATATTGGAACTTGCATGACCAAGGTTGGTATGTCGCGCCTCGGAAGTTTGGCGGGAACGAACTGCATGAACCGGTTGGGTTCATTGACGAACCGGAAGCAAAAAACAACGATATGGTTTTGCAAAAAACGAACCAAACCGAACCAAACTTGCCGCGGTTTGGTTTTTTGCTCATGCCTAGCGCCAACCTATTTAAAGAGTGTTGAAGGTAGTATTGCTGCCGGTGTGTCTTGGTGTTACTTGGTGTGTAGCTAAAGTCGAGCTCAAGAATGTGCCCCAATATCGACCTACAAATGTGTCGCAGGACCTTTCCGACGAACACAAAGGAGCACGAACATGTTCGTGTTCGTCACGGCTCGGCTAGCTACAAAGGAACGAACAGTGAACATGTTCGCCACGAGCAGATTCGGCAAAAAAAAAAAAAAAAAAATGTTCTGCTCGTCTCGAACGTGCTCGACAACTAAGGTATATTACCATTTCGGCCAAATTTCATTTCTGGTTGAGTTTAGGTTCATTTTGCAGTTGGCTCCTACGTTGAAAGCACTCTACGTTTAGTTGGGTTTTTGCCCAACCAGTTCTTTCACTTTGTACACACGTCTGTTCAATGCAACTTTTCTCTCGCCTCTTCTCTCACCAGCCATGGCTCCCACAAACCTAATCTCAACAGTTGGGTCGAATTGAGGCATAGACAACAGACAAGGTGCTTCGTACAGATAACGGAGATCAAAATGTGAGAAGGTGTTGCTGGGAATGGAGCCCGTCAAAGCATTGCTTGAGAGATTCCTATGTGTGTGGGTAGGTAGGTCGGTAGAAGTGAAGAGGTGAGGTTCGCGGGCATGGCCAGAGGGACAGCAAGCACGCTCAAGCGATATTGATGAAACAGAGCTGATTAGGTAGTGAAACTAGCTATACAACTCTTTCAATGTTGTCAACCTCAAAGCCACTCATGGCTGGGATATCCAGAGATTTTTACCACTATATTTTCAGGCACTGCAAGCTGAGTAAGGCCCCAAAAGAGGGCGTAATGATTTCATTCAAGTGATTCGAATCTACATGCCTGACAGACAATAAAGAACAACAGCCCATGATGAAGGAGAAGGAAAATGAAGAAGAGGGAGGGAGGATCGTGTGTGCCAATCATTGCAATGGATTGCATTTTAAACCTAGAAATGAACAGAAGCAATCAATGGTCCTTTTGGTTACAGAAACAACCGTGGCATGGGGCGTTGTGGCCGGCAACACAACCATCCCTTAAAACGCAAATTGACGTTCCTAAGCAGCCCACTCAAGGTCTTTACCCCTCCTCTCATGCGTAGCACGATACATGAACCAGTTGCCTCGTACTCAGGCATAGACAACCGACTAGGGTTGAGCAAAAAAAAGGAAACACCTGTTCGTTATTTTTTGGCTTAAATTGTTCGCCGAACAGTGTTCGATGTTCGCCCGAACACGTTCGTGTTCGGGCCGCTGCTGAAATTTGCCCGCGACGAACACGAACAGTGTTCGAGGTTCGCCCGAACACACCTTCACAGGCGAACGGCGAACACCATTTTTTGCTCAAAGTGTTCGCCGAACCGAACAGTGTTCGGTTCGGCAAACGAAGGTGTTCGTGTAGGGGCAACCACGAACGTGTTCGTGTTCGCCCCTTGCTCATCCCTACAACCGACAAGGAGCTTCATACAGATAAAAGGTGTATTCGTCGACATCACCACACGAGCACAAACAGTTCGGAATGGAGCCCGTCAAAGCATTGTTTGAGATATCTCTGTGTGCAAAAGAAGGAAGGTCAGTAGAAGAGAAAAATGAGACTTGTGGGCATGGCCAGAGGGTCAACAAGCACACACAAGCGATATTGATGGAACAGTGCTGATCTGGTAGTGCAATCAGCCATACGTTTCTTTCAATGTTTTCAACCCCAAAACCAATCATGGCTGGGATATTCAATGATTGATGCCATGATACTTCGAGGCACTGCAAGCTGAGTGTCCCTAGAGAGGGCGAAATGGTTCCATTCAAGTGATTCCCATCTATCTGCCCGACAGACGATGAAAACAACGGCCCAGGATGAAGGAGAAGGAGAATGGAGAGGGAGGGAGGGCCAAGCGTACCAAATGCTGGTCAATCATTGAACTTGGAAATGAATAGAACCAATCAATGGTCATTTTGGTTGCAGAAACTAGACATGGGGTGTTGTAGCTGGCAACACAACCATCCCTTTGAACGCAATTTGAAGTCTTCATGCAGCCCGTTCAAGGTGGTTACCACTCCTCTCATGCTTAGCACGAGGCCTACACGAGGCATTCACAACAGACAAGGTGCTTCGTACATAAAATTGAGATTAACAAGCGAGGAGAGGTTGTCGGGAATGGAGAACGTCAAAGCGTTGTTCGAGAGAAGCCTGTGTGTGAGGGTAGGTTGGTTGGTAGAAGTTAAGAGATGAGATCTTTAAGCATGGCTAAAGGGACTGCAAGCACGCACAAGTGACCCAAAGGTGTGATCAGGCAAGAACTGAGTTCCAGCAGGAATCACGCGTAAGGGTTGAGTGCCTCCACTGCACCTCAAAGATAACCCCTGTTTTGACCCAGTGGGTGGTGAGACGTTATAAGGATGGTTGGAAAACGTTTTGTGGGGCACTAGGGAATGAGCAAGGGAGACACTGGGAAAATCAGCACAGAATTTGCCACTGGCTGTGAGGGATAAAGTGGGTCAAACAGGCTAAAGAAGAGGAGTAAACGGGGAGAACATGGACAAGATGTGACTAGGAGGATGCTAGGGTGGACAAGGGGATGCAATGGGTGTCATTCTGCCTCGTATGAATTTCCATTTGCCCAATTGCTTCGGAAAATCAGTTTGATGAAAACATATAGCCTCTACTTTCAGACAGTAGCATTCCATACAAGCAATACGAGTCCACAACAACAGCCTAGTAAGATAGCCTACAAATATTGTAGTGCGATGAGGCTTCCCAGTCCCGCTGGAATAGATCCAGTAAGCTTATTGTCCGACAGAGCCCTGGTGGCGGAGGAAGGAAGGATGACATGACTCAACAAATAGCTCTGCAAATCACATGAAGAACGAGCTGTGAGGCCGTACATGCTGCTGGGCGCATTTAACTGCTACGCTAGCATTTAGCTGCTCATGTGAAGGTACCATTTAGCATGCTTTCCAACCGGGCAGGAAGACCTCCAGAGACACAATGAACATGAACATTGTTGTAATTGGCAAGTTGATACGATGAGCATATAATATGCAAGATTCTTGGCGGATCATTCAGAGTAAGCTTTTCACATTAATTAGTATAGTGAGACAAGACAAGAGACGGACAAGGCAATGCTTTGGAGATGTATGGGGATGGCCAGAGAGACAGCAAGCATACGCACAAAAGTGGCTCACGGGTGTGAGGAGAGAATGGAGGGAGGCAATGCTTCAACGAGTGCTCAAGGGAGAACGAGCGCCGGTGTAGGAATTGCTTTATTGAATAAGCAATGCCTACGTGGAAAACATCGGGCACACTCCTCCCCACATGAAACAAACTTTGCTTTTCAACAAATTGTAGGACCCAGCAGCAGCAAGCGTCAAGCAACTCACAGCCGAGACAAATTGGTGAGGTTTCCAAATTCAACTGGAATAGGCCCAGAAAGCTGGTTGTCAAACAAATTTCTGGCACAGAGGTGGGAATTGGACGTGATAAATGCTTAGTCTCATGCAGGTTGCATTGAGAGAGATAAATTAGAATGAATGGTTAGTCCAACCTAACAGGGAAATCAGAAGTGGGACGAACAAAAAGATACAGATTGTGTAGCGGGCGGAAGGTGGAAGAGAGCACTAGAGACACAAGGATGATGGGCATGCGAGAGAGCAATAACACATGATTACAATCCAGGCACAATACCGCATACACTGCAACACCCTTCTTTCCCTAAACACCATATCCGAGCGAATCATGCGATTGCAGCATGTACTTACATGTGCTGCAATGAAGTGAGGTTCCCAATCCCAGCTGGAATAAGCCCATTGAGCTCACAGCCCGACATATCTCTGGTTTCACATAGTGGAAAGTGGTTGGAAGATAATGCTTGGAGTGGAATGCTTGATAGTGAGTATCAACGAATACCTCCAGCTTGTAAGGTGCAAGGACAGGAGCAAGGATCTAGGCCCGCCACTTGCGGCACCAACACATTGCCACTGCCTTTGCTGGATTTCCGGCAGTTATCCTACAGACATGTCATTTACTCCCAGTGGGAGTCTCACACTACCATACTTCCTATGGAAGGACTGCAGATAAGCATGAACGAGTGTGCACGAAAAAAAAGGCAAGCTCGTCGTCTTAAGCACAGCCATTCTTACAGACTCATAAGAGAATTGAGTGAGGAGATGCTATCAGGAATAGACCCTCCAAGAACTGATTTTCTCAAATATCTATGAGGGTGGGTGGGTAGAATGAAAGAAGAGAGAAGATGGATGGACGTTGACACAAGTGCCACTCAAATTGCAATGACCCTACGCAGAAAACAATGGTGTTAATCACATCAATCCTGCTGGACATCAATGGCATGTTATGAGGTCCAATGTATCCTAGAAAGAAAAGCAAACTCACATGTTGGTAATCATGCCTGATTCGTCACAGGTGAGTCCTACAGCACTGCTACAGTCACCTCCAACGGCCCAGCCTGGGAACGTCATACCCCATGCCTTTTGGCAGTCTCGGAGAAATGCCGCTGACAGTTGGGGACAAGCAAGAGAGAGAGGAGCTTGGACCAGGATCACCAATGCATGCTTGTACTTGAAGGCATATATCAATACATGGACAGCTTCAGAGGCACATGGTAATGAGCAGGTATAGGCACCTCAGAGGTGCATTTCTTTGCAGCTGAGATGAACAAATGAATACTACTTGCACTTGTTAAATAGATAACCAAGGAATTCTCCAATGATGATGGAGCCACATCTAGCAATTGTGTGGCTGGTAGAGCAAGTGAGGCCAGAAATTATGCACTGCAGCAGTGCAAACCACATGCGTATTGCTGCTACCAGTTGCATACTCAGTGCTGGCTCCTATGAACTGAGATACGTGCAAGTACGGGGAGGGGAGAAACTTGTGATGCATTGGTTCTTATCGCCTACGCCTGTACTAGCAGCCTGGTGCCGGCATATTGTTGGAAACCGCAAAGGAAACCAACGATGAAATTTGCGCAAGAGTGAAGGAGGTGCTAGCATCGGTTACCAGGGAGAGAACTTTGCCCCTAACACTGCTATTACTATAGGTAGTACTACTTAGTAGAAGAAATATCGAGAGCACCGTGAGACATCCCAAATACTGCATTCGTGAGGGGTTGGTTTGAGGGAACGAATGCGCCTTGTTTTATGCTGGAGAGGGAGTAGGGGGTGTGTTCAAACCACATGTGCACTGCCATGTATAGGTACATTACAGCCTGCATATACCAACCAATATGTTCGTGACATAGTGGGACATACCCAGTATCAACACTGAACACACTTCGCATGAACTCTCTCTAGACTTTCCACGTGGCTTATACCCACTGCATGCTGGACATGCGCAGTGCCAACACAATTGTGACGTTCGATCGTTTCATACGCGAACAATCAAGTTACCTATGTTCTGTTTTCCCACATGCGATAAGAAAAGGGAAGAGCAACGTTACTGGCTAAATCTTATGAAGAAAAAAAAGTTGGAAACACTGCATATCCAGACGATGGGGGCGCTGCCTGAGGACATGCAATCATGATTCCTTGGGTCCTGGGGAAGAAGCGCCGTGGAAACCTTCCATGCTTCCATCCTGCAAACTCACCTCGGGTAACCTCTAGGTTACCCCCTGGAGGCTTACCTAGAGGTATCGATGAGTTACTTCCGCAGGTATGAGGTCACCTCAGGTGTTACCAACAAGGTCATCACAGTTGCATATACAGGGGTAACAAACACTGTACCTAAGTCCCCCCCAACGAACTTCGTAGGGGCGCAAGGAGGTGTTACCTTGAGAAGCTTTGATCGGCTGTGCATCGCACGGTGGGGAGACGAACGCGGCAACCCAAAGCACGGCGGCGAGCACAAGCCATGCCCGTTGCTGCATCAGAGTTGGCTTTGGCGGCGGCATTTGCGGCGTCGACGTGCCTCTGCAGTCTCTAAGGGATATGTTACGCACGAAAAAAAAAACAAATATTGCTGGAACGTAAATTCTAGCAATAGTAGCACTATGACGGAAAACAAAACGCGTGGGAAAGAAAGTCTTGGAGGGGGGAGAAAGGGTGGGCCGTCCTTGCACGCGCCACTCATTTTCCGTGATGTGCGACTTTGTTCCCTACGAACCTCGAAACAGTGCAGCAGATCCAGACGATGGGCGCGCTGAGCCTGAGCGCGTGCAATCATGATTATGGGAGTCGTGGGGAAAATGCGTAGGAACCTACAAGGTTTCCAGCATGCAAGCTTTTGACGGATTTCCCGCGGCAGCCTCTGCCTCCAGTAACAAGTCAAGTCTGGACATGCGTTGAAACCACCTCGACCCCCAAAAACGTCACCATTAACTCACCTCGGGGTAACCTCTAGGTTACCCCCAGGAGGCCACCTAGATGCATTCGATGAGGTTGCCTCGCGGGTGAGGGGTCATCTCAGGTGGTATCAACAAAGTCACCACAGGTGTGCATACAGGGGTAACACACAACTCACCCGCAACTCATCCGCAACTCGGCCGCAAGAACCCACACACAACAGACCTGCTTTCCGATTTATCGATCGGCTATCATTGACTCCTAGATTCCAGGACTGCCAGTGCGCATGTGTCAGTGCCTTCTGATTACCGGGTATTTACCCAAACATGATGTAGGATGGTGGATCACCGATCGAGTATAGCATGACTCATAACCGGAAAATTGATAATATCCTTGTAAATTTAGTACGTATATACCTTAGTAAGAATCATAACACGTACACAACAATACTATACTTTACAGTTCGCCAAGGCAAGCATTTACACCAGCCATATACAATAATGAGCTAATTTTTCCGAATAGCCCTGTATAATTTCACAAAACGGATTTGCAAAGCTGAAGTTACTTCATCTAGCTTCGTAACTACAGACACTACAAAAAAAAATGGGGGGAATAATACGAGTAAAAAATCACTGAAGGCCTTCCGTTTCACCTCGCTAAATATGTCGCGTGAATATGGCGACCGCCTGATATTAACATATAGTCCCTGGTGTCGCGGGACTTTGAGGAGATTCGGCCGTCAACAGAGTCAACCATAACAATTTTGAAAGGCTGGTGATTAAGAGCTAAAAAAAAAAAAAAAAAAACATATAGACACACATACACACACACACACACACACACAGATCTAAAGGTACCATGTGATATCGACACGAAGCTTCTGATTTTTTAACAGCCATCTCAACAACCGTACGTGGCCTATTAGTCGCACAAGCCAATAGCAACTAATGTAGAGCGCCTAGAAGCGTAAATGATAAGTTGCGTCTCCGGAGAGTCACTACTCAAAGGGACTGAACTACGGAGTGACGAGAAGTGAGAATGGATGACTCAACTATGAAAGAGTTGGGTACAAGTACTAACCCTAATTGGGTTGTACCCCATATCGGCTACCCCACTACAGCCTACACAAATGTATAAGCTATAATGTTCTGACACATCCCCATAGGCAAAGTGGGGGAGAACAAGTGGTCACAAGACCACTCAAGCAAAGCAAAGCAAGCTCAGGGTGGATCACAAAGTCACCACACAGTCCGAGCACATGAGTAGGGCCACACGGCCAATTCACATGCAAGAACGTATATATAGAGGTAAAACAAGCAAGGGTAGGTATAGAAACAAGACAGTGCAAACAAGATGAAGAAGTAAGCACGTGAGGCCAGGTAGGCACAAGACCTAGCACAGTACAGAAGTGCTGATGATCACAAGGCGGAAGGGCCTTGGTGAAGATATCAGCAGTGTTGGCCTTAGAGGCCACGTAGGTGAGGCGAAGCAGACCCCACTGCTGCAACTCACGAGACAGGAAGTAGCGGAGAGCAATGTGCTTCGTTCTATGCTCCAGTCTGTGCTCCTAACACAAGACCAGCATGGCCTTGTTGTCTACGTACAGAACTGGAGGAGAACGAGGCTGCTCTCCTAGGTCAGTCAGAAGGTAGGTGAGCCAGCGTAGCTCCTGTGCAGCCATGGCCCCTACGTAGATCTCAGCCTCACAGCTGGAGCCGAGAACAGAGGACGAGCGGGTAGACCGCCACGAAACAGAATCGGAGCCAAGGCTGAAGGTGTAACCCTGTGACGACAGCTGCAGAGCCTGGTCGTCAGCCCAAGAAGCGTCAGCGTGACCTGTGAGGACTACTCGACGTCACCCTCCAAGCACTAGCCCCATGCCCGACGTACTGCACACGTAGCGCAACACCCTCTTCGCTGCAGCCATGTGCTCTAATATGTGTCTCCCAGGAGAAACATAGCGTGCCAAGATGCTAAGAGGGTATGCAAGGTCAGGTCGTGTGCAGGTCATCAGGTACATGAGGCAGCCAACAAGCTCTGGGTACGAGCCACTCGACTCTACGGACTCATCCGAAGGCAGAGCTGAGAGCGAGTGGCGAGTAGACAGAGGAGTGGCCTGGACGAGGAGTACGTGAAGCCGAAACGCTGTAGGACCTGCTGCACCATGTGTGACTGCGTCAGGGTAATGGTGCGCTGTGCCCTGTCTCGGGTGATCTGCAAGCCAAGGTAGCTGCGCAGTTCACCCACGTCTGTGCACGTGTGTCTCTTCTGCAGCTCGGACTTCACGTGGGCGAGTCCAGCAGTGTCAGAAGTGGCGAAGACCAAGTCGTCGATGTACACGAGGATGTAGAACGGCGGCAAGGAGGTGTCGGTGCGTAGAAACAGCGACGGGTCGGCTGTAGAAGGAGCACACACAAGAGCCGCAAGTGTAGTCCTCACTGTGTCGTGCCACTCACGGGGCGCCTGGCGGAGACCGTAGACTGGCCGCCGGAGGCTCCACTAGGTACCAGAAGGAAACGACCCAGTCAAGCCAGAGGGCGGCGCAGCCAGATCTCCTCGTGCAGGCTGCCCTACAGGAAAGCTGTGCTTAAGTCAAGAGAGTGAAGCTCGTAGTCGCGCTGAGCGGCTATGTGCAGCAGCACCCGAAGAGTGGTCATCTTCCGGGTGGGAGAGAAGGTCTGAAAGTAGTCAACTCCGTGCCGCTGACTAAAGCCTCTAGCCACGTAACGCGCCTTGAAGACAGGCGGAGAGCCAGGCGGTCGCTTCACCCTGAAGATCCACATGCCACTGAGGATGTTCGCCCCTGGTGGGGGAACCTCGTCGATGTAGGTGCCTGTGGACTTCCAGGAAGCCATCTCTGCGTCCATGTCCGACTGCCACTGAGAGGAGTAGGGACCCTCGATCGCCTCAGCGTACGATCAAGGAGTCGGGATGTCTGGTGCGTCCGAGTCTCCCTCAGGGGCAATCAGCGAGGACACGAGATGGGGCAAAGCAGCCGCAAAGCACCGGAACTCCTCCTGCCTGTCCTCAAGGACGTCCGTGCTAAGAGCACACTCACCCCTGACGGACGGAGGACAGACAGATTCAGACGCAGCAACAAGAGTGGCAGCGTAATCTAGACGGCAGCGAGCACCGAAGTCGACAAGCTCAGCAACTAGAGAAGACGCAGCAATGGACTCAAAGGTAGGGTCAGTGACAACAGTAGCAAGAAGGCGCGTGACCGAAGGACTAGCAGCACGAAGGGAGTCGGACTCCGGTTCAGCAAGCGAAGGAAGAGAGGACTTTGGAGGAGACGGCAAAGGGACACGCAGAGGAGCAGTGGACGGACGCAGTGCCATCAGGTGTGTGCCGGGGACTGCAGGAGGACGCGGACGCATAGTACGACCACTAGTGCGAGCAGCACGAACAGGCGACGCAGGACGAGACGCAAGCTCACGACACTCAGCAAGACCTCCACTAAGACCAGTGTAGGGAGAAGGAGCACGTAGCGGGGAGGCGGGCTGTAACTGGGATTGCAACCGGACAGGCTGCGGACACTCTAAGGGAGGAGCAGGACCACTAGAGGGAGGGAGACAAAGAACTTGCTCCAGGAGTGGAACGAAGTACGGCATCGGCTGCGCAGCGCCTCCAGAACCAGCAAGGACGGCACCAGGACCCCCAGTGGTAGCACCAGCGCAAGCAGAACCTCCAGCTCCAACAGCGCCAACTCCACGACCTTCAGAAGCACCAGCGCCAGCAGCACCGCCAGTGCCAACACCCCCAGCAGCTCCAACTCCAGTAGAAACGTCAGCACCAGCTGCCTCAGCAGCACCCCCAGATGCACCAGCACCAGTAGAAACACCAGCGCCAACACCCCCAGCCGCGCCAACTCCAGCAGCACCAGCACGAACAGCACCTCCAGCAGGACCAACTCCAGTAGCTCCAGCAACACCCCCAGACTCAGCAGCACAACTCCAGCGGCGGGCGAACCACTCGCGCAACTCCTATGGAGAGAGCGGCTCCCGCCTCGACGAAGCACCGCCGGCGGCCACACGAGCAGACCCAGCACCCCCAGGCTCAGCACCCCCAGGCTCAGCACCCCCAGTCTCAGCACCCCCAGACTCAGCACCCCCAGTCTCAACACCCCCAGTCTCAGCACCCCCAGTCTGAGCAACCCTAGTCTCAGCACCTCCAGACCCAGCACCCGCAGACCCAGCACCTGCAGGCTCAGCACCTCTAGCAGCACCAGAGTCAACAGCTACCTCGACAAGCTCGATTGCATCTACCTGGGACACACCTGAAGGGGCAGGACCCTGAGGAGGGAGGGGGTCTACCTGGGTAGCACCTGGCGCAAGGAAGAGCGGCGGCGGGGGGAGGGGGGCAGTGCGGTGGGGGAAGAGACGGTAGTAAGGCACCGACTCGTCAAAGGTGACGTCCTAGGAGGATAGAACACAGCGTGAGGTGGGGTGGTGAAACCGCCAGCTAGGCGCGTCGGGGGGGAAGCCAAGGAAGACGCAGGGAACAGCACGGGGGGACAGCTTATCCGCAGAGGAGTCACGGACAAACGCCCGAGATCCCCAGACCCATAACGCAGACGCATCGCCAACCTTCCCGGTCCACCGCAAGGCGGGGGAGGTCTCTGGCAAGGAGACCCGAGGCTGCAGGTTAAGCTGATGCGCGACGTACTGAACCGCAAACGGCCATAGAAAATGGGGGGCAACCGCATGCATCATGGACGTACGAGCGACGTCCATGACCATGCCAATGCGGCGCTCAGCAATCCCATTTAGCTGTGGAGAGGCCGGAAGCGTGAAGGTTTGGCGGATGCCCTGTGCATGACACAAGGCTCCAAGATGAGCAGAGGAAAACTCCCCACCTCTGTCTGAGTGCTGACGGAGAACAGGAAAGTCCGAGCCGAAACTCTCTCTGAGCTGGAGACGAGCTGCGCGGATCCAGTCGATCAACACCTCAGTGACGTCACCCTTGCTGCGCAAGGGGAAGACTGTGGTGTAACGCGAGTAGTCGTCAACGACAAGAAGAAAGTACCGCTCTCGTCCCTGCTTACTGACGGGGGCTGGGCCCCACACGTCGATGTGGAGAGTCTGCAGCGGAGCCTCTGTCGGAGGAAACTCGGAGGACTGAGGGGCGGCGCGCTGTCGCCCCTCGACGCAGGGGACGCAGGTAGGGCCAGGCCCTGGAGGAAGGGGAGGAAGAGACCGAGGAAGACCAGAGACAAGGACACGGGAGGCCATGCCTCGGAGACGAGGCAAGGAGGGGTGACCAAGGCGGTGGTGCCAAAGGAGAGTCTGGTTGGACAGCAGACGACACGAGCAGAGGGCAGACTCAGGACCAGACCTGGACGTCGCAACAAACACCTGACTCGACGCAGCTACCTGGGCAGACTCAGCAGCAGGAGGAGACGCAGTAGTAAGGGTGTACAGGCTCGACCCTGGCCGACGGGTGAACGTGGCCAGGTGTCGACCTGTCCGAGCATACGTGCAGTGGGTCACTCGCTGACTCGCAGGAGTGAACTGGTCAACCCCCCTATCCTATAGGTCCGCTCCACTCACCAAGTTCGTAGAGAACGAGGGGAGGTACAGACCAGACAGGGTGCCAGAGGGGGCTGCAGGGCACGGAAGGACAGTGGAGAAGCTAGCAAGGACAGGACCCCCAGAGGGGTCTGCTAGGGAGACTGCAACCGGCCGACTAAGCAGCGTAAGAGTGGTGCGGTCTCGAAAGAAGGAGTGGGATGCACCCGAGTCCAGGGTGAAGGTGTGGAGGGCCTGAGCCGAAGCAGTACCTGAGAGAGCAGACTCACCAGCACCTGGGGCTGCAGACGCTCTAGCACCAAGAGCAGCAGTCTCACTAGCACCTAGTGCAGCAGCCTCAATGCCCGGGTCATGCGGTACAGACAGGTAACAGGCACCCTCAACACTATCAGCAACAGCATACATGGCAGCAAGAATAGCATCAAAGTCAAGATCAAATATAGCAACCCCGACCTTGGCCAGATCTCCCCAGCGAGGGTTCTCTGATGCCTCAGGGAACTGGCGACGCCATGCGTCCGACAGGCGACCAAAGCAGCGCTGGGTGGAGTGCGGACCTCCGCACTGCTCACCAGTGCGGTCGCCGGTACGGAGAACGTAGGAGCAGGGACCAGTACCCCCACCTCGCTGGCGTGCAGTGTACCACTCACGAAGCTGCTGAGGGGACATGGTCACACCACTCCGCTGCTGCTGCTGGCGGTGACCACCACCGGAGCCACTCCTCGGTGCAGAGTCGCGACTCGCACCACCACCGCCGCCGCCGCCTCCGCCGCCTCCTCCACCTCCGCCTCCTCCACTACCTCCGCCGCCTCTGCTCCCTGCGCCACCTCCAGCGCCTCCGCCGCCTCCACTGCCGCCGCCGCCGCCACCACCCCCGGCACCACTCCCACCACCACCCCCACTCCCTCCAACGCCTCCACCACCACCTCCACCGCCCCCTCCACCCCCTCCAGAGCCCTTGCCCCCCTTGCCCTTGCCGGTGCGGCGTCTCCCACTCAGGGCAGACGCAGCGCCGACCGACTCGAAACCAACGAGGTCGGCCGCAGCAGCAGAGGCGACAGAGGGCAAGAGGGGGGAGGGAGAACACCCCTAAAAAACGGGGGTGCGAGGGTCACCACGAGAGTCTCCTACAGCGACTATGCTCTTCTCTATCGCTAGGAGGGCCTTCTCGAGAAGGTCAACAGTGAGAGTGGTGTGGCAAACAGAGAGGCAGTGGTCCCTGACTACGCGAAGAGAGTCAGGGAGCCGGGTGACTATGTAGTAGAGGGTGATGTACATGGGGGGGGGGGGGGGGGGGGGTTCTTGGCGCAGAACTCAGCAGGAAGCGCAGCGCGGTAGCGAGTGTCAAGAGTGCGGAGGTGCGTAATGAGGCCAGCGACAGTGGGAAAGGCAGCAAGGTCAGGGAAGAGGAACGGTAGCATGAGGCGGCTCACTGCAGCAGTGGCAGGGGAAGAGTAGCGTGCAACTACAGCGTCGTACAAGGTCTGAGCACTCTTGTACTGGCTAAATTGCGCACGCTCAGTGGTCGGTAAGTGGCGGCGAACAGCAAGGCGAGCAGCAGCATCACGTGTGGCCCACTGAGAGCGAACAGTGGCATCAGCATCAGCAGCAGGGGCAGGGAAGGCACCAGAAGTGAGGTGAAACAGGGAGAGGCCGTCTGCCCTATCGCACTGCAGAAAAAGCTGCAGATCATCTACCCAGACCTCAAAGTCCACAGCCCGACCCTCAGTGTCAAAGGTGAGAACGCTAGGGGAAGCCATAATAGCAGTAGGCAGGCATGGAGTGCAGTGAGGCAGGGTAGTGCAGTGGCAGAGACTGGGCTCTTACCAGGCAGGTGGGGTGATCGGGCTGCTCGGCGGCTTGGTTGCAGGGCGGCTCGGCTGCACGGTGCTGGGCGGCTCGGCTGCTGGGCGGCTCGGCTGCACGGTGCTGGGCGGCTCGGCTGTCGGGCGGCTTGGCTGCACGGTGCTGGGCGGCTCGGCTGCTGGGCGGCTCGGCTGCACGGTGCTGGGCGGCTCGGGTGTCGGGCGGCTCGGGTGTCGGGCGGCTCGGCCACCAGGCGGCTCGGTTGTCGGGCGGCTCGGCTGCTGGGCGGCTCGGCTGCCTGGCGGCTCGGTTGTCGGGCGAATCGGTCGCGGTGGCGACGGGACGGGGCCGTAGCAGGGGCCTTAATGGGGCCGCAGTGGGGCCGAAGAGGGGCCGACGGGGCCTTAGCGGGGCCGTAGCGGGGCCAACGGGGCCGTAGCGGGGCTGTAGCGAGGCCGCAATGGGGCCGACGGGGCGGTAGCTGGGCTGTAGCGGGGCCGGAACGGGGCCTAAGAGGGGCCGACGGGGCCGAAGTGGGGCCGTAGCGGGGCCAACGGGGCCGAAGGGGCCGTAGTGGGGCCGAAGTGGGGCCGACGGGGCCGTAGCTGGGGCCGTAGCGGGGCCGACAGGGCCGTAGCGGGGCTGTAGCGGGGCCGCAACGGGGCCGAAGTGGGGGCCGACGGGGCCTAAGCGGGGCCGCAACGGGGCCGACGGGGCCCTAGCGGGGCCTAAGTGGGGCTGTAGCGCGGCCGACGGGGCCTAAGTGGGGCCGACGGTGGGCTAAGCGGGGCCGACGGGGCCGTAGCGGGGCTGTAGCGGGGCCGCAACGGGGCCGAAGTGGGGCCGACGGGGCCTAAGCGGGGCCGACGGTGGGCTAAGCGGGGCCGACGGGGCCGTAGCGGGGCTGTAGCAGGGCCGCAACAGGGCCGAAGTGGGGCCGACGGGGCCTAAGCGGGGCCTAAGCGGGGCCAATCGGGGCCGTAGCGGGGCCTAAGCGGGGCTGTAGCGGGGCCGACAGCGCCTAAGCGGGGCCGACGGTGGGCTAAGCGGGGCCGACGGGTCCGAAGTGGAGGCCGACGGGGCCTAAGCGGGGCCGCAACTAGGCCGTAGCGAGGCCTAAGCGGGGCCGACGGGGCCTAAGCGGGGCCAAAGCGGGGCCAACGGGGCCGTAGCGCGGCCGACGGTGGGCGGCTCGAGGAGCAGTAAGGGCGGCCAAAGGGGCCACTAAGGCGACTCGGGGCGCTACTCATGGTAGGTGCGAAGCGCGCTTCGGGCAGGGAAGGAAAAAAAATGTTCATGGTGGGCCCTAGGCAGTATTCCCACTCGGGAACCTGCTCGATACCATGACGAGAAGTGAGAATGGATGACTCAACGATGAAAGAGTTGGGTACAGGTACTAACCCTAATTGGGTTGTACCCCATATGGGCTACCCCACTACAGCCTACACAAATGTATAAGCTATAATGTTCTGACACGGAGGAGGGCAAGGGATTCTGCGGGTGATTGTAAATTTCTAGTAGCATTCTCACTAGAAATTGAGTAAAAACATTAAATTACAATGGGGCATGCAAGTCCCATATCTAAAATAACATTGTAACAACTGGTAAGCCCTATACAGGGCGAGCTCGGCTTGTGCAGCAAAAGAGTGGCTTGCCAACGCTACAGTAGAGTAGCCTGCCAGTGCTGCACCGCAACGGTCTGCCAGCGCTGCAGAGGCAGGTGTGTCAAGATAGCAAGCAGGAATGATTGCATTGAATGAACTGTGGGTACAAGTACTAACCCTAATATTGGGTTGTACCCCATATGGGCTACCCCACTATAGCCTACACACAACTAGCACAGATATGGTTTGACACACACCTATAGGCAAATTGGGGAGAACAACGGGTCACAACATCAGTCAAGAAAAGAAAAGCAAGCTTAGGGTGGATCACAACGTCACCACACACTTCGAGCACAAGCAAGAGGGCCACAAGGCCAGTTTACAGGCAGAGGAATAAATGCAACAACAACAGTGCAGTGATCACTACCTAGCAAGAGTAAACATGCAGGTATATATATGTATATATAGATCACAGTACAACCAAATTCTACAACAAGTGAGGAAACATAGGCACCAGGCCCAAGAGCAGTGCAGAAGCGCTGATGATCACCAACCGGAAGGGCCTTGGTGAACACATCAGCCGTTTTAGCCCAGGTGGGCACGTGAGCAACACGAAGCTGACCACGCTGCTGCAACTCTCGAGCAAGGAAGCAACGCAGAGCGATGTGCTTCGTTTTGTGCTCCAGTCTGTGGTCCTGACACAAGGCAATGGCAGCCTTGTTCTTGACGTACAGAACTGGAGGAGAACAAGGCCATTCTCCCAAGTCGGTTAGCAGGTAGGTGAGCTAGCATAACTCCTGTGCAGCCATGGCTGTGGCGTAGATCTCAGCCTCACAAGTGGAACTAAGAACAGAAGACGAGCGTGTAGACCGCCAAGAAACAGAGCCACAGCCAAGGCTGAACGTGTAACCCTGTGACGACCGCTGCGTAGCCAGGTCGTTAACCCAAGAAGCGTCTGAGTGCCCAGTGAGGACAACAAGACTCCGCCCTCAAAGCACGAGCTCAATGCCCGATGTACTGCACAAGTAGCGCAGTACCCTCTTCGCAGCATTGAAGTGCACCTTTTGGTGCCTACCAGGAGCCACGTAGCGTGCTTGAAGGCGAAGAGGGTACGCAAGGTCAGGACGAGTGCAGGTCATCAGGTACATGAGGCAGCCCACCAGCTCTGGGTACGGGCCACTCGGCTCTACGAACTCATCCGAAGGTGGAGCTGAGAGCGAGTGACCTGTAGACGGGGAAGTGGACTGTGGCAAGGACCAAGTGAAGCCGAAGCGCTGAAGGACCTCCTGCACCATGTGTGACTGAGTGAGTGTGATGGTGCGGCGTGCTCTGTCCTAGGTGATTTGCACGCCAAGGTAGGTGTGTGAAAACTGAAACGAGAATGATGCACTAAGGAATGAAAGTGGTACAAATATGCAACCCTAGAAATGTGTACCCCATATAGGCTACCCCACTACAGCCTACACAACATTATAATTTGACACACCCGCATAGGCAAAGTGGGGGAGAACAAGGGGTCTCAAAACCAATCAAGCAAAGCAAAGCAAAGCTCTGGGTGGATCACGAAGTCACCACACATTTCGAGCACTAGTTTAAGGCCAGAAGGCCAGTTCACATGCAGGAGCACATATATATATATATAAAAAGCTAAACAAACAAGAGCAGGAGTATATATATGTGACAGTACAAGCAAGGTCAAGAAGAGAGCAAGTGAGGCAAGGCAGGCACAAGACCAAGCTGAGTACAGAAGCGCTGATGATCACAAGGGGCAAGTGCCTTAGTGAAGATATCAGCAGTGTTGGCCTCAGAGGCCACGTACGCAAGTCGCAACTGACCACGCTGCTGCAGCTCACGAGCAAGAAAGTAGCGGAGAGCAATGTGCTTCGTTCTGTGCTCCAGGCGCTGCTCCCGACACAAGGCCAGCATGGCCTTGTTGTCCACGAACAGCTCTGGAGGAGAACGAGGTGGCTCTCCGAGGTCAGTCACCAAGTAGGTGAGCCAGCGAAGCTCCTGAGCAGCCATGACTCCGGCGTAGATCTTAGCCTCACAACTGGAGCCGAGAACGGAAGACGAGCGAGTAGCTCGCCAAGAAATAGAGCCGGAACCAAGGCTGAAGGTGTAACCCTGTGACGACCGCTGTGTAGCCTGGTTGTCAGCCCAAGAAGCGTCTGCGTGCCCAGTGAGGACCACTGGACTCTGCCCTCCAAGCACTAGCCCAATGCTCGACGTACTGCACAAGTAGCGCAACACCCTCTTCGCTGCAGCCATGTGCTCCGGTCTGTGTCTCCCAGGAGGAACAAAGCGTGCAAGAATGCTAAGAGGGTATGCAAGGTCAGGTCGTGTGCAGGTCATCAGGTACATGAGGCAGCCAACAAGCTCTGGGTACGGGCCACTCGACTCTACTGACTCATCTGAAGGCAGAGCTGAGAGTGAGTGGCCTGAGGCGAGGAGTACGTGAAGCCGAAGCGCTGAAGGACCTGCTGCACCATGTGTGACTGAGTCAGGGTAATGGTGCGGCGTGCTCTGTCCCGGGTGATCTGCAAGCCAAGGTAGCTGTGCAGTTCACCCAGGTCTGTGCACGTGTGTCTCTTCTGCAGCTCGGACTTCACGTGGGCGAGTCCAGCAGTGTCAGCAGTGGCAAAGACCAAGTCGTAGATGTACACGAGGATGTAGAACGGCGGCAAAGATGTGTCGGTGCGCAGAAACAGTGACGGGTCGGCAGTAGAGGGAGCAAACCCAAGAGCCGCAAGCGTAGTCCTCAGTGTGTCGTGCCACTCACGCGGTGCCTGGCGGAGACCGTAGACTGGTCGTCGGAGGCTCCATTGGGTGCCAAGAGGAAAAGTCCCAGTGAAGCCAGGTGGGCGGCGCAGCCAGATCTCCTCGTGCAGGCTACCCTGCAAGAAAGCAGTGCTGAAGTCAAGAGAGTGAAGCTCGTAGTCGCGCTGAGCGGCTATGTGCAGCAGCACCCGAAGAGTGGTCATCTTTGGGGTGGGAGAGAAGGTCTGAAAGTAGTCAACTCCGTGCCGCTGACTGAAGCCACGGGCCACGTACCGCGCCTTGAAGACAGGTGGAGAACCGGGTGGCAGCTTCACCCTGAAGATCCACATGCCACTGACGATGTTCGCCCCAGGTGGGGGAACCGCGTCAACGTAGGTGCCTGTGGACTTCCAGGAAGCCATCTCTGCATCCATAGCTGCCTGCCCCTGAGAGGAGTAGGGACCCTCTACGGCATCCGCGTAAGAGCGCGGAGTCGGGATGTCAAGTGCATCTGGGTCTCCCTCAGGGGTAAGCAGTACAGACACGAGATGAGGTGAAGCAGTAGCCAGACACTGGAACTCCTCCTGCCTGTCCTCAAGGACGTCCGTGCCAAGAGCACACTCACCCCCGACAGACGGAGGACAGACAGACGCAGACTCAGCAACGAGACTAGCAGCGTAGTCTAGCCGACAGCGAGCAACAAAGTCGACGAGCTCAAGAACAAGAGCAGACGCAGCAGTGGACTCGAAGGAGGGGTCAGTGACGACAGTAGCAAGGAGACGCGTGACAGTAGGATTGGCAGCACGAAGAGAGTCCGACTCCGGGTCGGCAAGAGCAGGAAGAGAGGACTTAAGAGTAGAAGGCA
Source organism: Closterium sp. NIES-65 (assembly GCA_948144175.1). Classification (NCBI taxonomy): domain Eukaryota; kingdom Viridiplantae; phylum Streptophyta; class Zygnematophyceae; order Desmidiales; family Closteriaceae; genus Closterium; species Closterium sp. NIES-65. Next base: position 390,050 of record CANXME010002035.1, read on the forward strand.
AAGGGACACGCAGAGGAGCAGTGGACTGACGCAGAGACATCCGGTGCGTGCCAGGGACAGGAGGAGGACGCTAACGCAAACCGTGACCACTAGTACGAGCAGCACAAACAGGCGACGCAGGACGAGACGCAGGCTCACGACGCTCAGCAAGACCTCTGGTAGGACCAGTGTAGGGAGAAGGAGCAGGCAGTGGGGAGGCCGGCGGTAACTGTGACTGTGACTGGACAGGCGGTGGACACTCTAAGGGAGGAGGAAGACCAAGAACCTGCTAAAGGAGCGGAAAGAAGTACGGCCGAGGCCGTGCGGCGACTCCATACACAGCAGGGACGGCACCAGCACCACTAGCGGCAGCACCAGCGCCAACAGCACCTTCAGCTGCAGTACTAGAAGCACCCGCAGCAGGACCGCCGCCAGGACTGACAGCAGTAGCCTCAGCGACAACACCCTCAGCAGCTCCAGCTCGAGTCGTACCCGCACGCCCAGCAGCTCCAGCACTCCCGGTACGAGCACCTCCAGGACCGGCGGCACCAGCACCCTCAGCAGCCGAAGAAGCGGTAGTAGGGGACCGACTCGTCAAACGTGACGTCCTGAGAAGACAGAACACGACGAGAGGTGGGGTGGTAGAACTGCCACCCTGGCGCGTCAGGGGGGAAGCCAAGGAAGACACAAGGAGCAGCACGAGGGGACAGCTTGTCCGCAGACAAGTCGCGGACAAATGCCCGAGATCCCCAGTCACGGAACGCAGACGCATCACCTACCTTCCCCGTCCACAGCAAAGCTGGGGAGGTCTCCGGCATGGAGACCATGGGGTGAAGGTTGATCTGATGCGCCGCGTACCGAACCGCAAACGGCCACAAAAAATGGGGGGCAGCCGCATGCTTCATGGACGTACGGGCGACGTCCATGACCATGCCAATGCGGCGCTCAGCAATCCCATTTTGCTGTGGAGAGTCCGGAAGCGTAAAGGTCTGGCGGATGCCTCGCGCACGACAGTAGGCTCGCAGAAGGCGAGAGGAGAACTCTCCGCCTCGGTCAGAGTGAAGATGCAGAACAGGAAATTCCGAGCCGAAGCTCCTCCTGAGCTGGAGATGAGCTGCGCGGATCCAGTCGATCAACACCTCACTGACATCACCCTTGCTGCGCAAGGGGAAGACTATGGTGTAACGCGAGTAGTCGTCAACCACCAGCAGAAAGTAGCGCTCGTCACCCTGTCCACGGACGCGGGCCGGGCCCCACACGTCCATGTGAAGCGTCTGTTGCGGGGCCTCTGTCGGAGGAAACTGGGAGGAGTGAGGGGCAGCGCGCAGCCGCCCCTCGACACAGGGGACGCAGGTAGGGCCAGGCCCCGGAGGAAGGGGAGTGAGGGACCGGGGAAGACCAGAGACAAGGACACGGGAGGCCATGCCTCGGAGACGAAGCAGGGAGGGGTGAGCAAGGCGGTGGTGCCACAGGAGAGTCTCGTGAGACAGGAGGCGACACGAGCAGGGGGCAGACTCAGGACCAGACCTGGACGCTGCAGCAAACACCTGACCCGACGCAGCTACCTGACCAGACGCAGGGACAGGAGGAGACTTAGTGGTCAAGGTGTAGAGGCTCGACCCCGGCCGACGTGTAAACGTGGCTAGGTGCCGGCCTGTGCGAGCGTCCGAGCAGTGGGTCACCCGCTGAGTCGCAGGAGTAAACTGGTGAACCCCCGCATCCTGTAAGTCAGCACCACTCACCAAGTTCGTATAGAACGAGGGGAGGTAAAGACCAGACAAGGTGCCCGAGGGGGCAGCCGGACACGGGAGGACAGTGGAGAAGTGAGAGAGGACTGGACCCTCAGAGGGGTCTGCCAGGGAGAATGCAACCGGCCGACCAAGCGGCGTGAGTGTGGTGCGGTCTCGAAAGAAGGAGCGAGAAGCTCCTGAGTCAAGTGTGAAGGTGAGGGAGGCCAAAGCCGACGCGGTACCTGAGAGCGCAGACTCACCAGCACCTGAGGAGGCAGACGCACTGGCACATAGAGCAACAGCCTCACCAGCACCTAGAGCAGCAGTCTCAATGCCCGGGTCGGGCGGGAAACACCGGTAAAAGTCACCCTCATCACTAATAGTCACAGCATACATGGCAGCAAGAATAGCATCAAAGTCAAGATCAAAGATAGCTACACCCGCCCTAGATAGCTCTCCCCAACGGGGGATCTCAGTGGCCTCCGGGAACTGGTGACGCCAAGCGTTCGTAAGGTGGCCAAAGCAGCACTGGGTGGGGTGGGCACCCCCACACTGCTCACCCGCGCGGTCGCCGGTGCGAAGGACGTAGGTGCACGGACCAAAACCCCCACCATGCTGACGTGCAGCGTACCACTCACGGAGCTGCTGAGGGGGGGGGGGATGTCCCGAGAACGCTGCAGCTGCTGCTGGTGCTGCTGCTGCTGCTGGTGCTGGTGGTGACTACCACCGGAGGCGCTCCGCTGCGAAGCGCCACCCCGACCATTTCCACCTCCTCCACCACCGCCTCCTCCACCTCCGCCACCACCGCCGCCTCCGCTCCCACCGCTACCGCCTCCGTCGCCTCCGCCTCCACTGCTGCCACAGACACCTCTACTCCCGCCACCACTCCCACCGCCACCCCCACTCCCTCCGCTGCCTCCACCGCCACCTCCACCACCCCCGCTAGCTCCTCCCGCGCCCTTGCCCCCCTTGCCCTTGCCAGAGCGGCGTCTCCCGCTAGGGGCAGACGCCGCACCGACCGACTCAAGACCAACGAGGTCGGCCGCAGCAGTAGAGGCGACAGAGGGCTAAAGGGGGGAAGGGGAACACCCCTCAAAGATGGGGGTGCAAGGGTCACCACGAGAGGCTCCTACAGCGACTATGCTCTTCTCCGCTGCTAGGAGGGCCTTCTCTAGGAGGTCAAAAGTGAGAGTGGTGGGAGAGACTGAGAGGAAGTGGTCTCTGACTACACGAAGGGAGTCAGGGAGGCGGGTGACTATATAATAGAGAGTGATGTACATGGGGGGGGGTTCTTGGCGCAGAACTGAGCAGGAAGCGCAGCGTAGTAGCGAGTGTCACTAGTGCGGAGGTGCGTAATGAGGTCAGTGACGGTGGGAAAGGCAGCAAGGTCAGGGAAGAGGTACGGTAGCATGAGGCGGCTCAGTGTAGCAGTGGCAGGGGAAGATTTGCGCACAACTACAGCGTCGTACAAGGTCTGAGCACTCTTGTACTGACTAAAGTGCGCGCGCTCAGTGGTAGGCAGGTGGCGACGCATAGTAAGACGTGCAGTAGCATCGCGAGTGGCCCATTGTGAGCAAACAGTGGCGTCGGCATCAGCAGCAGGGGCAGGGGAGGCACCAGAGGTGAGGTCAAAGAGGGAGAGACCGTCTACCCTATCGCACTGTAGGAAAAGCTGCAGGTCATCTACCCAGACGTCAAAGTCAATGGCCCGACCCTCAGTGTCAAAAGCGAGAACAGTGGGGGTAGCCATGACTGCAGTAGACTAGCAGCGCTAACTGTAGGGCAGGGGCAGTGCAGTGACAGAGACGCTGCTCTCACCAGACAGGGCGGTTCGGGCAGCTCGGCAGCACAGCAGCTCGGCAACACGGCGGCTCGGGCGACTCGGGCGGCTCGGCAGCAACTGCGGCTTGGCTACACCCGCGGCTCGGCTCCTCAGCTGATCAGGCGGCTCGGGCGGCTCAGGCGGCTCGGTACGCAGGTAGGGCGACGGGGCCGGGGCGCAGGGAGGGCGACGGGGCCGGGTCGACGGTAGGGCGACGGGGCCGGTACGCAGGTAGGGCGACGGGGCCGGGGCCTGGGCGCAGGTAGGGCGACGGGGCCGGGTCGACGGTAGGGCGACGGGGCCGGTACGCAGGTAGGGCGACGGGGCCGCGGCCGGGGCGCAGGTAGAGCGACGGGGCCGGGGCCGGGGCGCAGGTAGGGCGACGGGGCCGGGACCAGGGCGCAGGTAGGGCGACGGGGCCGGGGCCGGGGCGCAGGTAGGGCGACGGGGCCTGAGTCGGAGGTGGGGCGACGGGGCCGGGGTCGCAAGCAGGGTGATGGGGCTGGGGCCGGGGCCGCAAGTAGGGCGACGAGGCCAGGGTCGCAGACGGTGCGACGGGGCCGGGGCGCAAGCAGGGCGACGGGGCTAGGGCCGGGGCGCTGGTAGGGCGACGGGGCCGGGGCCGGGGCGCAGGTAGTGGCGGCGGCGCCAGGGTCACAGTGGGGGCGACGGGGCCGAGGCTGTAGGTAGGGCGACGAGGTTGCTAGGGCGGCTCGAATGAGGGGCCGCTAAGGCGGCTCGACGTGGCCACTAGGGCGGCTCGACGAAGAAAGAGAGGGGAGCGCGACTCGGGCTGAGCGCGCTCCGGGCAGGAAATTTTTATTTGACTTGGTGGGCCCTAGGCACAGTTCCCACGAGGGAACCTGCTCGATACCATGAGAAAACTGAAACGAGAATGATGCACGAAGGAATGAAAGTGGTACAAATATGAAACCCTAGAAATGTGTACCCCATATAGGCTACCCTACTACAGCCTACACAACATTATAATTTGACAAGTTGGGCAGCTCACCCAGGTTTGTGCACGTTTTTCTCTTCTACAGCTTCGACTTCACAAGGGCGTGAGCCTCAGTGTCAGCGGTGGCAAAGACCAAGTCGTCGACGTATACGAGGATGTAGAACGGCGGCAACGAAGTGTCGGTGTGCAGAATTAGCGACGGGTCAGCAGCAGAAGGTGCAAACCCAAGCACCGCAAGTGTCGTCCTCAGTGTGTCATGCCACTCACGAGGCGCGTGACGGAGACCGTAGACCGGCCCGCGGAGGCTCCGGCGGGTACCTACAGGAAACGACCCAGTGAATCTAGTTGGGCAGCGCAGCCAGATCTCCTCGTGCAGACTGCCCTGTAAGAACGCTGTGCTGAAGTCAAGAGAGTGAAACTCGTAGTCAGGGTGGGCGGCAACGTGCAGCAGCACCCGAAGAGTGGTCATCTTCGGGGTGGGGGAGAAGGTCTGGAAGAAGTCAACTTTGTGTCGCTGACTGAAGCCTCTAGCAACGTAACGAGCCTTGAAGATAGGCGGAGGACCCGGCGGCCGCTTCACCCTGAAAATCCACATGCCATTGACATTGACTACGTTCTTCCTAGGAGGGGGAACAGCGTCAACGGAAGTGCCTGTGGACTTCTAGGATGCCATCTGTGCGTCCATGGCTGTCTGCCACTGAGAGGAGTACTCACCCACGATCGCCTCAGCGAAAGAGCACGGGGTCGGGATGTCTGGAGCATCCGGGGCAAGCATCATGGCCACGAGATGAGGCGCAGCGGTTGCAAGACACTCAAAGTCCTCGTGCCTGTCCTCAAGGACGTCCGTGCCAAGAGCACACCCACCCCCGACGGACGAAGGACAGGCAGACTCAGACTCAGCAACAAGACTAGTAGCCAAGTCGAGACGACAGGCAGCAGCAAAGTTAACAAGCTCATAGACTAAGGCAGGCGCAGCAGCAGACTCAAACGACGGGCCAGTGACAGCAGTGGCTAGCAGACGCGTGATAGTAGGGTGAGCAACACGAACCAGGTCAGACTCAGGGTCGATTCCGTCAGCAAGAGAGGACACTGGAGGAGACGGCATGGTAGCACGCTGTGGAACAGAGGAATGACGAAGTGCCATAGTGTGCATGCCACGGACAAGAGGCGACTGCTCACGAGGAGCACGACGACCAGTGCGACGAGCGCGAACAGGCGAGGCAGGATGAGACGCAGGCTCATGACGCTTTGTAAGCAGGTCTGTTAGCTCAGTGTATGGAGAATGAGCAGGCAGTGGTGCGCTTGGCCGTAACGGGAGGCCAGTAGAAGACGGGTGGCTAAGAACCTTGCGAAGCACGGATTTAGGCGGCGGCAGAGAAGACGGTGACGGCGGAGCAAAAAACAGTCGTGGCTAGGCAGTGCCACCAGTACCAGTAGCTCTAGCGCCTCCAGTAGTTCCACAACCCCCAGTTCCTGTGCTTCCAGCAACTCCAGAACCTCCAACTCCAGCTCCTCTAGGAGCTCCAAAACCCCCAGCTCCAACGCCTCTACAAGCACCACCTCCAGCTCTAGCGCCTCCAGCAGCAGCACCTCCAGCTCTAGCGCCACCAGCAGCAGCACCCCTAGAACCGGCACCTTCAGCCCCAGGATCCCCAACTCTAGGGTCGATAGTACTAGCTCCAGGGCCTCCAGCTCCAGCTCCTCCAGCGGCAGCACCCCCAGAACCGGCACCTCCATCTCTGGGGTCGACAGCACCAGCTCCAGGGCCTCCAGCCCCAGTACCTCCAGCAACAGCACCCCCAGAACCAGCACCTCCAGCTCTGGGGTCGACAACACCAGCTCGAGGGCCTCCAGCCCCAGTACCTCCAGCAGCACCAACCCCAGAACTGGCACTTCCAGCTCCAGGGTCGACAGCACCAGCTCTAGGGCCTCCAACCCCAGTACCTCCAGCAGCAGCACCCCCAGAGCCGACACCTCCAGCTCGAGGAGCAGTACTAGGCCCGGCAGCTCCAGTACCTCCAGTACGAGCACCTCCAGAACCAGAGAAAACAGTACTCCCACTGCCTCCACGACAAGCAGCCCCAGTAGCACAACTTCTCGGGCGGGTACGCGACGTAAGCCACTCTCGTGCCTGTTGTGGTGAGAGAGGCCAACGTTGGGAAACGAGACTCGGAGGAACGCCAGGAGACTCAGCACCCCCCGACCCGGCACCCTCCGGCGCAGCACCCCTAGGCTCCACACCTGTAGGCTCAGCACCCCCAGGCTCCGCACGCGCAGGCTCAGCACCCCCAGGCACCGCACCCCCTAGCACCTCACGCGCAGGCTCAGCACCCCCTGACGGAGCACCTACAGCAGCACCTCCCTGAGCAGCACCTTAGTCACTAGTGACCTCTACAGGCTCAACCAAGGGGAGCGGGTCTACCTGAGACACACCTGAAGGAGCAGGACCCTGAGGGGGGAGGGGGTCTACCGGAGGGGGACCTGGAGCGAGGAAAAGCGGCGGGGGAGGGAGAGGGGCAGTGCGATAGGGGAAGAGACGGTAGAAAGAACGTTAAAGGTGACGTCTTGTGAGGGAAGGACACGGTGCGAGGTGGGGTGGTAAAACTGCCAGCCATGCGCGTCAGGGAGTTGCCAGTGCGGAGAACGTAAGCGCAGGGACCTGCACCCCCACACCTCCCATGCCCAGCGTACCACTCACAAAGCTGCTGAGGCAACGGGGCCTCACGGGAACGCGGCTGCTGCTGGCGCTGGCCACCGCCAAAGCCTCCACACTGCACGGCTCCACCCCGACCAGCACCACCGCCGCCACCACCCCCACTGCCGCTGCCGCTGCCGCCTCCACCGCCGCCACCGACTCCCCCACTCCCGCCTCCACCCCCACTTCCACTCCCACCCCCTCCACCACCTCCACCGCCACAACTGCCGCCCCCTCTGTCCCTTCCACCACCCTTGCCCCCCTTGCCCTTGCTGCTGTGGCGCCTCCCACTAGGAGCAGACGCAATGCCGACCGCCTCCGTGCCATTGAGGTCGACAGCAGCAGCAGAAGCAACAGAGGGCAAAAGGGGAACGGGGGAGCACCTAAAAAAAGGGGGCGCCAGGGTCGCCGCGAGAAGCTCCTACAGTGACTATGCTAGTCTCAGCTGCAAAGAGGCGCTCCTCGAGCAGGTCAACGGAGAGCTCAGTGGGGCAAAGGGAGAGAAAGTGGTCCCTGACTGAGTGGAGAGATTCAGGGAGGCAGGTGACGAGGTAGAAGAGGGTGATGTACGTAGGGGGGGGGGGGGAGGTTCTTGGCGCAACACTCAGAGGGAAGCACAGTGCGGTAGCGGGTGTCACTAGTGCGGAGGTGAGTGATGAGGTCAGCGATTGTGGCAAAAGCGGCTAGATCAGGGAACAAGTACGGTAGCATGATGCGGCTGAGGGCAGCAGAGGCATGGGAGGAGGAGTGTGCGACAACAGCATCATACAGAGACTTAGCAGTCTCGTATTGGCCAAAGTGCGCGCGCTTAGCAGACGGCAGGTGACTACAAATAGCAAGACGAGCAACAGCGTCACGAATAGTCCACTGCGAGCAAAGCGTACTGTCTGCGTTGGCAGCATGTGCAACAGAGGCGCCGGACGTGTGATCGAACAGCGAGACCCCATCCCTGGAGTCGCATTGAAGATAGAGGTGCAAATCATCTACCCAAACCTCAAAATCGACCACACGGCCCTCAACATCGAAGGTAAGCACATTAGGACTAGCCATGGCAGCACCCGCGACAAGGCAGGGCGTTGCGCCTAGGTAGGGCGGCGCGGCTCGGTAGGGCGGCGCGGCTCGGTAGGGTAGTGTGGCTCGGCTAGGCGGCGCGGTGCGGTAGGCAGGCAGGCGTAGCTGCGTGCTTGGCAGGGCGGGCACTTACTAGGGGCGGGTGCAGGGCAGGGCCGTGACTGGCGGGTAGGGCAGGGCCGGTACAGGGCGGCAGCTGGGCAGGGCCGCGAAGGGGCGGCGGTAGAACAAGGCCGCGACAGGGCGGCAGCAGGGCAGGGCCGCGACGGGGCGGCAGTAGGGTAGGGCCGCGACCGGGCGGCTGCAGGTCAGGGCCGCGACGAGGCGGCGGTGAGGTAGGGCCGCGACTGGGCGGCCGAAGGGCAGGGCCGTGACGAGGCGGCGGTAGGGTAGGGCCGCAACAGGGCGGCAGGAGGGTAGGGCCGTGATGAGCGGCAGCAAGGCAGGGCTGCAATGGGCGGCGAGGCCAGGCCGCGACGGGCGGTTAGGGCAGGCCGCGAAGGGCGGTGACAGGGCAGGGCTGCGGCGGGCGGCTAGGGCAGGGCCGCGACGGGCCGCTAAAGGGCAGGGCTGCGATGGGCCGTTAGGGCAGGGCCGCTACGGGCCAGGAGGGAAGGGCCGCTACGGGCGGTAGTAGGGAAGGGCGCACGACGGAGTTGGTGAGGCAGGCGCGAGGCGCGCTTCGGGCAGGGCAGGAATTTTTTTTATCTTGGTGGGCCCTTAAAAAAAAACGTTCCCACTAGGGAACTGTTACTCTTAAAACTTGCTTTGCTAGCTACTAACAGGCTTTAGGTGGCACTAGAACTCTCTCCTCGAGGTCACCTCCGAGGGTCCTTGGGTGCTTGACCTAGGTCAGCCCCTATCCAAGGGTCCGAGTGTGTAGAGAGAGAGTTGTAGCAACAGCTAAAGTGTAGTAGCAATCGTCTCTTCCTTGGCGTTGTCCAGAGAATTAACTATAGCAGCGTACTTGCAGCAGGCACAGGAGAAATCCTTTTACCCAAGTTATGTTTTGGAGCAACAAGAGCAACCTGTTTTATACTAAGCTAAATCATTCTACTCCTACCTTGATCTAAGTGTTCCAAATTCACACCTCGTAGCGCGAGCAGAATTTCAGGTTCCCTCCCATTCCCTTCGTGACCTGGCGCGCCATCGATGCGTCGCCGAAATATTTCGACTTTCACGCGCGAACATTGTTGACGGTGCCGATCCGATAATTTCACTTTGCGCCAATCTCAAACGGTTGCGATGAAGTCGGTTCAAAACCTGAAACATCGGTGGTGATCAGCATTACATTCGATCGCTCAACTGCTGCTCGCCACGTGCCTCCGTTCCGAGCTTACTTTTGATCCGAACTGTCAGTGCTGCTAAAAACGTGAGTAACAAAACTCACTCGAACATCTCGCTGATCTCGCCATCTGCGCTGAAAAAACGATTCGCGAGCATATAGCACTCGCGCTACTGAGCACGCTAATGAACACGCTAATTAACACGCTAATGAACACGCTCACGAACACGCTAACGAACACGCGAATAACACGCTCACGAACACGCTAACGAACACGCGAATAACACGCTCACGAACAGGCTAACGAACACGCAGCACGAGCAAGGACTAATCATGTTCCTCGAACAGTGGCAGCGCGAGCAGCTGCTCGCTCGAACTCATGAGCAACTACCATTCCGAATGGCAGCCAATCAGAACCTCCAAAACAGCTCGCTCAAAACCAAAAAGGCAGACTCACCCCTTGAACGCCACCAACCGCTCCCATTGGTCAAGACCAGCCTATACTTCACCTCGGTTCTACCAAACTCGCCGCTCCATTCAGCTGCACTTACAAAACCTGAATCATAACCTCAAATCGGCAGATTGAATTACAGAAAAGGTGTTTCTGTAATCAACAGGAACCTGCTCTGAAACCATGTCAGAATCAGGAGTGAAGAATGACTAGAAACACAGTAGTACAAGGTTTGTATATGCAAAACCTGATTAGGCTGTACCCCTTAGTGAGTGCCCCATTACAACCTATAGCATAGTTCTGAGACTTTTGGCATCGAAATAGTCCTTCTTGTAGCTTGAGATGTAGCCAATTGCTTCATGAGCCTCCTCCTTTGAATTGCTGCTCATGACTTTGATTCTCTTGGAGATCTTGGAAGGGCCTTGTAGCATCTTGCACGAAGAGAACGCCTTGCATTAGGTGCTTTTTCTGACTATTTTAGTCAAACTTTATGAGAGTCAAAGTTTCATAATGCTTGTATATCATGTATGCAGCAAAGATAGGAATTCTTGTTTTCACAATTACTACCACTGGAATTCCTACTTCCGCTACATATTCTCAAGAACTTTTCTCCAAAAGAATCTAGGGCTTTTCTCAACCCAACAAAATCAAACCACAACTTTGTTGATAGCCGAATCTCTTCTCAGATTGCTAGAGGAATAGATTGATAAGGAAAGGAGGTGGGTACAAATTCAAACCCTAACAACCTATACTCTCTAATGCATGCATCACTATAGCCTAGAACATACATATATATATGTTTGACACACCCCCATAGGCAAGTAAGGGATAGAAAGAGAGAGAAATAAGCCCACATGGTCACAAGACTAGTCAAGAGAAGCAACAACATCACAAAAAACCTTGGTTTTTGAAGGGGGTTCAAAGGGGGGTACAGTTCAGGTGTTTTGGTTGGTGAAGTTCCAAAGTCAAATCGCGACCAATCACGGAATGAAATCGGACCGCGTTTGTTTGTCGAAGTCTAGATCAAATCCGCGACTCCGGTACATTGCCGTTTATTTGAAGCGTGCGAAACTTGTTGTGATTTTGTAATTGGTTTTTTAAGCTTTGACTTCCCTAAAACGTGTCTGCTTGAAAATATGCTGGCCATTTTATTACAAGATAAATGCATCACATTTGATACTTAGGAGATAGGTACTGTCCAGGTGGAATGCCTTCACCACGTGGACGTGGTGGAGCAGCGCTTCAATCGGAATCACGGAGTACGCGTACATTCCCGTCGTCCACTTGAGGCGAATGTTGAACAAGAATGAATGAAGTAAGAGTGAAATGAGTACAGATATGAAAACCTAGGAATGTGTACCCCCTATAGGCTAACCCACTGTAGCCTAAACAACTACAACAACATATATAATGTTTGACACACCCCCATAGGCGAAGTGGGGGAGAACTAGGGGTCACAAGACCAGTCAAGTAAAGCAAAGCAAAGCAAAGCAAGCTCAGGGTGGATCACAACTTCACCACACAATCCGAGCACAAGTGCAAGGCCACAAGGCCAGTTCACATGCAGGAGTACATATATATATATATGTAACAGTACAAAGAGGGTCAAGAGGAGAGCAAGTGAGGCAAGACAGACACAAGACCCAGTTGGGTACAGCAGCGCTGATGATCACAAGGCGGAAGTGCCTTGGTGAAGACATCAGCAGTGTTGGCCTCAGAGGCCACGTACGCAAGTCGCAACTGACCACGCTGCTCTAGTTCACGTGCAAGGAAGTAGCGGAGAGCAATGTGCTTTGTTCTGTGCTCCAGTCTCTGCTCCCGACACAAGGCCAGCATGGCCTTGTTGTCGACGTACAGGACTGGAGGAGAACGAGGCGGCTCTCTAAGGTCGGTCAGCAAGTAGGTAAGCCAGCGAAGCTCCTAAGCAGCCATGGCCCCTGCGTAGATCTCAGCCTCACAACTGGAGCCGAGAACAGAAGACGAGCAAGTAGCCCGCCACGAAACAGAGCCGGAACCAAGGCTGAAGGTGTAACCCTGTGACGACCGCTGCGTAGCCTGGTCGTCAGCCCAAGAAGCGTCTGCGTGTCCAGTGAGGACCACTGGACTCCGCCCTCCAAGCACTAGCCCCATGCCCGACGTACTGCACAAGTAGCGCAACACCCTCTTTGCTGCAGCCATGTGCTCTGGTCGGTGTCTCCCAAAATCAACATAGCGTGCAAGAATGCTAAGAGGGTATGCAAGGTCAGGTCGTGTGCAGGTCATCAGGTACATGAGACAGCCTACAAGCTCTGGGTACGGGCCACTCGACTCTACGGACTCATCCGAAGGCAGAGCTGAGAGCGAGTGGCGAGTAGAAAGAGGAGTGGCCTGAGGCGAGGAGTACGTGAAGCCGAAGCGCTGAAGGACCTGCTGCACCATGTGTGACTGAGTCAGGGTAATGGTGCGGCGTGCTCTGTCCCGGGTGATCTGCAAGCCAAGGTAGCTGCGCAGTTCACCCAGGTCAGTGCACGTGTGTCTCTTCCGCAGCTCGGACTTCACGTAGGCGAGTCCAGTAGTGTCAGCTGTGGCAAAGACCAAGCCGTCGACGTACACGAGGATGTAGAACGGCGGCCGAGAGGTGTCGGTGCGCAGAAACAGCGACGGGCCGGCAGTAGAAGGAGCAAACCCAAGAGCCGCAAGCGTAGTCCTCAGTGTGTCGTGCCACTCACGTGGCGCCTGGCGGAAACCGTAGACTCGACGCCGGAGACTCCACTGGGTACCAGGAGGGAAAGACCCAGTGAAGCCAGGTGGGCGGCGCAGCCAGATCTCCTCGTGCAGGCTGCCCTGCAAGAAAGCTGTGCTGAAGTCGAGAGAGTGCAGCTCGTAGTCCCGGTGAGCAGCAACGTGCAGCAGTACCCGAAGAGTGGTCATCTTCGGGGTGGGGGAGAAGGTTTTAAAGTAGTCAACTCCCTGCCGCTGACTGAAGCCACGAGCCACGTAACGCGCCTTGAAGACAGGCGGAGAACCCGGCGGCCGCTTCACCCTGAAGATCCGCATGCCACTGACGATGTTCGCCCCAGGAGGGGGGACAGCGTCAACGTAGGTGCCTGTGGACTTCGAGGAAGCCATCTCTGCATCCATAGCTGCCTGCCACTGAGAGGAGTAGGGACCCTCTATCGCCTCCGCGTAAGAGCGCGGAGTCGGGATGTCAAGTGCATCCGAGTCTCCCTCAGAGGTAAGCAGTACGGACACGAGATGAGGTGAAGCAGCGGCCAAGCACTGGAACTCCTCCTGCCTGTCCTCAAGGACGTCCATGCCAAGGGCACACGCACCCCCGACGGACGGAGGACAGACAGACTCAGACTCAGCGACAAGACTTGCAGCGTAGTCTAGGCGACAGTGAGCAGCAAAGTCGACGAGCTCAGCAATTAGGGCAGACGCAGCAGAAGACTCAAAAGAAGGGTCAGTGACGGCAGTAGCAAGGAGACGCGTGACAGCACGAAGAGAGTCCGACGCAGGGTCGGTGAGAGCAGGAAGAGAGGACGCAGGAAGAGAAGGCAAAGGGGCACGCAGAGGAGCAGTAGACGGACGTAGAGACATCCGGTGCGTGCCAGGGGCAGGAGGAGGACGCTGGCGCGAACTACGAGCACTAGCGCTAGTAGGACGGACAGGCGAAGCAGGATGAGACGCAGACTCACGACGCTCAGTAAGACCGCCAGTAGGACCAGTGTAAGGAGAAGGAGCAGGTAGTGGGGAGGCCGGCTGCAACTGTAACTGTGACGGGACAGGCTGTGAACACGCTAAGGGAGGAGGACCAGGAGGAGGCGAGAGACCAAGAACCTGCTGAAGGAGCGGAACGAAGTACGGCTGAGGGCGCGCGGCGACTCCAGACACAGCAGGGACAACACCTGTACCCCCAGCGGTAGTACCAGAACCAGCAGCAGCTCCAACGCCCAGGTCCCCAGTACTAGCCTCAGCACCAACGCCCGAGTCCTCAGCACCAGCAGTGGCTCCAACACCAGGGTCCACAGCACCAGTAGCACCTCCAACTCCTGGGTCCGCAGCACCAGCAGCAGCTCCAACGCCAGGGTCCTTAGCACCAGCCGCAGCCCCAACGCCCGGGTCCTCAGCACCAGCAGCACCTCCAACTTTCGGGTCCGCAGCACCAGCAGCAGCTCCAATGCCGAGGTCCGCAGCACCAGCAGCAGCTCCAACGCCAGAGTCCTGAGCACCAGCCGCAGCCCCAACGCCCGGGTCCTCAACACCAGCAGCACCTCCAACTCTCGGGTCCGCAACACCAGCAGCAGCACCAAGGCCAGGGTCCGCAGCACCAGCAGCAGCTCCAACGCCCGGGTCCATAGCACCACGGGCAGCCGGGTCCGTGAGACGAGGCGCACCCCTGCGAAGTGTGCAACGGCGCTCGTACCACTCACGGATCCGCTCACAAGAGGGGAGCTCCCGACTAGGAGGAGAAGTACCAGCACCAGTCCCTGTAGTGCGCCTGGTCCCAGAGGTAACACCCCGGATGCTGCAGTACTGTAAGTACCACTCACGCAACTGCTCCGAGGAGAGGTCTCGTCCAGGTGTAGCACCCTCAGGCCCAGCACCGCCAGAGTCAGAACCCCCAGGCTCAGCACCCCCAGGCTCAGCACCCCCAGTCACCGCACCCCCAGGCTCAGCACCCCCAGAGTCCGCACCCCCAGGCTCAGCACCCCCAGAGTCAGCACCCCCAGGCTGAGCACCCCCAGTCTCCGCACCCCCAGGCTCAGCACCCCCAGCAGGACGAGAGTCGACAGCAACCTCAACAGGCTCGACCGGGTCTACCTGAGACACACCTGAGGGAGCGGCACCCTGAGGGGGGAGGGGGTCTACAACAGCAGCACCTGGCGCGAGGAAGAGAGGCGGGGGTGGGAGCGGGGCAGTGCGGTAGGGGAAGAGGCGGTAGTAGGGGACAGACTCGTCAAAAGTGACGTCCTGAGAGGGCAAGACCCGGCGCGAGGTGGCGTGGTAAAACTGCCAACCAGGCGCGTCCGGAACAAAGCCGAGGAAGACGCAGGGAACAGCACGAGAGGAGAGCTTGTCCGTAGACGAATCGCGGACAAAAGCTCGAGATCCCCAGACCCGGAAACGCGACGCATCGCCAACCTACCCCGTCCACAGCAGTGTGGGCGAGGTCTCCGGCAAGGAGACACGGGGCCAGAGGTTGAGCTGATGCGCAGCGTACCGGACCGCAAACGGCCACAGAAAGTGGGGGGCAGCCGCATGGATCAAGGAGGAACGAGCGACCTCCATGACCAGGCCAATGCGGCGCTCCGCAACCCCATTCTGCTGTGGAGAGGCCGTAAGCGTGAACGACTGCTCAATGCCGTGCTCAGCACAGTAGGCTGCCAAGAGGTCGGAGGAGAACTCACCACCTCTGTCAGAGTGCAAGCGCAGGACAGGAAAGTCCGAGCGGAATCGCTCGCTGAGCTGGAGACGAGCTCTGCGGATCCAAGGGATCAAAACATCAGGGACCTCACCCTTGGTGCGCAAGGGGAAGACCGTGGTGTAGCGCGAGTAGTCGTCAACAACGATCAGGAAGTACCTCTCCTGACCCTGACCACGGACGCGGGCTGGGCCCCACACGTCCATGTGGAGCGTCTGCAAAGGAGCAGACGTCGGGGGAAACGAGGAGGAGTGAGGAGCGGCGCGCTGCCGCCCCTCGACACAGGGAAGACAGGGAGGAGCAGGCGAGGGTGGGAGGGGAGGGAGGACCCTGGGAAGACCAGAGACAAGGTACCGGGAGTGCATGGCACGAAGGCGCTGCACAGACGGGTGGCCAAGTCGGTTGTGCCAGAGGACAGTCTCGTGCGCTAGAGAGCAACACGAGCAGGGGGCGGACAGCTGACCTGACGCGGACGCAGACGCAGACGCAGCGACCTGAGGGGGGGCAGTAGTCAGTGTGTACAGGTCCGACCCCGGCTGCCGGGTGAAGGTAGCCAAGTGTCGGCCTGTACGGGCACACGTGCAGTGTGTGACACGCTCGTAGGCAGGGGTGAACTGGTGAACACTCGCGTCCTGTAGTGCACAACCTGCCACCAAGTTCGTAGAGAACGAGGGGAGGTGGAGACCTGACAGTGTGCCCGACGGGACCGCAGGACAGGGAAGGACAGTGGAGGAGGTCGCAAGGACCGGACCTCCAGAGGGGTCAGCGAGAGAGACAGCAACTGGCCGAGCAAGGGGCTCAAGGGCAGTGCGGTCACGAAAGAAACAGCGAGAGGCACCTGAATCCAGTGTAAAGGTGTGCAGTGCTGCAGTCGACACAGTACTAGGGGGGACAGACGTACACGCACCTAGAGCAGCTGCCTCACCAGCACCTCGGGTAGCGGACACGCGAGTACCTGGAGCGGCAGACGCACTTGTCCTAATGCTCGGATCGGGCGGGACACTCAGGTACTCAGCACCCTCTCCACTAGTAGACATCACATACATGGCAGTGAGAATAGCATCAAAGTCTAGAGCATAAATATCAATCCCCTTCTTCAGGAGATCAACCCAGCAGGGCAGCTCAGTGGCCTGAGGGAACTGAACACGCCAAGCGTCGTTCAGACGAGCGAAGCAATGCTGTGTGGCGTGCGGTCCCCCACACGGCTGGCCAGTGCGGTCACCAGTGCAAATGACGTACGTGCAGCTAAGGCCACCCCCCCCCCCCCCCCCCCCCCCCCCCGTGCTGAGAGTACCACTCACGGACCTCCTGGGGCGACGGAGTGTGCTGCTGGCCCTGGCCACCGCAAGCGCCTCCACGACCACCACCGCCGCTACCACCTCCTCGACCACCCCAACCCCGGCCGCTGCCTCATCCACCGCTACCCCCACCACCTCCTCCGCCCCGGCCACCTCCTCCGCCGCTGCCGCCACCCCCCCCACTGCTGCCACCTCCCCCACCCGCGCCACCCCCCCCGCCACCACCACCTCCCCCACCACCGCCACCCCCGTTGTCACCACCACCGCCCTTGCCCCCCTTGCCCTTGCCGCTGTGGCGCCCACTCGAAGCAGACGCAGTCCCGACCTTCTCAGCACCAAGGAGGTCGACAGCAGCAGCAGAGGCGACAGAGGGAAGAAGGGGGGAGGGAGAACACCCCTCAAAGAACGGGGTACGGGGGTCACCGCGAGAGGCACCTACAGCGACTATGCTAGCCTCAGCTGCAAGTAGTTCCTTCTCGAGGAGGGCAATGGTGAGCTCGGTGGGGCAGCGAGCTAGGAAGTGGTCCCTGACTGAGCGCAGAGTGTCAGGGAGGCGCGTGACTAGGTGGTAGAGAGTGAGCCAGAGCGGGGGTGGGTTCTTGGCAAGGAACTCATTAGGCATAGCGGCGCGGAAGCGAGCCTCACTAGTGCGGAGGTGGGTAATGAGATCAGCGATAGCGTGGAAGGAAGCTAAGTCGGGGAATAGGTAGGGAAGAGAGAGACGGCCTAGAGCGGCAGAGGCCGGTGAGGAGTAGCGGGCAACGACAGCAGTGTACAGTGCCTGTGCAGTCCTGTGCTGCCCAAAGTGCTCGCGCTCATCTATCCGCAGAGAGTTGCGAATAGCGAAGCGAGTATGGGCGTCACGAGTCTGCCACTGTGAGCGGGCAGTGCTGTCAGCAGTAGCAGCAGGAGCAGTAGCGTGGCCTAAGGCATGATCGTACAGCGAGATGTCTTCCTTGGCAGTGAGCTGTAGGAAGAGGTGTAGGTCATCAAGCCAGGTGTCGAACTTCACTGGGCGGCCCTCAGCATCGAAGGCTAGCACAGGAGGGCTAGCCATGGTAGCAGCAGTAGGAAAAGCAGTAGGAGCAGTAGGGTAGGTAGGGCGGCGCGGCTCGGTACAGGTAGGGCGGCACGGCGTGGTATAGGTAGGGCGGCGCGGCTCGGGTCGGGCGGCGCGGCTCGGGTCGGGCGGCGCGGCTCGGTTCGGGCGGCTCGGTTCGGGCGGCTCGGGTCGGTTAGGGCTGGCGGCTCGGGTCGGGCGGCTCGGTTCCGTTAGGGCTGGGCGGCTCGGGTCGGCTCGGTTCGGGCTGCTCGGTCTGGATGGGGCCGTTCGGGGCCGCTAAGGGCGAGCGCGGGGAGCGGGTGGGGCCGTGAGGGACGAGCGCGGGGCCGATCGGGGCCGTAAGGGACTAGCGCGGGGCCGACGTGGGCCTCTAAGGGCGAGCGCGGGGCCTATCGGGGCCGTGAGGGACGAGCGCGGGGCCGATCGGGGCCGTAAGGGACGAGCGCGGGGCCGACGTGGGCCTCTAAGGGCGAGCGCGGGGCCTATCGGGGCCGTGAGGGACGAGCGCGGGGCCGATCGGGGCCGGTAAGGACGAGCGCGGGGCCGACGCGGGCCTCTAGGGGTAAGCGCGGGGCCGATTCGGGGCCTCTAAAAGCAAGCGTGGGGCCGACCAAGGCCTCTAGGTGCGAGAGCGCGGGGCCGACGGGGCCTCTAGGGGCGTGAAAGCCGAGGCGCCCTAGGGCGCAGGTAGGTAGGTAGGTAGGTAGTGGTGGGCCCTAAAAAAAATCGGTCCTAGGAAGGACCTGCTCTATACCATGTTGAACAAGAATGAATGAAGTAAGAGTGAAATGAGTACAGATATGAAAACCTAGGAATGTGTACCCCCTATAGGCTAACCCACTGTAGCCTAAACAACTACAACAGCATATATAATGTTTGACAGCGAAGGCATCCTATTGCTGTATCCTCTCCGCTCGCATTCCAATATCTAACGTAAGCCAGCTCCTCCCTCTCTCCACGTATTTTTGTATGGAACGACAGAAGAAACATTGCATACCACTTCTCTCTCCGACCATACCGTACACCCTCCACTACAACATGCGAGTACCATGGCCTCTCAAAATAGTCAGGGATCGCTCGAACGGAGTGAGAAACTCTTGAGAAGCTGGCGTCGTCTGCTGCAGGGATTGCCAGCGATGCATGGGCCTACATAACAGTTGATGTTAGTCATGTATGATACGAGCCAGCCAAATGATGGTTGATTGCATAAACTTGCAACTACTTACTCGAATCTTGGTGACGCATCCTGCATAACGCATAAGCGCATCCTTGAGGGCAGCTTGGGCACGAGGGTGTTGCTTGGCCCACTTCCTTGCAAACCAGTTGGTGGAGGCGGGTTCTTGTGGTAACTCCACAGGGAGGAAGTATGACTCCTTGATGAGCGTCTGTGTGTCGGTCTCAATCGCGTGCCAACATATGCTATTGATATTATTACATTTTGCATTCATATCCATGCAATTCAAGCACTAAACAGATTTACCTGCCGCATGGCGTTGTCCCGGCCAGCAGGATCATCCACCAGCACCACATTCGGAATGCGCCTAGCATGGAACTTCATGATCCGCCCATCTACATTGCGCTTGTTGGACCGACAGTAGATCCTCTTTACCAACGGTCCGTGCAAGTGCTCGAGCATGTTGGTGCTGAATTCAGTCACATGACCCGCGCGACGTATGGAGTCAACGTAGTGCGACATGAGATGTGTTTTCACAAGGCACCAAGAGGATGGCTGCTTTGGAAACGCAGCCTGCAACTGCTCAACGAGCCTGATGGGAGTGGGAGATGACAACACATGCAATCACAAAGTCTACTTATTCATATGGTTTTCCTTTTCCTGATCCTTTCCTATCAAAGTTTAGCACCAAACATCCTCACAAGATTGCCTACTACAAGAGCACATTTACAGTAGCCAAGCATTCATCCCATGCACGGGGGTTTACATGCATGGTATTATTACCGAGAGGTCATCTTCTTCAGCTCCCGGAGGGACCGCTCAATGTGCCCCTGAGGCTGGGAGCATAGGATGTACCAGCCAAGATAGGCACGAACGGCATCCATCTGGGGCTGGCAAAGCAGGCCTGCAAAAACAAACACCATGACCTGCAAAGAATGTGGATAGCAGCAAAGGGGAGGGTGAGCAGAGATGGTGTGAGGAGTTGGGACAAACAATGGCAGCATGAGCAGACTGCTTGAGGGTTTAGGCCAGGACAAGCAACAAGGAATGGAGGGTTCATACCTGCATGACGGCCCTGTGCTCATAGGCCGCCACACATGCTCCGGTCTCGAAGTAGGCGCTCTCCGGCAGGCGCATGTGATTTAGACGCGTGCGGTCGCGAATGAGAGACAAGCGCCTGCCCATACACATCAGTTCAGCGGTGGCAAAAGGGCAGAAACATGTCAGTAATAGGACAGAACTTATGGTTTGAGTAAATGTGACGAAGAGCAACGAATCCAATCCCCAAAACACTGACCTGTCCATCTGCTTCACACGCCGCTTCTTCATCTTGCGCACGACAACCACAATGTGGCTCATGATGCCCAGGTCCGCCTGGTGCATGATGTCAGGCATCACCACGAGGTAGGGATTGCCCCACGCGGTCCCTGGGACATCCCACTTCCAGAGCACGCACTGGAAATGGGGATGTGGTGGGGAATGGAGGAGAGATGTACGTGAGAGTGGATAGCTAACCTAAACCACAAGTGGGGTGAGTTCAATGGGGCAGAGCACATCTGGCAATTCATGACGGGGCGGGCGAGAGCATAGACTACTCATGGGCCAGGGAAACAGGTCACTCACCTCAACAGGGTAGGTAGAGTAGGCCTTGCACGGGTCAGCCTGGCTAGTTGTCGTCCCACCCGCCTCGTTAACGATCCATTGCTGCTGTTCAGGCATGCGCGGCGTGTTCCGTGCCTTGACAGCAGTCAGATGCTCCTGTTGTAGCACGGGGGTGAGGGATGGGATAGAAAAGGTAAGGGTGGTAGCTATGTGGGTTCTATCAGGCGATCCACAAACGAGAATGTATTTGAATGCGTGCAGATGGCATGTGACCTCACCTTTGCAGCATAGCAGATGCTGCACGGCATTTGCGATCCATGCGAGAGTGTGCAACTGATCTTGCCGCTCTCGGGGTAGTCGCACACCCAGGCGTACAGCAGGGGCCGCACGGTTTGCCAATCACCGAAAGGGTCCCTGAGACGGAACCCGCTGCAAGGAACAGGTAGAGGGGCAACAGGAATTTGGGTTACGGCTTTTAGGGAGGAACGACGAGGGGCAAAGGGCCATGCTACATACAGAGAGGGTTTGCATACCATGCAGGTGGTGAAATGATGTCTTAGCAAGATGCAAACCGAGTACGGACCTGGCGATGCCATCAAAAAGCGGCTGCAGCACGGTGATGACGCAACGCTGGAAGAGCATCACCTTCTCCACGGCAGACATTGCAGACGGGGGGATAGGAAGGAGGGCAAGTAGTGTGTGCCCGGCTTTCCCCCATCGCTTGGCGTGGGAGATGTTGGCCAGCGTCATCATGAGCGGCCACGCCTTCTTCCGGCCGTTGATGCTCATGTGCGTCACATCCGAATATAAGATGACCCCCCCCACAACATCGAACCAACCGAAGTGTTCCTGCAATGCACGACAAAGCGGCAAGGGACACACGGTTTAGGACTCAAGATGCTCTTGACAGATTAGTGCAGCGATGGAGGCATGAGGAAGGATTGGGTTTGGGGTGGCAACGTGGTCTTTCTTTACCTGAGCATCGTTCCACCACGTTCCTGTTTCAGGCATGGTATAGCGACGGCTGCCAGCGTCACGGTCCTCATAAACACGCGCCTTGAGCTTGAAGCCGGGTGCGTTGTTGGGATGTCCAAACATTTCAGCGAATGCCTGGTGTACGGTGGCGAAGGTAGGTGAGAGGAGAGGCATGGTTAGTGGCGGTGAAGGTGGGTGTACGGTTAATACAATGATAACTACGTACATGCAAACCCTGTGTGCCTCATCATCATTTCACAGCCTTGAATGCAAAGTCGGCTTACCTGGGCTGAGTTTTGAAAGAGCAAGCGTTGTGGTGGATGACCGTCAATCTCGAAGGTCGCCACCGACCATCCGCGATTGAGCCCTGCCAAACGCTCCATCTCGAACCGCTCCAGATCGTTACAGTTCCGGAGCTCCGAGATCACAAGAGGCGCAAGGCCGGGCTCTACGACTAGCTGAAGCAGGCCGTTGATGTCAACCTCGGCCATTCCCATTCCGCCATTCACGCGCCGAACGAAATGCAGCAACTTCAACGCGAGCGGATTGAGGGGCGTGGCATTTCTCTGTCCGGAGATGATTGTTGGCGGCGCGGCATGACTCCCTTCGGGCCGGCTCTCAGGATGGTCACTCGTGGTAGCCGCAGGAGCTCCTGGTTGTGGTTGATGTTCATCTTCAGGAGGCCCCTCGTTCATGTCGTTGGGAGTTTCGTCAACGTGGGCTTCAGGCACGCGTGGAGGACCGCTCACACTGACGGCGTTGGATGCGTTAGACGCTGTAGGTGAACCGGGAGCGGCCAGAGCGTCCGACAGAATGTCGTGGACGAATAGCAGAGCGTGAAGACCGGCGGTCGGTGCAGATCGCGTCGGCCTTGCCACGGCGGATAGTCCTTGGCAAGGGGTCCGCCGTGACTTATGACCGCCATAAACTTGGGCGTTGGGGAACCATCTATTGCAGAACTCGCAGACGACACCTGGTAAAGAGCCCATGTGTTACGGATCCGTTGTAGAGTTGAGAAATTGCCTATGAAGCTACTAGCCGTGATGAAGCTTATGAACGCATTAAGTACTCCATTCAAGAAGCCTGTGACAGCTACACGATCATCGCCAATGCGCGCACTGTGGTGGGCAGCTTGTATCACTGCACAACTGGCACTTGACATTGGCGCTAATGTTTATGACTGGCTAACGATGTCGAGCCGCGTGGTCGTTACCAGGCACGATACACACCGCCCACCTCACGGGCCGTCTTCCCTACAAGGCGTGTCGCCCCCGTTTAGAATGACCACAATGTGAGCAGAGGAGAATGCGGAGGATCTTAAGTCTCACGATTGTGTGCGTGCGTCGCGAGCACGATGAGAAGGACGTGCCTATTGAATCAAGAACTTGTGTTTAGGAACCGTGCGTGAGAGTCGAGGGGGATGAGGAAGAGCGGAAAGAGATCCGTTTGGATCTGCGATTGTGTCGCGAATCGATATAGGGGGGAAATCAGAATCACGTAGGTGAGCTCAAGAGGCTTCAAACAAACATGGAAATGCAAATGAACAATTACAACTTAACAAGACACTCAAGTCATTCATAACTAGTAAACATTCATACCCTTAGGACTGATGTTGAACAACCCTTACTTGATAACGATACGAGAAGTACCCAATAACTCCATGCCCTAACGTATGATTGTTGCGTGGAGTGAATACCTATAGTGTGTCTTCTCTCGAGGTGTAGTGTACCTCTACGCACTGTGCTGAATGAATATGCAAGAATGGATGACAATGTCGTACAATAACACAACGGTTTCAATGTTCATGCAATGTTGGATAACAATGCAACACAATACCACAACGGATTCGCCATGTTGCGCAACCCGCAGGCCTGAACGCTGCATCGTCGCACAGTCTAACCATGGCTGTCGATAACGCATCTACGCTTGTGCGTTGGGCCTGTGCTTCATACAACTCCTTCTAAGCACTTTGTTTAATGTCTGTGCAATAATGGATGCCAATGCAACACCATACCACAACGGATTCACCATGTCGCGCAACCCGCAGGCCTGAAAGTTGCATCGTCGCACAGTCTAACCATGGCTGTCGAGAATGCATCTACGCTTGTGCGTTGGGCCTGTGCTTCATACAACTCCTTCTAAGCACCTTGTTTAATGTCTGTGCAAGAATGGATGCCAATGCAACACCATACCACAACGGATTCACCATGTCGCGCAACCCGCAGGCCTGAAAGTTGCATCGTCGCACAGTCTAACCATGGCTGTCGACAATGCATCTACGCTTGTGCGTTCGGCCTGTGCTTCATACAACTCCTTCTAAGCACCTTATTTAATGTCTGTGCAGGAATGGATGCCAATGCAACACCATACCACAACGGATTCACCATGTCGCGCAACCCGCAGGCCTGAAAGTTGCATCGTCGCACAGTCTAACCATGGCTGTCGAGAATGCATCTACGCTTGTGCGTTGGGCCTGTGCTTCATACAACTCCTTCTAAGCACCTTGTTTAATGTCTGTGCAAGAATGGATGCCAATGCAACACCATACCACAACGGATTCACCATGTCGCGCAACCCGCAGGCCTGAAAGTTGCATTGTGCACAGTCTAACCACGGCTGTCGACAATGCATCTACGCTTGTGCGTTCGGCCTGTGCTTCATACAACTCCTTCTAAGCACCTTGTTTAATGTCTGTGCAGGAATGGATGCCAATGCAACACCATACCACAACGGATTCACCATGTCGCGCAACCCGCAGGCCTGAAAGTTGCATCGTCGCACAGTCTAACCATGGCTGTCGAGAATGCATCTACGCTTGTGCGTTGGGCCTGTGCTTCATACAACTCCTTCTAAGCACCTTGTTTAATGTCTGTGCAAGAATGGATGCCAATGCAACACCATACCACAACGGATTCACCATGTCGCGCAACCCGCAGGCCTGAAAGTTGCATCGTCGCACAGTCTAACCATGGCTGTCGACAATGCATCTACGCTTGTGCGTTCGGCCTGTGCTTCATACAACTCCTTCTAAGCACCTTGTTTAATGTCTGTGCAGGAATGGATGCCAATGCAACACCATACCACAACGGATTCACCATGTCGCGCAACCCGCAGGCCTTAACGCTGCATCGTCGCACAGTCTAACCATGGCTGTCGATAATGCATCTACGCTTGTGCGTTGGGCCTGTGCTTCATACAACTCCTTCTAAGCACCTTGTTTAATGTCTGTGCAGGAATGGATGCCAATGCAACACCATACCACAACGGATTCACCATGTCGCGCAACCCGCAGGCCTTAACGCTGCATCGTCGCACAGTCTAACCATGGCTGTCGAGAATGCATCTACGCTTGTGCGTTGGGCCTGTGCTTCATACAACTCCTTCTAAGCACCTTGTTTAATGTCTGTGCAAGAATGGATGCCAATGCAACACCATACCACAATGGATTCACCATGTCGCGCAACCCGCAGGCCTGAACGCTGCATCGTCGCACAGTCTAACCATGGCTGTCGATAACGCATCTACGCTTCTGCGTTGGGCCTGTGCTTCATACAACTCCTTCTAAGCACTTTGTTTAATGTCTGTGCAATAATGGATGCCAATGCAACACCATACCACAACGGATTCACCATGTCGCGCAACCCGCAGGCCTGAAAGTTGCATCGTCGCACAGTCTAACCATGGCTGTCGAGAATGCATCTACGCTTGTGCGTTGGGCCTGTGCTTCATACAACTCCTTCTAAGCACCTTGTTTAATGTCTGTGCAAGAATGGATGCCAATGCAACACCATACCACAACGGATTCACCATGTCGCGCAACCCGCACGCCTGAAAGTTGCATCGTCGCACAGTCTGACCATGGCTGTCAACAATGCATCTACGCTTGTGCGTTCGGCCTGTGCTTCATACAACTCCTTCTAAGCACCTTGTTTAATGTCTGTGCAGGAATGGATGCCAATGCAACACCATACCACAACGGATTCACCATGTCGCGCAACCCGCAGGCCTTAACGCTGCATCGTCGCACAGTCTAACCATGGCTGTCGATAATGCATCTACGCTTGTGCGTTGGGCCTGTGCTTCATACAACTCCTTCTAAGCACCTTGTTTAATGTCTGTGCAAGAATGGATGCCAATGCAACACCATACCACAATGGATTCACCATGTCGCGCAACCCGCAGGCCTGAACGCTGCATCGTCGCACAGTCTAACCATGGCTGTCGATAACGCATCTACGCTTGTGCGTTGGGCCTGTGCTTCATACAACTGCTTCTAAGCACCTTGTTGAATGTCTGTGCAAGAATGGATGCCAATCCAACACCATACCACAACGGATTCACCATGTCGCGCAACCCGCAGGCCTGAACGCTGCATCGTCGCACAGTCTAACCATGGTTGTCGATAACACATCTACGCTTGTCCGTTGGGCCTGTGCTTCATACCACTCCTTCTAAGGACCTTGTTTAATGTCTGTGCAAGAATGGATGACAATCCAACACCATACCTCAACCGATTCACCATGTCGCGCAACCCGCAGGCCTGAACGCTACATCGTCGCAGAGTCTAACCATGGCTGTCGATAACGCATCTACGCTTGTGCGTTGGGCCTGTGCTTTATACCACTCCTTCTAAGCACCTTATTTAATGTCTGTGCAAGAATGGATGACAATCCAACACCATACCACAACGGATTCACGTTTCTTACTATTGATAATCGTGTAAGAATGTCGTCCGCTGGCCCTAAACCATTGTGGCAAAGCCTAAAAGTGCACAGTACATCTGTCACAAGTAATAATTCTGGACGGTCGTTGTGTGTGTGATGTAAGAATCACTGATTAACTTACCCCAACCTCGTGGTAAACCATTTGCAACTTAGAGTTTGATGAAATGCATTGTCCTTCGTCGTCTGTCGACCTCCATTCTTCGACGAGACGTTCGCGACGGTGAGCAGCTATGTCACGCTGAGGATTTTCCTCAGCATTGTTGCCGTCCTCGACTTCAACCTGATGCAGCTGGACATGAAGAACCCCTTTTTCTAGAGCAAGCTCGACCGCGTGCTGTACATGTACCAGCCGGACTACTTCAACGACGGGACCGGCCGGGTGTGCAAGCTGCTGAAGAGCCTCTACGGGCTGAAGCAGTCGCCACTGCTATGGTACAAGGCGCTCAATGACGTGTTGGTCTGCGCTGGGTGGAAGAAGAGCCAAGTCGACGAGGCTCTGTAATTTGAGGTCGGCGACGACAAGGTGACCTGCTGGGTGTTGGTCTACGTCGACGACCTCCTCGCCGCGAGGAGCAGCCCCGCGATGCTGAAGGAGCTGAAGGAGTTGCTGGAAGCCGCCTTCGAGCTACGCGAGATTTCGCCGGTGCAGAAGTACCTCGGCCTGGAGATCGTGCGCGATAGGCCGGCGCGGAAGCTGTGGCTGCACCAGTAGGGCTACGCCGACAAGCTGTGCAGGCGCTTCATCGACGAGGAGCCGACCGGACGCACTCCGAAAACGCCGGTCTCCGTCGCCGCCTACGCGGAGCTGACATTCAACGATCAGGAGGCGCGGAAGCGCGAGGAGGAGGAGTACTAGGAGAGGGTTGGCTTGATGCAGTTCGCGGCGACGATGACGAGGCCAGATATCGCATTCGCATACAGCAAGCTAGAAAGCGGCCTCATGGTGAGGAGCGACCAGCACTGGTGCGAGGTCGACCGCTGCCTCGCCTACCTCGCCAACACGCGCGACACCGCCCTGGAGTTCGGCAGTGGTCCGGAGTCACTGGAGTTGGTCGGCTACGTGGACGCCGACGACGCCGGCGACAAGCAGAACCGGATGAGCATGGGCGGCTACGTGTTTGTCTACGGAGGGGCCACGGTCTCCTGGTCGAGTCAGCGCATCAAGTGCGCGACGCTGTCGTCGACCGAGTCGGGGTACGTGGCGGCCGTTGAAGCCGGCAAGGAGGGACGCCGTCTTTGCTTCCTCCTTGCGGAGTTCTAGCAACTGGATGCAGGGAAGCTGACTGTCCTCCGTGTGGACAACAAGTCGGCCATTACAGTCACCGAGGGCATGGGGTTGACGGGCAACCTCAAGCATATGGAGTGGCGACAGGCCTGGCTGCAGCACATGGTGAAGCGCGGGAAGTTCTCGCTGCAGTACATCCCAACCACTGAGCAGCCAACTGACTTCTTGACGAAGGCGCTGCACTATCCGGCCTTCAACCAGTGCTCCGTCGTAATTTGCCAAGTGCGGCTGGTCGACGTGGGCGACGGCGACAACGACGTGCAGCAATAGGTGCCATGCCCCCTTGCATGGCTGGTGCGGTGACACGCGTGTTTTGTGTTCTGTGCACGCCGACGGGCTATTCTCCGAGCAGTACTGCCGTGTGGGCTGGGGGGCCCAAGCGTGAACGCGGCAGGGGAGTGTCAACGGGAGTAGTGTTTGGCCCTGTCCTCGCTTGGGCGGAGCCGACCGCGCGACCGCAGGGCCATGGGACCGCGGGAACCGCGGTGGCCGCGGGTGGACGACCGGGGGCCACGGGATACCCGGTCGACGAGGATACCCGAGCGACGTGTGCGAAGGTCGCCGGGAAGTGGTTTCTGCGAGGACGACCTCGGGGGTGGTATCCCGAGGTCGACGTGGCTGGTGGGCGCCGTCACGGGTGGAGTGTCTGCGCTGGGCATGTGACGGGTAGTTGGGCATCAACCAGCTGCACACACCTGCGAAGCAAGTGCACCAGTGTCCCGCGGATGCAACGCTGTGCAGTCGACTTACTGCATCGTTGGCACACCGCGGACTGGCAACGTTGGCAAGCCGCGACTCTGCTCTGCTGGAGCGCGGTCGACCAAGTCGTGCTCGCACGCGGTCGACCGTGCTGCGCTGGCAGTCGACCAGCAGCCTTGCTAGGTCTGATGTAGTCTGTGTTGCCAATGTTGATTCATTCATTTTTGAACTTTTGTTGTCATGTTTTCCTAGTGGAACGCTTGCCAATTTTCCTCGTGAAATAGCAAGCAATATTAGCACTTGGAAACGACTAAGGAACGAACGAACGCTACGATCACTCTTGCCCCGTGCCTAGCATGTAGTCTAGCTCCCGTTGCACTAGTTATCTCCGCATGGTGCGGTGAGCGTGGAAGACACCGCGAAGGCACCTTTGGTTTAATCGAATTTGCATTCACCTAGCTTGTTCGTAGGCTGGCAGCCGTGCGAGACACCATGGTGGATTCCGTAATGCAAGCGGGCGTTGTGGACACCCTGGAGGCACGGCTGGAGAACGCAAGGAGAAGGTACGAGGCCAACGAGTATGGCGACCTGCCTTGGGCGGTGGACGAGGCTGGCATCCGCGCATTGTGGGCGACGGAGCACCCTCCCTGTCGGCCTGCGTCTCCTCGACCGGTGAACAACACGGGCGGCGTTGACGCGGACGTCAACGCGGGTGGTGGCCAAGTCGGCAGCAGCGCGGGAGGCACATCAAGGCACCGAGGTGTGATTCACGCCGATAAAGGCGGCGGCGTTCAGGCGCGACGGATGCAGTCGTCCGCAGCTGCAAGGGCCTCGCAGGGCTACGTTAGGGGCCGACGTCGCAACTACCGCGACGAGCCCCCCAGCTGGCTAGGCCACTGCTAGAGCCAACGCTACCTGAACCACCAGGCCCCCACGGCTGCTGAGTGCGCCACTGCTGCTGAGGGCGCCACTTCTGCTGAGGGTGTCATTACTGTTGAGGGCGCCAGTGCTGCTAAGGTTCCCACTGCTGAAGCTGCTGCTACTACTGTCCCTGCTGCTAAAAAACTCTAGTGGACGCCATGGTAAAGGCTAGCGGGGTGCAGGTGTCAGAACATATAGCTTACCTGTTTGTGTAGGCTACAGTGGGGTATCCCATAAGGGGTACAACACAATTAGGTTTCCCATTTGTACCAATTTCTGACTTAGTCATTTCATTCCTGTTTACCTATCTTCACATGGTATAGAGCGGGTCCCTCTTAAGGACCGATTTTTTTTTTGGGCCCACCCTCGATATTCTCTCTGCCCGGAGCGCCCTACTCTCCCCGAGGCGCGCTCCCCCCCTCCCCCTTAGTGCATTTCCCGCTGCCTTTGTGGGCCCCCCGCGAGTAGCGCGCGAAAATTTTTTTTTAGCGCGCGCGGCTCGGGCCCACGTCGCGCGGGCTTTACGGCCGCGCCGCGCCGCCCTCTCGGCCCGGCTGTGCCCCGCCGCCCTCGAATCGGCCACGCGGCCGCTTCGTCGCGGCCGCGGGCCCCGTTTTTGACGGCCCCGCCGTCCCTTTTTTGACGGCCCGCCACTGCATTCTGCCGGCCCCGCCGTTTCCTGTCACGGCCCCGCCGTCCCCTCTCCCGGCCTCGCCGCTGCGCCTTCCCGGCCCGCCGCTGAGCCTTGACGGCCCGCCGCTGCACCTTTTGACGGCCCGCCGCTGCACCCTGACGGCCCGCCGCTGTACCTGCTGACGGCCCGCCGCTGCACCCTGACGGCCCCGCCACTGCACACCCGGCCCCGCCGTCCCCTGTCCCGGCCCGCCACTGCACCTGTCCCGGCCCACCGCTGCACCTTTCCCGGCCCGCCACTGCACCTGTCCCGGCCCCGCCGGCCTCTGTCCAGGCCCCGCCGCTGCACTGCAGCCGGACCGCCCAGCAGCAGCCGAGCCGCCCAGCAGCAGCCGAGCCGCCCAGCAGCAGCCGGACCGCCCAGCAGCAGCCGAGCCGCCCAGCAGCAGCCGGACCGCCCAGCCGCAGCCGAGCCGCCCACCAGCAGCCGAGCCGCCCAGCAGCAGCCGGACCGCCCAGCAGCGGCCGAGCCGCCCAGCAGCACCCGAGCCGCCCCACAGCTGCCGAGCTGCCCGGGAGTCGATCCGCCTTTCTGCTGAGCTGCACGACTTGCCCTGCCTGGTGAGCACAGTCCCTCTGTCACTGCGCCCTCTTTCCCTACTGCTTGCACTGCTTCGCTGTCGTCATCATGGCCACCCCTAGTGTCCTAGCCTTTGACGCCGAGGGTCGAGCCATTGATTTTGAGGTCTGGCTAGACGACCTGCAGCTTTTCTTACAGTGCGACAGAGCTGACAGCCTTTCTCTCTTTGACCTCACCTCTGGCGCCTCTCCTGCTCCTGCTGCCGATGCTGATCCCACTGTCCGCTCTCAGTGGGCCACCCGCGATGCTGCTGCACGTCTTGCTGTGCGTCGCCACCTCCCTACCTCTGAACGTGCGCACTTTAGTCAGTACAAGAGTGCTCAGACCTTGTACGACGCTGTAGTTGCGCGCTACTCCTCCCCTGCCACTGCTGCACTGAGCCGTCTCATGCTTCCCTACCTCTTTCCTGACCTCTCTGTCTTTCCCACTGTCACTGACCTCATTACGCACCTCCGCACTAGTGACACTCGCTACCGCGCCGCCCTTCCTGCTGAGTTCTGCGCTAAGAACCCCCCCCCCATGTACATCACTCTCTACTACGTAGTCGCGCGCCTCCCTGACTCCCTCCGCGTAGTCAGGGACCACTTTCTCGCAGTCTGTCCCACCACTCTCACCGTCGACCTCCTCGAGAAGGCCCTCCTCGCAGCGGAGAAGAGCATAGTCGCTGTAGGTGCCTCTCGTGGTGACCCTCGCACCCCCATCTTTGAGGGGTGCTCTCCTTCCCCCTTGCTGCCCTCTGTTGCCTCTGCTGCTGCGGCCGACCTGCTTGGTCTTGAGTCGGTCGGCGCGGCGTCTGCCCCTAGTGGGAGACGTCGCTCTAGCAAGGGCAAGGGGGGCAAGGGCGCGGGCGGAGCTGGAGGGGGCGGTGGCGGTGGCGGCGGAGGCGGCGGAGGGAGTGGGGGTGGCGGCGGGAGTAGTGGTGGTGGTGGTGGTGGTGGTGGCAGCAGCGGCGGAGACGGTAGTGGTAGTGCCAGCGGTGGTGGTGGAGGCAGCAGCGGGAGCGGAGGCGGTGGAGGTGGAGGCAGTGGAGGCGGCGGCGGAGGAGGCGGTGGTGGTGGAGGAGGTGGAGCTGGTCGTGGTGGTACCCAGCAGCGGAGCGGCGGTGGTGGTGCCCAGCGCTCGCAGCGGCAGCAGCAGCAGCGTTCGCGGGACATCCCTCCGCCTCAGCAGCTTCGTGAGTGGTACACTGCGCGTCAGAGGGGTGGGGGTACTGGTCCCTGCGCCTACGTTCTTCGTTCCGGCGACCGCGCGGGTGAGCAGTGTGGGGGTGCCCACTCCACCCAGCGCTGCTTTGGCCGCCTCACGGACGCTTGGCGTCAGCAGTTCCCCGGGGCTAGTGAGATCCCTCGCTGGGATGAGCTCCTTAGGGCTGGTGTAGCGATCTTTGATCTTGATTTTGATGCTATCCTTTCTGCTATGTATGCTGTGACTTATAGTGAGGAGAATGAGGGTTACCGGTGTTTCCAGCCCGACCCGGGCATTGGTACTGCTGCGCTAGGTACTTGTGAGGCTGCTGCTCTAGGTGCCAGTGCGTCTGCGCTCTCAGGTACTAGTGAGACTGCGCTCTCAGGTGCTGGTGAGACTGCGCTCTCAGGTACTGCGTCGCCCTCGTCCTCCCTCACTTTCAGACTTGACTCTGGGGCTTCTCGCTCCTTCTTTCGAGACCGCACTACCCTTACGCCTCTTGGCCGGCCGGTTGCGGTCTCCCTTGCTGACCCCTCTGGGGGTCCTGTCCTGTCTCACTTCTCCACTGTCCTCCCGTGTCCGGCTGCCCCTTCGGGCACCCTGTCTGGTCTGTACCTTCCCTCGTTCTCTACGAACTTGGTGAGTGGTGCGGACCTAGAGGATGCGGGGGTTCACCAGTTCACTCCTGCGAGGCGACGGGTGACCCACTGCACGGACGCAGACACAGGCCGACACCTGGCCACCTTTTTGCGTCGGCCGGGGTCGAGTCTCTACACCCTGACCACTTCGTCTCCTCCTGTCCCTGCGTCTGGTCGGGTAGCTTCGTCAGGTCAGGTGTTTGCTGCTGCTTCCAGGTCAGGTCCTGAGTCTGCCCCCTGTTCTTGTCGCCTCCTGTCTCACGAGACTCTCCTGTGGCACCACCGTCTTGGCCACCCCTCCTTGCCCCGTCTTCGGAGCATGGCTTCCCGTGTCCTTGTCTCTGGTCTTCCCCAGTCTCTCCCTCCTCTCCCCTCCGGGCCAGGACCTTCCTGTGTCCCCTGTGTCGAGGGTCGCCTCCGGGCTACTCCTCACTCCTCCCACTTCCCCCCGACAGAGGCTCCCCTGCAGACGCTTCACATGGATGTGTGGGGCCCAGCCCCCGTCCGTGGGCAGGGTTACGAGCGCTACTTCCTGTTGGTGGTTGACGACTACTCGCGTTACACCACAGTCCTCCCCTTGCGCAGCAAGGGTGCGGTCACTGAGGTGCTGATCGACTGGATCCGCGAGGCTCGTCTCCAGCTCAGGAAGAGCTTCGGCTCGGACTTTCCTGTTCTGCGTCTGCACTCTGACAGAGGCGGAGAGTTCTCTTCTCGCCTTCTGCGAGACTACTGTCGTGCACGGGGGATCCGCCAGACCTTCACGCTTCCGGACTCACCACAGCAAAATGGGATTGCTGAGCGCCGCATTGGCATGGTCATGGATGTCGCTCGTACGTCCATGATGCATGCGGCTGCCCCCCATTTTCTGTGGCCGTTTGCTGTGAGGTACGCGGCGCATCAGCTCAACCTTCACCCCCGGGTCTCTCGGCCTGCGATGTCCCCAGTCTTGCTGTGGACAGGGAAGGTTGGCGATGCGTCTGTGTTCCGTGTCTGGGGATCTCGGGCGTTTGTCCGCGACTTGTCTGCAGACAAGCTGTCCCCCCGTGCTGCTCCCTGTGTCTTCCTTGGCTTCCCCACTGACGCCCCAGGGTGGCAGTTTTACCACCCCTCCTCTTGTCGTGTTCTGTCCTCCCAGGACGTCACGTTCGATGAGTCAGTCCCCTTCTACCGTCTCTTCCCCTACCGCACTCCTTCCCTCCCCCCTCCCCCGGACTTCCTTGTGCCGGTTCCCCCCCCGGTCGACCCCCTCCCCCCTCAGGTTCCTGCCCCCTCAGGTGTGTCCCAGGTAGACGCCGTTGACCCGGTCGAGGTTACTGGTGACTCTGGTGCTGCTGCGGGTGCTGAGCCTGGGGGTGCTGACTCTGGGGGTGCTGACCCTGAGGGTGCGGGGCCTGGGGGTGCTACTGCTGGGGGTGCTGGGCCTGGGGGTGCTACTGCGGTGGGTGCGGAGCCTGGGGGTACTGGGCCGGGGGGTGCTGTGCCTGGAGGTGCTGAGTCTGTGGGTGCTGAGCTGGGAGCTGCTGGGCCTGAGGGTACTGAGCTGGGAGCTGCTGAGCCTGGGGGTGCTGCGCCTAGAGTTGCTGAGCCTGGGGTTTCTCCTGCTGCTGCGTCTCGCCGGGAGCCCCTCTCTCCACCGGAGCTGCGCGAGTGGTTCGCTCGCCGCTGGAGGCGTGCTGCTGAGTCTGGAGGTGCTGCTGGAGCTGGAGCTGGAGCTTCTTCGACCGTCGAGGGTGCGGGTGCTGCCGGTCCCGGAGCTGCTGGACCTACTGGTCCTCCTGGAGCTGGAGCTGCTGAGGGCGTTGGTGCTGAGCCTGCTGCTGTTGGACCTGCCGCTGGAGGTGTGGGTGGCGCTGGTGCTGTCGCTGAGGGTGCTGGTACTGTCCCTGCTGAGTCTGGAGCTGCCGCGCGGCCTCGGCCGTACTTCGTTCCGCTCCTGCAGCAGGTTCTTGGTCTTTCTCCTCCTGTAGAGGGTCCACCGCCTGTCCAGTCGCAGTCCCTACTGGAGCCTTCCTCTCCGCTGCCTGCTCCCTCTCCTTACACTGGTCCTACTGGAGGTCTTGCTGAGCGTCGTGAGCCTGCGTCTCGTCCCGCGTCGCCTGTTCGTGCTGCTCGCGCTAGTGGTCGCAGTTCGCGTCAGCGTCCTCCTCCTGTCCCTGGCACGCACCGGATGTCTCTGCGTCCGTCCACTGCTCCTCTGCGTGCCCCTTTGCCTTCTCCTCCTGAGTCCTCTCTTCCTGCGTTTGCCGACCCTGAGTCGGACTCTCTTCGCGCTGCCACTCCTACTGTCACGCGTCTGCTTGCTACTGTCGTCACTGACCCCTCGTTTGAGTCCACTGCTGCGTCTGCTCTGGTCGCTGAGCTCGTTGACTTTGCTGCTCGCTGTCGTCTCGACTACGGTGCTAGTCTTGTTGCTGAGTCTGTGTCTGGCTGTCCTCCGTCCGTCGGGGGTGAGTGTGCTCTTGGCACGGACGTCCTAGAGGACAGGCAGGAGGAGTTACAGTGTCTAGCGGCTACTTCACCTCATCTCGCGTCTGTACTGCTTGCCCCTGAGGGAGACCCGGATGCACTAGACATCCCGACTCCGCGTTCTTACGCGGAGGCCGTAGAGGGTCCCTACTCCTCTCAGTGGCAGGCAGCTATGGATGCAGAGATGGCTTCCTGGAAGTCCACAGGCACCTACGTTGACGCAGTTCCCCCTCCTGGGGCGAACATCGTCAGTGGCATGTGGATCTTCAGGGTGAAGCGACCGCCGGGCTCTCCACCTGTCTTCAAGGCACGGTACGTTGCTCGTGGCTTCAGTCAGCGGCAGGGAGTTGACTACTTTCAGACCTTCTCTCCCACCCCGAAGATGACCACTCTTCGGGTGCTGCTGCACATAGCCGCTCAGCGCGACTACGAGCTTCACTCTCTCGACTTCAGCACTGCGTTCCTGCAGGGTAGCCTGCACGAGGAGATCTGGCTGCGCCGTCCGCCTGGCTTCACTGGGACTTTCCCTCCTGGCACCCAGTGGAGCCTCCGACGGCCAGTCTACGGTCTCCGCCAGGCACCGCGTGAGTGGCACGACACACTGAGGACTACGCTTGCGGCTCTTGGGTTTGCTCCTTCTACTGCTGACCCGTCGCTGTTTCTTCGCACCGACGCTTCCCTGCCGCCGTTCTACATCCTCGTGTACGTCGACGACTTGGTCTTTGCCACAGCGGACACTGCTGGACTCGCCTACGTGAAGTCCGAGCTGCTGAAGAGACACACGTGCACAGACCTGGGTGAACTGCGCAGCTACCTTGGCTTGCAGATCACTCGGGACAGAGCACGCCGCACCATTACCTTGACTCAGTCACACATGGTGCAGCAGGTCCTTCAGCGCTTCGGCTTCACGTACTCCTCGCCTCAGGCCACTCCTCTGCCTACTCGCCACTCACTCTCAGCTCTGCCTTCGGATGAGTCCGTAGAGTCGAGTGGTCCGTATGCAGAGCTTGTTGGCTGCCTCATGTACCTGATGACCTGCACACGACCCGACCTCGCATACCCTCTGAGCATCCTTGCACGCTATGTTGCTCCTGGGAGACACCGACCAGAGCACATGGCTGCAGCGAAGAGGGTATTGCGCTACCTGTGCAGTACGTCAGGCATGGGGCTAGTGCTTGGAGGGCGCAGTCCAG
Organism: Closterium sp. NIES-65; assembly: GCA_948144175.1. Taxonomy (NCBI): domain Eukaryota; kingdom Viridiplantae; phylum Streptophyta; class Zygnematophyceae; order Desmidiales; family Closteriaceae; genus Closterium; species Closterium sp. NIES-65. The sequence goes on from CANXME010002035.1 coordinate 425,941, forward strand.
TGGTCCTTACAGGCCACGCGGACGCTTCTTGGGCTGACGACCAGGCTACGCAGCGGTCGTCACAGGGTTACACCTTCAGCCTTGGTTCCGGCTCTGTCTCGTGGCGGTCTACTCGCTCGTCTTCGGTTCTCGGCTCCAGTTGTGAGGCTGAGATCTACGCCGGGGCCATGGCTGCACAGGAGCTTCGCTGGCTCACCTACCTGCTGACTGACCTTGGAGAGCCGCCTCGTTCTCCTCCAGTGCTGTACGTAGACAACAAGGCCATGCTGGCCTTGTGTCGAGAGCAGCGCTTGGAGCACAGAACGAAGCACATTGCTCTCCGCTACTTCCTTGCTCGTGAGCTGCAGCAGCGTGGTCAGTTGCGACTTGCGTACGTGGCCTCTGAGGCCAACACTGCTGATGTGTTCACCAAGGCACTGGCGCCTTGTGACCATCAGCGCTGTTGTACCCAGCTGGGTCTTGTGCCTGTCTTGCCTCACTTGCTCTCTTCTTGACTTTACTTGTACTGTGACATATATATACCTGCTCTTGCTTGTCTTGCTTTATATATATGTCTGTACTCTTGCATGTGAACTGGCCTTTGGCCTTGCTCTTGTGCTCGGACTGTGTGGTGACTTTGTGATCCACCCCGAGCTTGCTTTGCTTTGCTTGACTGGTCTTGTGACCTCTTGTTCTCCCCCACTTTGCCTATGGGGGTGTGTCAGAACATATAGCTTACCTGTTTGTGTAGGCTACAGTGGGGTATCCCATAAGGGGTACAACACAATTAGGTTTCCCATTTGTACCAATTTCTGACTTAGTCATTTCATTCCTGTTTACCTATCTTCACAGCAGGAGCGGCAGGCTTAGAGCGACCGGAGCTAGGTTCGAGGAGTGAGAACAGCTAGGAGCACTAGGTGAAACTAGGCAAGGAACGGCCGGAGCACAGAGCAAACTAAGCTAGAAGTGACTAGAACGAGGAACGGCTGGAGTGAGGCACGAGTGATAGACTTTAAGCTTGAAACTACGGGCTTGAGGAGCGGCAGGAGCGGGGAGCGAGAACAACTAGGTGAAACTAGGCAAGGAATGGCCGGAGCACGGAGCAAAATGAGCTAAGAGTGAGGAGTGAGAACAGTTAGGAGTGCCACGAGAAATTAGGCGAGCAACGGTCAAAGCACGGAGCAGACTCAGTTAGAACTGGTTGGAACGAGGAACGACTGGAGTGAGGCTCGGCTGGAGCGAAAATGTCAGGCTAGAAACCACGGGCTCGAAGAGCGGTTGGAGCGAGGAGCGAGAACATGCATGCATCACTACAGCCTATACTCTTGAATGCATGCATCACTACAGCCCAGAACATACAAATATATATCTTTGATGTTATTATAGCTGAAGGATCGAAGTGGACAGAATAAGACTGCTAAGTTGTTGGAAGACAGTGAAGTCTTGTAGTGACCTTTATAATTAATACTGAAAGAGAACAACATGATTAAGATAGAAATACAAACGGATGGATTAGAAATCTAGCTTGCCATGTAATGTGAGGGGTACATTCTCTTATTCAACTGTATTACATAGCTACAGTAGCTGCGACTATTGCCATTCTCGACAGTTACCATGTTGCATCACGTAACCTCTGATGCTGTTGCCAGTCGGTCAACAGCCGCGACCGTTGACTATCAGTGACTATTGACCTTCGGGTGACTCTCGAGCTGCCGTATGCTCTATATAAGCTATTGCGGTACTGGTGCAGTAGTGCTGCTATGTTATGAAGTGGCGAGCTTGGAGAAAACCTTCGAGAATGTAATAATCATCTTTCAGTTATTCCAACACTCCCCTTCATTCCTGGAGGTGAGCCATGTGGTATTTCTTCGAGATCCCGCAGAGGTTGGCGCAGTGCTGGAACTTCTGACGTGGCAGCTTCTTGGTCAAGAAATCTGCTGCCATGTCACCAGCTGGGCAGTACGTGAGTTTGACCTTCCCTTCGTCGATTTTGTCCTTGACGAAGAAGTAATGGAGTACGATGTACTTTGTGCGGTTCACAAAGTCGGGCTTGTTCGTGAACTTGATAGCGCTTTGGTAGTCGCAGAGTAACGTGAAGTGCTCGTTCATCATCACTTTCGCTTCTTGCAAGAGCTCCATCAGGTATAGCCTTTCGGGAATAGCTACGCTGGTGGCGATGAACTCAGCTTCAGTTGACAAAACAGCAATAAGCTCTTGCTTTTGAGAGTTCCAGGAAATGAGTCCAGAAGGTTGGAGTTGAAAAATGAATCTTGTGCAGGAGCGTCTGTTGTCAACATCTCCCGCATGGTCCGCGTCTACGTAGCCGTGAAGCTGCATGGTAGCAGTTAAATTAGCTTCGTAGGTGAGTCCGACGTCAGGGATAGAGATGAAGTATTGGAATGCTTGGCGTAGGCCTAGTAGACTCTCCCCTTCAGGTCGACGCAGATACTGCGCGAACTGGCTTGCAACGTAGGAGAGATCCGGCCGGCACATGACGGTGGCAAATAGGAGACACCCCAATTGCAACTGATAGAGCCGATGATTTTTTATGGAGAGTGGTGTGGTATTGGGTTCGTGGTTAGGAGGAGGAGTGTCAAAGGGGGTGGTGAGATTGATCGGGGCGATAGCGAATTTCTTCACGGGCGTTTTCGCGTATTTGACAGCAGGGAGGTGGATAGAGGTGGCGGATTGGGTCATGTTAAGACCCATGAATTGAGTAACATTGTGGTTGATGATCACTTCAAGCTTCTCCTTAATCTCTTCTTCAAATTAGGCCAAGTAGCTCCGTATCGTCAACGGTGTAAAGCAGTTCGTAGACGTAAGCGACGAGAAGGATGAATTCATTGCGAGATTCCTTCCGGTATATCTCTTGGTCGTGCAGCAGCTGAACGAATCTGAGTTCCGTGAGGACGGTATGCAGGTACTGCTGCTACAGACGGGGTGCTTGTTTGATGACGTAGAGGGATTTCTAGAGGAGGCAGTAGACGTTATCGCTTTCTTTGGGCGCGTGTGGTTTCTCGACGAAGATTATGGCGTCGACGGGCGCGTATAGGAACGGCTTCCGACATCGATCTGTCGGAGCGGGCGGTGCTTGACGGCTGCGATGCAGATGAGAATGCGGGCGGAGGTCTGGTCGTAATCCACCATGTGAGTTTGCTTGAAGCCGCGTACCACCCACCTTGCCTTATATTTGTTGATGGAGCCATCCGCAAGAGTTTTTATATACAGAACCCATTTGTCGCTGAGGATCTGTCTCCCCTATGCAGATGATCAGGGAACGAGCTTCCAAGTCCAGCGACGCTTCAGTGCTGCTACTTCTGTCGCCATGGCTGCCTTCCACTTCGCTGTCGGGCCTAGACAGGGCTTGACGCACGGTGGTGGGTTCCTTGGTGAGGTGTGGCGAACTGCGACGGCGAGGCCGATGATGCGGAGGCCAATTTCGTTGGTCTACTCGTAAACGAGACGATCGTAGTCGTGGTAGCTGGTAGCTTCGACAACATCGTCGTCGCTGTCGTGGCTGGAGTGTCAGGAACTGTAGTTAGAATGAAGTAGCCATAGTTAGGGTTTAGCTAGCTAGGCAAGAGAGAATAAGCAAAGGAGGGGTTGCACTAGCAAGCAGGTGGATACATATAGGAAACCCTAAGGGGCTGTACTCACTGTAGAGTACCCCACTGCAGGCTAGACAAACTACACATTCTGACACACTCCCATAGTCAAAGTGGGGTATGATCAGCACAACAAGAAGCAGTTTATAGTTCACAAATATAAGCAAAGCTAGAGGCTATCAAAGAGGGCAAGTGAGGAGGAGGAGAGACTGTGGGGGCGAGAAGATGGGAGGCGACGGCTGAAGCTGCAGACATACGGGCGACAGGAGCGACTGACACAGTGGCTACCGGGACAGCGCCCTGGACTACTGGAGTAACTGGCTCGGTGGCTACGAGGAGCGGCAGGAGCAACGGACCCATGGGCGACAGGCACAGCAGGCTCTCTGGGCTACCACCGGCAGAGCCCCGAACTACAGGTGCTGCGGACGACAAGACGGCAGCCTCCGCTCAACCTCCCCCAGCTGTCCCACCCCCCTTTCACGCTGAACCCCTAGCTCCACTCCCACGTCACCCCCCTAGCACCACTCCCTCGGCTCCCACACACCCACCCCCCTTAGCGGCAGCTGCAGCAGTGGGAGACGGAGGAGGAGGAGGAGCACGGGACGGCTCACACACCCGCCACCCCCATACCCGTCACCCCCATACCCTGAGTGTGCGGTAAGCGAGCTCAGGTGTGCGCGAAGCGTGCACAAGCGTGCGGGAAGTGAACGCGGGTGTGCGGTAAGCGAACTCATGTGTGCGGGGAGGGGGGGCCGCAAGGCGATGCGCGGGTCCACGGGGGCGGCGCACGGGTCCCATGGGGTGGCGCACCGAGATGGAGAGGGCCGCGCGCGGGTCCCTAGGGCGACGCAACGGGATCGCGGGGGGCGCACGAAGGTCCCCAGGGGCGACGCGACAATCGACGGGGGGGACGCGCGGTTCTCCGGGGGCGGTGCGACGGTTGACGGGGAGGGACACGCGGGTCCCCGGGGTGACACGACGGTCGACAGGGAGGGACCCGCTGGTCTCTGGGGTAGCGCGTGAGGCACAAAACCGTCGCGCGCCCCGAGCGCGCGACGGGCAGAAAATCACCATGTGCCCCGAGCACGTGGCGGAAAGAAAATAAACGCCGCACGCCACGGGGTGCGCGGCATACAGGATAGCAGCGGACGCAGGTGGGCCCATAGGCTAGGAGCGTACTTGCTCTGATAGCATGTCAGAAACAGTAGTTAGAATGAAGTAGCCATAGTTAGGGTTTAGCTAGCTAGGCAAGAGAGAATAAGCAAAGGAGGGGTTGCACTAGCAAGCAGGTGGATACATATAGGAAACCCTAAGGGGCCGCACTCACTGTAGAGTACCCCACTGCAGGCTAGACAAACTACACATTTTGACATGGAGCGGAGGGTGTCTTGCGAAGAGTTCGGTGGTGGTAACTCAATGTGCTGTGCTGTTGTAGTTGTGGGCTTTACAAGTTTTTTCAGGATCGAATTGGGAGACGGTGCGAGAGGACGACGGCTTTGCTGGTCTTTACATGCTTGATTCTGCTTTATTATGCATTATCTAGCTTAGCTCTATTTTATCTTGCATGCCTTTGCTTTTACTATATTTATTCTAGTTATAGGCACCGAACAAGTTTGAGTGGACCAAATTCTAGGCTCTTCGGTTGCCACTGATTTGCCTTCTGCCGAATTCAGAAAGGACCCGTTCGGGACGCTTCGCGACCCGCGGCACCTTCTAGTAACACCCAAAGTTACTGCCTTTGTGTCAAGCCTATATATAGCCTCGCCTTGTTGATCATTGAATGGATTTCTCTTTCCTAAACCAGATCCTCACACTTGGTACTCAGAGCGGGTTTGCATTCGAGGTCTTCAACCACTTCAAATCGGCCTTTAGAAACCAAGGGGGTGACAACGAAAGCGCCGATTCGGGTATGTATAACCACTTCCGCACAATTTTTCTAAGTCCCCCTCGATCCAGGTTTCGAACACCCCTCAGGATTATTGGCGGAAAAGTTGGAATCTCGACCTTCAGATCGATTTGAATCTCAACAGCCCAGAGAATTCTGCCAAAAAGGTTGGAATTTGGAGTGTCGGATTGAGATTCTCCTCAACGGCCGAGAACGGACGTGAATTTTGACTAAGGAGGATTTACGCGACTTACAGGTTTCGCCCTCGTCGATTCTATAGTTGATTCGACTCGTAGTAAGTTGACTAGTACCTAGAATTCATTTATTTTCGTGGCAAATCTTCATGTATATCGCCAAATGGAGGGAAAGAGAGAAAATCTCCTACGGAAAATCGCAGATTTACGAGCCAAGCATGAGCAGATACATGTGGCACTCCCACGACTCGAATAATTCCTTGCAAACCAATCGGTAGCGAACGCAGCGGCGAGTGCAGCAGCGACAGTAGCAGCAGTGGCGGCAATACCAACAATTGCATCTGCGACAACCGCAGCAGCTACAGGCAATCTCGAAGCAGTGAAGCGGAAGCAACCAGAGGCGCTCGATCCTATATTTGAAGGGATCAATGTTCGTCGATTCGTTGCTAAACTCGAATTTCACTTTGAAGCCGTTAGATGCACGACCCTGACAAAAGACGCAATGCGCATACGATTTGCGGCAACACTGTTACGAGGCCTAGCTCTAGAGTGGGTTAGCAACAAGGCAAAGGGAAGACATCACTGATTGAATAGTTCAACACGTTGAACAGTAACTTCTACGGAACACGACGCAACCAGCCAAATTGTGGCATGGAGCGATCAGCACCACCCACGACTGTCGACCCGATGGAGAACGACAAGGGTGATGCGAAGCAGCGGCTAGCAAAAAATGAGACGTGCGAATTTTGTGGCGCTACAAGATATCGTATCTTGGTGTGTTGGAAGATGAAGATAATGACAACGGGAGTTGGGTGTGGCCCCATCCTTACTTGGGCGGAGCCGACTTTGTGGCCGGGTGTGAGGGGAGCAGCCGACCTGAAGTAGTGGGGGAGCTGGTCGTCAGGGCTGGTCGACCGGCACGAGGTCGCTGCCAAGGCGCCGACTTCGGGGAGGTCAACCTGGGGAGTTGACGTGCGGAGGGCATCGACTTAGTGGCGCCGACTTGGGGGCAGCCGACTTAGGTGGCCGGCTGAGAGGTGTGCTGGTCGACCCGGTGTTGGTCGACCAGGAGTATCGTTGACTTGGAGCTGGTCGACCAAGAGTGTGGTCGACCTGGTGAGGTCCACTGGAGGTGGTCGTCGACTTGGGTGATCGACGGGCACGTGAAGGAGCAGCTAGTCAACGTGGTTGCTCGGGCGACTAGGTTACGTGGGTGACGAGGTTGTGCGGAGGAGTGCGATGGTCGCCCAGGTGGTTTTGGCGAGGCCGACCTCGGTGGTGGTATTCCGAGGTCGACGTGGCGGATCAGATGCAGTTGTCAGCACGAGAATGATTTGGTGTGTGAGCTGTGCAGGTGACGAGGCACAGCACGCCAAACATCTGCGAGCATCTGCGAAGCAGGTGCGATGCTGTTTTGCGGGAGCAACGCTGGCATGCCGTCGACTTGCGCTCCGTCGACCTGCAGCGTTGGCTAGTCCGCAACTCTACACTGCTGGAGCGATGTCGACCAAGTCGTGCTGGCACGCGGTCGACCATGCTGCGCTGACAGTAGACCGACTTGCATCCTAGCTCTGATGTAGTACCGACTTGCCATACCAACTTGAATGTATCATTCGTGTAAACTCTTGCCAATTTTTCCGGTGAATGCGCAATTAGTAAGAGCACAAGCAAACGACTAAAGAACGAACACAGAGGTCACACAAACCCTGTGCCTAGCCCGTAGTCTAGCTCCCGTTGGTTTAGTTATCTCTGCACAAAAGGCGTGCGGAGCTGAAGGGCAAAAACAGTGCGCAATCTACGAAGCAGAAAACAGGCAACGCGATAATTTTGGAGAGGGTGAAAAAAGGAAAACATGATTGCCCGAATATAAAAACGTCACGACCAGCCGGCACCAGGGGAAATCATTGAGACGAAAAGAGACTCCGCAAAATAGGACCTTGCACCGACTGGGAAACTTCAGCTGTACACCTCGACAAGTAAGAAGACTACTTCTTGTGAGTCGGAAATTAAACCGGTACTAGGTAATATGGGGACCCCATTATGGAGCGTTGATAAGGATTAAGCATTCTGATGAATTAATATTCTCTACCAGCAGCACGATGTTAAGGCTGCCCATCGTTCCCACGTGTGAAAGCTACATAGCTGCAAAGGGTTAGGGGAAGGTTCCAGGCCCAAGAGAAGCTAAACCGGCCTCGAATAAATCCTTCTAACCTTACTCAGGTGAAGCTTGATATTGAGTCAGCATCTACGAGCGCAGAACCTAAGGACGATATATTCAACGTACCCTACGATTCTGTAAGCAATACCATTTACAGCTACTCGGAGCAGGAGCAGCCACTACTCCTCGAGGTAATCTGCAACGGGCCACGCCTCCAGGCACTAGTGGACAGTGATGCGTCCCACTCGGTGTGCGACCGCAAGACGTTGGAGAAAATTGGAGATTCATTGGAGGAGACCCACTTGTGAAGAGAGTAGAGAGAATGAGGAGCCATAGCTAGGAAAGCCCTAGCTAGGGAAGAATAGTTTAGGGAAAAAGAGGGGTTCACTAGCAAGAATGAGGATACAAATAGCAAACCCTAGATGGGTTGTACTCGCTATAGAGCACCCCACTACAGGCTAGAGAATAACATTCTGACACACCCCCATAGCCAAAGTGGGGTGTAATCAGCACAGTGAGAAAGCAGGTATAGAGCAAGAGTTTACACAGATAAGCAAAGCTAGAGCTAATCACAGCGGACAAGTGAGGAGGAGGAGGAGGAGCTGTGGGGGAGAGAAGATGGGAGGCGACTGCTGACGCTGCAGACACACAGACGAGCTGCTGGCTCAGTGGCTACCAGAACAGCGCTCCGGACTACTGGGGTAACTGGCCCCGCGGCTAACAGTAGCGGCAGACGAGCAACGGACCCACGGGCGACTGGCGACTACCGGAGATTGTAGCCTCCGGACTGCTGCTGCTGCTGACGACAAGACTCCTGCCTCCACTCAACCTTCCCCAACTGCCCCACACTTCTCAACACACGCCCACTGCTCAAACCCTAGATTCACTCCGACGCACCCCCCTTAAACCCTAAACCCTAGTCTCCCACTCATCCACCCCCCTCAGCGACAGCTGCAGCAGTGGGAGACGAAGGAGGAGAAGAGGGGTACGACGCGCATAGCGGACACCCTCACAACCACCACCCCCACACTCCTCACCCCCAAACCCAAAAGCGGGTGGGACAGGAAGGGAGCGCGGGGGACGACGGAGAGAACGGCGCGCGGCCCCCAGGGCGCCACCACGGGGCAGCGAGAGGCCGCGCGCAGCTCCCCAGGGAGCCACGAAGGGGCAGCGGGAGGGCGGCGACGAGGCCGCAGCGGGCGGCGACGGGGCCGCTGCCCGTGGGGACGGGGCCGCGGCGAGTGGGGACGGGGTCGCTGCGGGCGGTGACGGGGCCGCGCGCGACACCTCAGACCGTCGTAACGGACGGGCGGGGGCCGCGCGCGGCTCCCCTGGGTGGCGCGACGGGGCAGCGGGCGGCGCGCCAGAAAAGAAAGGGGCCGCGCGCCCCGAGGCGTGCGCCAAAGTGCAAATCGCCGCGCGCCAATGCGTCGCACGCCACGGGGCGTGCGACAGAGCGTGTAGCAGCGGAAGCAGTAGTACCCACAGGCCGAGAGCGTAACCGCTCTGAAACCATGTCAAGAGAGTAGAGAGAATGAGGAGCCATAGCTAGGAAAGCCCTAGCTAGGGAAGAATAGTTTAGGGAAGAAGAGGGGTTCACTAGCAAGAATGAGGATACAAATAGCAAACCCTAGATGGGTTGTACTCGCTATAGAGCACCCCACTACAGGCTAGAGAATAACATTCTGACACCACTTTACAGCAACGATGGTGGACGGTACGAAGCTTCCCATCTATGGCGAGTCAACACTGCAGCTGCAGATAGGGGCGTTAAGGTCGACGTTGCCAATCAAGAACATCAAGGGACTAAATTTCATCTTGGGGCATGATTTTCACAAGCGGTTCAACCCCGAGATAGACTGGGTCAATCGGAAGGCGATCATCTACGACAATGGAAAACGCATGGAGCTGCGAAGCTGGATGGATACAGGGGATGTTCCTGAAACTACACTTGCACAGTTCGAACGGATAGTAAATGAGAGTAATACAAGTTACTTCGCACAGGTGATGGCAGCAGCAAAGGAGGAGAAACCAAGTTCAGAGCTATCTACAGCAGTACAGGAGGTGTTAGAGGAGTACAAAGACATCATGTCGGATGACCTACCTGTGGGAGTACCTCTAGCACGCACCCACGAACACGAGATCGTGAAGGAACCAGGTGCGAAACCCGTCTCACGAGCACTATACCGACTTTGTCCGACCGAATTGATTGACATGAAGAAGCACATAGAATACCTACTGGACAAAAAACTGATCTGCCCTTCCACCTCTCCCTATGGCACACCGGTTCTCTTCATTCCTAAGCCAGACGGTAATTTATGGATGTACATTGACTACCGGGCACTGAATAAAGAGACAGTCAAGAACAAACACCCCATACTGCGCATAGACGATGTTCTAAACCAACTACATGGTGCGACAATGTTTTCGAAGCTAGACCTACGGGTGGGGTTACTGGCAGATCAAGATGGCAGACGATTCGATCCACAAGACAACGTTCCGTACCAGATACAGCTCCTACGAATACGTAGTGATGCCGTTCTGACTCTGCAATGCACCTGCGACGTTCCAGGCAGAAATGAATCACATCCTACGGCCCCTGCTGGACGACATTCTCATCTAATCCAAGAACATGAAGGAACACGTGGAACGTTTGCGGAAAGTCTTCAAGATCCTGCAGGAGAACAAGTTCTACGTGAAGCTATCAAAGAGCGAATTCGCCCTGAAGAAGGTGCAGTTTCTCGGGCGCATGGTGAATGTAGAGGGCGTACACGTGGACCAGCGGAAAATCTAAGCCGTCAAGTCGTGGAAAGTTCCGGGGAATGAAAAGGAGTTGCAGCAGTTCCTGGGCTTCGCCAACTATTAAAACAGGTTCGTGCCGCAGTACGCTAGGATTGCAGCACCACTGCCCAAGGCGTGGAGGTGTTTCCTAGATGGAGCCAAGACAACAGTTTACACTGACCACTGCAGTTTCACATACGTGAAGTCGCACCCGACCCTCTCACGACGACAGGTGTTGTGGGTGGACTTCCTGGAAACTCACTTCCACTACAACATCGTCTACAAGCCCGAGCTACACAACAAAGGTTGCGCGTTGAGCTGCTTCGATCAAGTAGTAGGCATCCAGCTTGACGAAATAAACCCTCTGCTTTATGGTCTATTCCAACATGGGTACTTCGTGGATACAGAGATCGCTACAGCACAGAAACAGAAGTAGTTATAGTGGGAGAAAGACTTAGCTGTAAGAAAAGGATCAAGAAATTTTTGGGTACCAAACTATGCCTCGCTCCGACAGATCTTACTGGAGGAGTTTCACGATGTGGCATACAGGGGACATTTTGGGAGTAACAAGACGTTAGCAGGAATAGCAAAGTATTACTACTGGCCCCGGATGGCAGCGGATTAAGAGTAGCAAGCAAAAAAAAGCAGGTTTACTTCACTCTCTACCTGTTCCGGAGCAGCCATGGCGGGTCGTTAGCATAGACTTCATCACTGGGCTTCCTTCGACCTCACGAGGGCATGACGTTATCCTCATGGTGATCGTTAAGTTCTCTAATAATGGGACACTTCATTCCGACCAACCCCACAGCTACAGCTGAAGCAACCGCTCGTCTCTTCTTTGATCGCATCATCACCATCCACAACATCCCTGCTACACTCATCTCAGACAGAGACTCTAAGTTCACTAGTAAGTCCTGGAGGGAACTCATGGGATTGTTGGGGACAACGCTTGCGATTTCTTCAGCGTACCACCTCGAGACTAACCCACAGACTGAGCGACTCAATCGGATGGTTGAATAGTTACTGCGCACAGCTTGCAAAGATGACATCAGCCATTTAAGTCTGCAGCTATCGACGCTTGAGTTCGCTTACAACAACGCTTCAGATGCGGCCACGGGGAAATCTCCTGTCTTCCTGTGTTACGGACGGGGACCACTTATACCACAGCAACCAACCACAACGGCACACGTCTAAGCCGCTCATGACTTCGTCACCACCATGCAGTAGCTATGGGAGAAGACTCAGCGACGTCTCACCATGATGCTGAACTCCTAAAAACAGTGTGCCGATCGACAGTGAAGTGATCACTCAGTTCCAGTCGGAGATCGGGTGCTTCTCGACACACACAACTTGGACTTGTCCCACCTTTCATCCAAGCTCTGGCCTCACTTCTGTGGTCCCTTTTGCATTGAGGCTATGGTGACACCAGTAACATTCCGCTTGCGCTTGCCTTTTACGTGGAAGCTTTACAGCGCATTCCATGTGCAGCTATTGAAGCCCCACAAGGACCACAACCAACAGTTCACGGGACGACAGCTACTGCCACCACCACCTGTTTTCGTACAAGATGAACCAAAGTACGAGTTGGAACGCGTGCTTGCTCATCAACGCAGACGCGGCAACACGCTCGAGTTCGTCATAAGCTGGAAGGGATAGAACCCATTGGATGACAGTCGGGTTGCAGAGGCTGATTTGGGCAATGCACGCCGTGCTCTCAAGGCTTATCTTGTCAAGCAGGGTATATCTCACGCCACCCAGCTTTGACGCGGGGACGTGTGAGAGTAGGACAGCTTTGCTTGGCTTTACTTGTTTGATTTTGCTTTATTATGAAGTATCTAGCTTAGCTTTACTTTATCTTGCATGCTTTTGTTTGATTTCCTTGGTTCGTTGCTTTTACTATATTTATAATAGCTATAGGCACCGAACTATGTTGAGTGGACCGAATTCTAGGCTTTTCGGTTGCCACTGATTTGCCTTCAACCGAATTCGGGAAGGACCCGTTCGGAACGCTTGGCGACCCGCGGAACCTTCTAGTAACACTCGGATTGCTGCCTTTGAGTCGAGCCTATATATAGCCTCGCCTTGTACCCATGTGATCATTGAATATATTTCTCTTTCTGAACCAGATCCTCGTAGACGGGAACGTGTGTTCGAGTCTTGAACGGGCTTGTAAGGGGGATGCTGGGAGCAGTGTCAAAATGCGTGACATTCGCCGCTTCTGCGTCCTCTGCCAGGTCTGCCTCATGCTCTGACGTGGCAAAGCTGGAGTGTCTTTCGAAAACCCTCTCTAGTGCCTTGTCAGCTTTACGGTGTTCCTTGAACACTGGCAGGGTCAACTTCTCGTAGAAGATGTAGTCAAGTGATTTCGTCACTTCGTGTGTCGCATAGTCCAGCATGATCCATGCTTTGTGTCCCTTTTATATCACAAGGTGGATGCCCCAGCGTGCCCGATCCGCAAATTGTCCTGTACAGTACCATGCAGCTGAACACTCAAAAAAGACGCGTGTTAGCTTTTCTGCCAGTCCAAGCCTTATAGGGCGAGGTGTTTTTCTCGAGGCTTTGGGAGGACAACAAGTTGTGCAGCCCAACAGCGTGGTTGATCGCAAATGACCAAAATTTTGTTGGGATGGTCGACTGCTTCATCAGGGCCCTCATCCTTATGGCGAGGCTCCTGTTGACGAGAAGTGAGAATGGATGAATGAACTATGAACGAGTTGGGTACAAGTACTAACCCTAATTGGGTTGTACCCCTTATGGGCTACCCCACTATAGCCTACACAAATGTATAAACTATAATGTTCTGACACACCCCCATAGGCAAAGTGGGGGAGAACAAGTGGTTACAAGACCAGTCAAGCAAAGCAAAGCAAAGCAAGCTCCGGGTGGATCACAAAGTCACCACACAGTCCGAGCACTAGAGTAAGGCCACAAGGCCAGTTCACATGCAAGGTCATATATATAAAGGTAAACAAGCAAGGGTAGGTATAGAAAGAATACAGTACAAACAAGATCAAGAAGTGAGCAAGTGAGGCCAGGTAGGCACAAGACCTAGCAAAGTACAGAAGCGCTGATGATCACAAGGCGGAAGGGCAAGAGGGGGGAGGGAGAACACCCCTCAAAGACGGGGGTGCGAGGGTCACCACGAGAGGCGCCTACAGCGACTATGCTCTTCTCTATCGCTAGGAGGGCCTTCTCGAGGAGGTCAACGGTGAGAGTGGTGGGGCAAACACAGAGGAAGTGGTCCCTGACTACCCGAAGAGAGTCAGGGAGCCGGGTGACTATGTAGTAGAGGGTGAAGTACATAGGGGGGGGGTTCTTGGCGCAGAATTCAGCAGGAAGCGCAGCGCGGTAGCGAGTGCCACTAGTGCAGAGGTGCGTAATGAGGTCAGCAACAGAGGGAAAGGCAGCAAGGTCAGGGAAGAGGTACAGTAGCATGTTGCAGCTCAGTGCAGCAGTGGCAGGGGAAGAGTAGCGTGCAACTACAGCATCGTACAAGGTCTGAGCACTCTTGTACTGGCTAAAGTGTGCACGCTCAGTAGTCGGTAAGTGGCAGCGCACAGCAAGGCGAGCAGCAACATCACGTGTGGCCAACTGTGAGTGAACAGTGGCGTCAGCATCAGCAGCAGGGGCAGGGGAGGCACCAGAAGTGAGGTCAAATAGGGAGAGGCCGTCTGCCCTATCGCACTGCAGGAAAAGCTACAGATCATCTACCCAGACCTCAAAGTCCACTGCCCGACCCTCAGCGTCAAAGGTGAGAACGCTAGGGGAGGCCATAACAGCAGTAGGCAGGCAGTAAGTACGGTGGGGCAGGGTAGTGCAGTGGCAGAGACTATGCTCTTACCAGGCAAGTGGGGCGATCGGGCTGCTCGGCTCGGCTCTCGAGCGGCTCGACTGCACGGTGCTGGGCGACTCGGCTGTCGGGCGGCTCTGCTACTGGGCGGCTCGGCTGCACGGTGCTGGGCGGCTCGGCTGTCGGGCGGCTCGGCTGTCGGGCGGCTCGGCTGCTGGGCGGCTCGGCGGTCGGGCGGCTCGGTTGCTGGGCGGCTCGGCGGTCGGGCGGGCGGGCGGCTCAGCTGGCCGGCGGTTCGGCTGCTCGGCGCTGCGGGCGCTGGGCGGCGGGGCTGCAGGTGGCGGCGAGGCCGCAGGTGGCGGCGGGGCCTTAGGTGGCGGCGGGCCGCAAGGGTGGGCCGGGCCGCAGGTGGCGACGGGGCCGAAGTGGGCGACGGGGCCGCAAGGGTGGGCGGGGCCGCAGGTGCCGACGGGGCTGAAGTGGGTGACGGGGCCGCAAGGGTGTGCGGGGCTGCAGGTGGCGACGGGGCCGAAGTGGGCGACGGGGCCGCAAGGGTGTGCGGGGCCGCAGGTGGCGACAGGGCCGCAGGGGGTGACGGGGCCGCAGGTGGCGACGGGGCCGTAAAGGGGCCATTGAGGGGCCGTAAAGGGGCTGAAGCGGGGCCGTTGAGGGGCCTGGGCAGGGCCGCGGAGGGGCCTAGGCGGGGTGGTAAAGGGGCCGTAAGGGGCCAGGCGGGGCCGCGAAGGGGGGGGGGGGGGGCCTAGGCGGGGCCGCGAAGAGGCCGGAAGGGGCCGTAAGGGGCCAGACGGGGCCTAAACGAGGCCGCGGAGGGGCCGTAAGGGGCCTAGGCGAGGCCGTAAGGGGCATGACGGGGCCGCGGAGGGGCATAAGCGGGGCCGCGACGAGGCGGTAAGGGGCCTAAGCGGGGCCGCTACGGGGCCGTAAGGGGCCTAAGTGGGGCCGCGACGGGGCCGTGAGGGGCCTAAGCGGGGCCGCGACGGGGTCGTAAGGGGCCTAAGCGGGGCCGCGACGGGGTCGTAAGGGGCCAGACGGGGCCGTAGAAGGCGGCGCGAGGGGCCGTAAGGGCGGCCAACGGGGGCCACTAAGGCGGCTCGAGGCGCTACTCGGGTTAGGAGTGAAGCGCTGCGGGCAGGGAAGAAAAAAAAAGTTCGTGGTGGGCCCTAGGCAGTATTCCCACTCGGGAACCTGCTCGATACCATGACGAGAAGTGAGAATGGATTAATGAACTATGAAAGAGTTGGGTACAAGTACTAACCCTAATTAGGTTGTACCCCTTATGGGCTACCCCACTACAGCCTACACAAATGTATAAGCTATAATGTTCTGACACCTGTTTGTCCGTTCTGCTATTCCATGTTTCTCTTGAGCACAGGGTAGGGACACCATGTGCTCAATCCCCTTCTTTACAAAGAGTTCGTTGAACTCAGTTGAGAAAAACTCTGCTCCTCCGTCTGTCCGGAAGATTTATAGCTTTAAGCCCGACTGACGCTCTGAGCACTTTATCCAAGTTATGAAGCACTCGAAGGCTAGAGAGCGGAAGTCGAAGTTGATGGCCCAGACGTAGTGTGTGCATGCGTTGATAAAGGTCATCGTGTACTGCTCAACGTCAAGTCCCGGTTGGCTAAGTATCATGAAGCCACGTTTAACCTTTTCAAGCGGTTTGCAGCATTCATAGCCAAAAGGTAAGTTGGGGAAGGGCTTATGGGCGAGCGACGCGGTGGGGCAGACGGTGCATGGCAGGCCATCCGAATTTGTCGTGAGTACGCCGCCTTTGGGAAGGAGCAGCGCTTCCGAGTCGAAGACTCCAGCTTCGATTGAATTTTTTAGTGTGGCATGTGAGGGATGTAAGAGTCGCTGATGCCAGATTGCTGGTTCTGTGCAGTAGCCGATTGTGCTCTGATAATATTTGTTCCTCTCTGCTTTGTCTTGTTGCTCTGTGTTAGGTCCTATGTCGGTGGCGGCACTCACATCTGCTGCGAAGGCTCGGGCAGAGACTCGTTCGAGGACAGCGTCAGGGATTTCAACGATGTCGTCCGTGTTAGCAGTTTCACTTGGGTCGCCGGTGACGAGTGGTCGTGCCGCCTCAGGCCATTCGGAAGCTAGAAGTCCCTTCATTGGAACGCGATGGTAGAGGTATTCGTCACCAGCCACTGGGATCAATGGGGGTTCTTGTTCTGGTGGCGGTGCTTTCTTGGTATGTTCGAGTAATAATGCTGCTCCTCCAAACTCGTAGGTCAGTTTTTCTGACTCCTCTTACGCTTCCTCTGTTGTGTCAGGAGCATACTGGTCTGGAAGAGGAGGTCCACCCCAACTGGTGCCGTGCGTTGACCGGTATGAATCGACTGCCGCAACATCTGCAGGAGGAAGTGCTGGAGCTTTGGGATAAGGGGGGCTTGGTGGTCTCCAGCCGCTTCCGAACGTCGAAGTTCCCCATCCACCTGCAGAGGCAGATCCTTTTTCTTGAACAACTCCCCACGGGCCGATTGTAGCACTGGGATTGGCCCAGCCGGGTGAGACTGGTCCTGTTACTCCCCATCCTCCAGTATCTTGTCTTGTAGTCGCTGAGTTTTTGCTATCTTCTTCCTATTCCAATGTTGCAGGTCCGGTGTCACCACGACTAGAGGTTGAAGCTGTCGGGATGGTGTGCAGGCGAAGAAGTCAATCTGAAACAGGGCGTTTAAGATCCATCTCCTCAGGGTGCGACCAAGTTGGAGCTTTTGTGGGCGTCGACTTTAGCAGAAGAGTCCTGTGCGAGTCGCGAGTGGTACCTTGTGAAGTGAAGTTTAATACAAAGATGCCATCTTTGTCAACAGCCTTGCCAATGTAAGAGTTTTTGTAAAATAACTCGGAGGTGTTATCTTGGCAGTTGTTGCGGATGTCAACTCCGCACTTCATTAGTTGAGCAGCGGAGAGGAGGTTGAACTGAAGGTCGGGAACGACGAGTACGTCACTGATATGAATGGTCAAGTTCATGTTGCCTGACTACAAGCAGATTTCCCCAATCTCGTAAGCTTGCAGATGATTGTTATTTGCGACAGTGATCTCGCACGGTTGTCACATTCTTTTGGAGTTAGTGATGAATTCTGTTGACCCCACATGTGTTGTTTGCAGCAGCTGTTCAGGTACCAAGTGTTGAAGTTCTCGCGGCACTGTCGCGCGATGCCGGCAATCTTTGGAGTGACTATGCGGTCAAGTTCGACGAAGAAAGGCGAAAGATCATTCTGATCTTTTGCGGGAAAGCTGGGGGGGGGGGAGGGGGGGATCCTGGCGTACTCATAGGCAGCTAGAAATCAGGTGGGATGTTGGTGAGTCTGTCGATCCAAAGACTAAGTGTGGGATCGTTCTTAGGGCATGGTGTGATTTGATCGATTGGTGTGTCTGGCGGAAATTCAATATCGTCATAGTAGCGGAAGCCTCTTCGGCGCACCATGCAACTGAGCACTGATCCCTTGCCTTTGTCCTTGGGCGAGATGCGTGCAGAAGTTTGAGAGGTGCTTGCAACAAAGGGCGGCGACATTGTTGCCGTTCTGGAGTTGAAGATGACGCTGAGGTTTGAGTGTTGTTACACTTCTCGTCAGCAGCTTTCCACTTGTAGCACGAATCTATGGTATGTTCCGGTTTCTTGCAGTACTTGCAAAAGGTCCCTTTCTTTCCGTGCTGCTCCCCTTCAGTTGCTCTGGTGAATAACACTGAATTCTCCCTCTTATTGTTCCTCTCCTTGTACAAGTCAATCTCATTCTGCTCAGAGAAAAGTGTAGCGCAAAGAGCTAACTCAGAAATGGTTGCTCGCGCGCGGAGCAATGACTGGCATTGACGCAAGTTGGGTCCTAGTCCGGAGAGAACCATCGAGACGAACATATCGTCAGGGACGCTTCTGCTGCACTTCTTAATGTGGTCGCGCAGATTGCGACACCGATAGATATACGGCACCGCTTTTTCTCCTTGTTGCATTTTTTACAAATGTTAGTTGACGAGGCAGACGACTCATGGTAACTGGATCTGTTACCATGGGTGAATTGCGCAAGTGCTCCCAGGACATTTGCGCAAGAGCGCACTCCGATTTGTAGGAGCGGATGCCAAGCTTCTCGGTAGGAGAGAGGTTTCGAAGAACAGTATACGCGAGTTGGGACTCGTGGTAATACTGATGCTTCTCCTGGATGGTTCCTTCCATCAGGAAAGGTGAGCTCCGATCGTAATACATCCAGATCTACGCGGTTGCTGCGAGGAGCTCAAATTCAAATCTCCACGTATAGGAATCCTTGCCGTCAAATGGGATCGAAGTTTTCAGCTTTGAAGTCAAAACAAATTTTGTTTGCATAGTTGCAGTTTTGTTTGACTGTCTTGTGCAGGGGCTGAAGCTTGACGGTTGTTAAAGGTAAATGATCTCTCGGAGTTGACGCGGAGGTCTTCTCTAGGAACAGGAAGTCCAACAACTCCTCTGGCGTAGCTTAAGCCATCAATGCTCATGGCTTGATGGCTCTCAAGGGCGTTGATGCGGGCGACTAGTTGCTCAACAAGAGCAGCGCTGACGGAGGTTACTCCTGATGGCGCATTAGTCGTTGCTGTTGGTGGGCCCGGAGAGTCTGCAGTAGCTTTCCTTTTACGAGCCATAATGCTGCAAACTTGTAATAGGTAGTTTAGATGAACAAGTAAGGAATTTGTTCTAGGAAGTACAGGAACTTGGCAAGTCTTCTAAGCCACACTCGCTCTCATACCATGTTGTTATGACTGAAAGATCGAAGTGGACAGAATAAGACTGGTAAGTTGTTGGAAGACAGTGAAGTTTTATGATGACCTTGTTAATAAGGATTGAAAGGTAGCAAGATGATTCAGATAGAAGTACAAAAGGATTAACTAGAAATCTACCTAGCCATGTGCTCTAAGGGGTACATTCGTAAACTATATTGCATATCTACAGTTACTACGACTATTGCCATTCTTGACAGTTACCATCTTGCATCGCGTAACCTGTGATGTGGTTGCCAGTCGGTCAAGAGTCGTGACCATTGGCTATCGGCGACCGTTGACCTTCGGGTGACTTTCGAGCTGCCGCGTATCCTATATCAGCTATTGCGGTATTGGTACCGTAGCGCTGCTTCGTTATGAAGTGGTGCACTAGGAGAGTGATAAGAAACGAGGAACGGAATGAACTAACGGAAGGTTGGGGACAAGTAGGAAACCCTAGGAAACTGTACCCCATAGTGTCTACCCAACTATAGCGTAGACAAGCTATATAATATAAGTTTGACACACCCCCATACGCAAAGTGGGGGAGAACAAGAGGTGACAAGACCAGTCAAGCAAAGCAAAGCAAGCTCAGGGTGGATCACAACGTCACCACACAATCCGAGCATAAGAGCAAGGCCATAAGGCCAGTTCACATGCAAGAACATATATAAAAGTAAACAGGCAAGTGCAGGTATAGAAAGATCACAGTACAAGCAAGGTCAAGAAGTGAGCAAGTGAGGCCAGGTAGGCACAAGACCTAGCAAAGTACAGAAGCGCTGATGATCACCAAGCGGAAGTGCCTTGGTAAAGATATCAGCAGTGTTGGCCTGAGAGGCCACGTGAGCAAGGCGCAGCTAGCAACGCTGCTGCAGCTCACGAGCAAGGAAGTAGCGGAGAGCAATGTGCTTCGTTCTGTGCTCCAGTCTGTGCTCCCGACACAAGGCCAGCATGGCCTTGTTGTCTACATACAGAACTGGAGGAGAACGAGGCGGCTCTCCTAGGTCAGTCAGCAGGTAGGTGAGCCAGCGTAGCTCCTGTGCAGCCATGGCCCCTGCGTAGATCTCAGCCTCACAGCTGGAGCTGAGAACAGAAGACGAGCGGGTAGACCGCCACGAAACAGAGCCGGAGCCAAGGCTGAAGGTGTAACCCTGTGAGGACCGCTGCGTAGCCTGGTCGTCAGCCCAAGAAGTGTCGGCGTGACTGGTGAGGACCACTTGACGTCACCCTCCAAGCACTAGCCCCACGCTCGACATAATGCACAAGTAGCGCAACACCCTCTTCGGTGCAGCCATGTGCTCTGGTCGGTGTCTCCCAAAATCAACATAGCGTGCCATAATGCTAAGAGGGTATGCTAGGTCAGGTCGTGTGCAGGTCATCAGGTACATGAGGCAGCCAACAAGCTCTGGGTACGGGCCACTCGGCTCTACGGACTCATCCGAAGGCAGAGCTAAGAGCGAGTGACGAGTAGACAGAGGAGTGGCCTGAGGCGAGGAGTATGTGAAGTCGAAGCCCTGAACGATCTGCTACACCATGTGCGAATGGGTCAGTGTAATGGTGCGCTGTGCTCTGTCCCGGGTGATCTGCAAGCCAAGGTAGCTGCGCAGTTCACCCAGGTCTGTGCACCTGTGTCTCTTCTGCAGCTCAGACTTCACATGGGCGAGTCCAGCAGTGTCATCAGTGGCAAAGACCAAGTCGTCAACGTACACGAGGATGTAGAACGGCGGCAAAAAGGTGTCGGTGCGCAAAAACAGCGACGGGTTGGCTGTAGAAGGAGCAAACCCAAGAGCCTCAACTGTAGTCCTCAGTGTGTCGTGCCACTCACGGGGCGCCTGGCGGAGATCGTAGACTGGCCGCCGGAGGCTCCACTAGGTACCAGGAGGAAACCACCCAGTGAAGCCAGGAGGGCGGCGCAGCCAGATCTCCTCGTGCAGGCTGCCCTGCACGAAAGATGTGCTGAAGTCAAGAGAGTGAAGCTCGTAGTCGCGCTGAGCGGCTATGTGCAGCAGCACCCGAAGAGTGGTCATCTCCGGGGTGGAAGAGAAGGTCTGAAAGTAGTCAACTCCCTGCCGGTGACTGAAGCCTCGAGCCACGTAACGCGCCTTGAAGACAGGCGGAGAACCCGGCGGCCGCTTCATCCTGAAAATCCACATGCCACTAACGATGTTTGCCCCAGGTGGGGGAACCTCGTCGACGTAGGTGCCTGTGGACTTCGAGGAAGCCATCTCTGCGTCCATGGCTGACTGACACTGAGAGGAGTAGGGACCCTCGATCACCTCAGCGTACGATCGAGGAGTCGGGATGTCTGGTGCATCCGGGTCTCCCTCAAGAGCAATCAGCGTGGATACGAGATGAGGCAAAGCAGCAGCAAAACACTGGAACTCCTCCTGCCTGTCCTCAAGGACGTCCCTGCTAAGAGCACACTCACCCCCTACGGACGGAGGACAGACAGACTCAGACTCAGCAACAAGACTAGCAGCGTAGTCTAGACGACAGCGAGCAGCGAAGTCGACAAGCTCAGCAACTAAGGCAGACGCAGCAAAGGACTCAAAGGAAGGGTCAGTGACAACAGTAGCCAGGAGACGCGTGACAGTAGGACTGGCAGCACGAAGAGAGTCAGACTCCGGGTCAGCAAGGAAGGGAAGAGAGGACTCTGGAGGAGACGGCAACGGGACACGCAGAGGAGCAGTGGACAGACGCACTGCCATCTGGTGTGTACCTGGGACCGCAAGAGGACGCGGACATGGAGCACGACCACTAGTGTGAGCAGCACGAACAGGCGACGCAGGACGAGACGCAGGCTCACGACGCTCAGCAAGACCTCCTGTAGGACCAATGTAGGGAGAAGAAGCAAGTAGGGGGGAGGCGGGCTGTAACTGTGACCGCGACTGGACAGGCTGTGGATCCTCTAAGGGAGGAGCAGGACCAGTAGAGGGCGGGGGACCAAGAACCTGCTTGAGGAGCGCAACGAAAAACGGCCTCGGCCGCGCAGCCCCTCCAGAACCAGCAGGGACAGCACCAGTACCCCCAGCGGCAGCACCAGCGCCAGCAGCACCTCCAGCTCCAACAGCGCCAACTCCAGCACCCTCAGAAGCACCCGCGCCAGCAGCACCACCAGCGCAAACACCCCCAACAGCTCCAACTCTAGCAGCTCCAGCTCTAGCAGGACCGTCAGCTCCAGTACCGCTAGCAACTCCAGCAGTATCTCCAGCAAGACTAACTCCAGCAGCCCCAGCAGCACCCTCAGTCCCAGCAGCTCCAGTACAACTGGTACCAGCACCTCCAGGACCAGCACCAACAGTAGTACCTCCTACTCCAGCAGCACGGCTCCAGCGCCGGGCAAACCACTCGCGCAGCTCCTGGGGAGAGAGTGGCTCCCGCCTCAACGAAGCACCGCGAGAGGCCACACGAGTAGACCCACCACCCCCAGGCTCCGCACCCCCAAGCTCAGCACCCCCAGACTCAGCACCCCAAGGCTCATCACCCCCAGACTCAGCACCCCCAGGCTCCGCGCCCCTGGACTCAGCACCCCCAGGCTCCGCACCTTCATGCTTAGCACCTCCAGACCCAGCACCCGCAGGCTCAGCACCTCTAGCAGCACCAGAGTCAACAGCTACCTTGACAGGCTCGACTGCGTCTACCTGGGACACACCTGACGGGGCAGGACCCTGAGGGGGGAGGGGGTCTACCGGGGGAGGACCTGGCGCAAGAAAGAGTGGCGGCGGGGGGAGGGGCGCAGCGCGGTAGGGGAAGAGACGGTAGTAAGCCACCGACTCGTAAAAGGTGACGTCCTGGGAGGACAGAACATGGCGCGAGGTGGGGTGGTAAAACTGCCACCCAGGCGCGTCAGGGGGGAAGCCAAGGAAGACTGAGGGAACAGTACGGGGGGACAGCTTGTTCGCAGACAAGTCGCGGACAAACGCCCGAGATCCCCAGACCCGAAACGCATACGCATCGCCAACCTTCCCCGTCCACCGCAAGGTGGGGGAGGTCTCAAACAAGGAGACCCGGGGCTGAAGGTTGATCTGATGCGCTGCGTACTGAACTGCAAACAGCCACAAAAAATGGGGGGCAACCGCATGGATCATGGACGTACGAGCAACGTCCATGACCATGCCAATGCGGCGCTCAGCAATCCCATTTTGCTGTGGAGAGGCCGGAAGCGTGGAGGTCTGGCGGATGCCCCTGCTTGACAGAAGGCTCCCAGACGGGCAGAGGAAAACTCCCCGCCTCTGTCAGAATGCAGACGCAGAACAGGAAAGTCCGAGCCGAAACTCTCTCTGAGCTGGAGACGAGCTACGCGGATCCAGTCGATCAACACCTCAGTGACGTCACCCTTGCTGCGCAAGGGGAAGACCGTGGTGTAACGTGAGTAGTCGTCAACCACCAACAGGAAGTAACGCTCGTGCCCCTGACCACGGACGCGGGCGGGGCCCCACACGTCCCTGTGAAGAGTCTACGGCGGAGCCTCTGTCGGAGGAAACTCGGAGGAGTGAGTGGCGGCGCGCTGTCGCTCTTCAACGCAGGGGACGCGGGTAGGGGCAGGCCCCGCAGGTAGGGGAGGGAGAGACCGGGGAAGACCAGAGACAAGGACACGGGAGGCCATGCCTCGGAGACGAGGCAGGGAGGGGTGACCAAGGCGATGGTGCCAAAGGAGAGTCTGGTGGGATAGGAGACGACACGAGCAGGGGGCAGACTCAGGACCAGACCTGAACGCTGCAGCAAACACCTGACTCGACGCAGCTACCTGACCTGACTCAGTAGCCGGAGGAGACTCAGTATTAAGTGTGATCAGGCTCGACCCCAGCCGATGAGTGAACGTGGCCAAGTGTCATCCTGTGCGAGCACACGTGCAGTGGGTCAACCGCTGACTCGCAGGAATGAACTGGGCGGCGACGGGGCCGCTAGGGGCGGCGACAGGGCCGGAAGAGGCCGCGAAGGGCAGCGAAGGGGCTGTAAAGGGCGGCGCGAGGTGCCGCGGAGGGCGGCGACGGGCCGTAGAGAGGCCGCAAGGGGCCGCAAGGGGCCGTAAGGGGCCGTAAGGGCGTCGCGAGGGGCCGGAAGGGGGGCCGCGCGAGGGGCCGTAAGGGCGGCGCGAGGGGCCGTCAGGGGCTGAAGGGCGGCGCGAGGGGCCGTAAGGGGCCGTAAGGGCGGAGCGAGGGGCCGTAAGGGGCCATAAGGGCGGCATGAGGGGCCGTGAGAGGGGCCGCTAAGGGCGACGCGAAGGGGCCGTAAGAGGCGCGACGGTAGGGAGGGCATACCGGGCGCGACTCGTGCAGGAGCGAAGCGCGCTCCGGGCAGGAAAAAAAATATCGTGGTGGGCCCTAGGAAGCGTTCCCACTAGGGAACCTGCTCGATACCATGATAAGAAACGAGGAATGGAATAAACTAGCACAAGGTTGGGTACAAGTAGGAAACCCTAGGAAACTGTACCCCATAGTGTCTACCCGACTATAGCCTAGACAAGCTATATGATATAAGTTTGACAAAGAGAGCCTTCGGGAATGTTATAGTACCATATTATTCCAGACAAAACACCCTAGGGTATAGGTAAAAATACAGGGAAAAAATGGGGGGGGGGGGGGGGGGGGGGGTCTCCTCATAGGAAAAGATTACATTATGTCCGGGTCTTTACGTATGGCATATTTGAAAGTTCGTGTTTTTTTAATTCGACAACATGGGTGATTTAATGGTCGTTTTAACATCATCGCCTAAGGCGCGAATGTGAGTTTCGGCCGCGAACTTCATCACCCCCACGAAAATGCAATGTGGCACGTATATGGCCACTTGCAGCGGAAGATTCACCAGCACGTCGCGACAGCGAAATAGTGGGAGGGGGAAAATCTCGACAGATTGTAAGTGAAAGTATGGCGAAATTTCATCGAGGGAGAAAATCTCGCGATATATTTCCCATATTGCAGCTACTCGTTAATGGCTATAATAACGAATCCGCAAGAAAAGGGGGTGTTATAAAAAATCACCCAAAAAGGGGGGTATAGTAGAAACAAGGTCGCCCATAGCACCCACCCTACACAAGCTGAGAAAGTTGGAACGAGAATGAAATGACTAAGTGAAAGTTGGGTACAAATACAACCCTAGAAAGCTGTACCCCATATGTGCTACCCACTATAGCCTACAACAGCTATGTCATACAAATCTGACACACCCCCATAGGCAAAGTGGGGGAGAACAAGGGGTCACAAAACCAGTCAAGCAAAGCAAAGCAGAGCAAAACAAGCTCAGGGTGGATCACAAAGTCACCACACAGTCCGAGCACAAGAGTAGGGCCAAAAGGCCAGTTCACATGCAGGAGCACACATATATATATAAAAGGCTAAACAAGCAAGAGCAGGAGTATATATATGTGACAGTACAAGCAAGGTCAAGAAGTGAGCAAGTGAGGCAAGACAGGCACAGGACCAAGCTGAGTACGGAAGCGCTGATGATCACAAGGCGCAAGAGCCTTAGTGAAGATATCAGCAGTGTTGGCCTCAGAGGCCATGTACGCAAGTCGCAACTGACCACGCTGCTGCAACTCACGAGCAAGAAAGTAGCGGAGAGCAATGTGCTTCGTTCTGTGCTCCGGGCGCTGCTCCTGACACAAGGCCAGCATGGCCTTGTTGTCTACGTACAGCACTGGAGGAGAACGAGGCGGCTCTCCTAGGTCAGTCAGCAGGTAGGTGAGCCAGCGTAGCTCCTGAGTAACCATGGCTCCGGCGTAGATCTCAGCCTCACAACTGGAGCCGAGAACAGAAGACGAGCGAGTAGCCCGCCACGAAACAGAGCCAGAACCAAGGCTGAAGGTGTAACCCTGTGACAACCGCTGTGTAGCCTGGTCGTCAGCCCAAGAAGCGTCTGCGTGCCCAGTGAGGACCACTGGACTCTGCCCTCCAAGCACTAGCCCCATGCCCGACGTACTGCACAAGTAGCGCAACACCCTCTTTGCTGCAGCCATGTACTCTGGTCTGTGTCTCCCAGGAGTAACATAGCGTGCAAGAATGCTAAGAGGGTATGCAAGGTCAGGTCGTGTGCAGGTCATCAGGTACATGAGGCAGCCAACAAGCTCTGCATACGGACCACTCGACTCTACGGACTCATCCGAAGGCAGAGCTGAGAGCGAGTGGCGAGTAGGCAGAGGAGTGGCCTGAGGCGAGGAGTACGTGAAGCCGAAGCGCTGAAGGACCTGCTGCACCATGTGTGACTGAGTCAGGGTAATGGTGCGGCGTGCTCTGTCCCGGGTGATCTACAAGCCAAGGTAGCTGCGCAGTTCACCCAGGTCTGTGCACGTGTGTCTCTTCTGCAGCTCGGACTTCACGTGGGCGAGTCCAGCAGTGTCAGCTGTGGCAAAGACCAAGTTGTCGACGTACACGAGGATGTAGAACGGCGGCAAAGAGGTGTCGGTGCGTAGAAACAGCGACGCGTCGGCAGTAGAAGGAGCAAACCCAAGAGCCGCAAGCGTAGTCCTCAGTGTGTCGTGCCACTGACGCGGTGCCAGGCGGAGACCGTAGACTGGCCGTCGGAGGCTCCACTGGGTGCCAGGAGGAAAAGTCCCAGTGAAGCCAGGTGGATGGCGCAGCCAGATCTCCTCGTGCAGGCTACCCTGCAAGAAAGCAGTGCTGAAGTCAAGAGAGTGGAGCTCGTAGTCATGCTGAGCGGCTATGTGCAGCAACACCCGAAGAGTGGTCATCTTCGGGGTGGGAGAGAAGGTCTGAAAGTAGTCAGCTCCCTGCCGCAGATTGAAGCCACGAGCCACGTACCGCGCCTTGAAGACAGGTGGAGAACCTGGTGGCCGCTTCACCCTGAAGATCCACATGCCTATGACGATGTTCGCCCCAGGTGGGGGAACCGCGTCAACGTAGGTGCCTGTGGACTTCCAGGAAGCCATCTCTGCATCCATAGCTGCCTGCCACTGAGAGGAGTAGGGACCCTCTGCGGACTCCGCGTAAGAGCGCGGAGTCGGGATGTCAAGTGCATCCGGGTCTCCCTCAGGGCTAAGCAGTACGGACACGAGATGAGGTGAAGCAGCAGCCAGAGACTGGAACTCCTCCTGCCTGTCCTCAAGGACGTCCGTGCCAAGAGCACACTCACCCTCAACGGACGGAGGACAGACAGACGCAGACTCAGCAACAAGACTAGCACCGTAGTCTAGACGACAGCGAGCAGCAAAGTCGACGAGCTCAGCAACAAGAGCAGACGCAGCAGTGGACTCAAAGGAGGGGTCAGTGATGACAGTAGCAAGGAGACGCGTGACAGTAGGACTGGCAGCACGAAGAGAGTCCGACTCGGGGTCGGCAAGTGCAGGAAGAGAGGACTCAGGAGGAGAAGGCAAAGGGGCACGCAGAGGAGCAGTGGACGGACGCAGAGACATCCGGTGCGTGCCAGGGACAGGAGGAGGACGCTGACGCGAACTGCGACTATTAGTGCGAGCAGCACGAACGGGCGACGCTGACGCGAACATGCGTTGAAGATGTTACAATCGAAAAATCACTGAAGGCCTTCCGTATCACCTCGTTAAATATGTCGCGTTAATGTGACGACCACTAGCGCGAGCAGCACGAACAGGCGACGCAAGACGAGACGCAGGCTCACGACGCTCAGCAAGACCTCTAGTAGGACCAGTGTAGGGAGAAGGAGCAGGCAGTGGGGAGGCCAGCGGTAACTGTGGCTGTGACGGGACAGGCGGTGGACACTCTAAAGGAGGAGGAAGACCAAGAACGTGCTGAAGGAGCGGAACGAAGTACGGCCTAGGCCGCGCGGCGAGTCCAGACACAGCAGGGACAGCACCAGCACCCTCAGCGGCAGCACCAGCGCCAACAGCACCACCAGTTGCAGTACCTCCAATAGCACCAGTAGCACCCGCAGCAGGACTGCCGGCAGGACTGACAACAGTAGCCTCAGCGCCAACACGCTCAGCAGCTCCAGCTCCAGTAGTACGCCTCCAGCGCCGGGCAAACCACATGCGCAGCTCTTGTGGAGAGAGTGGCTCCCGCCGAGACGAAGCACCCGGAGAACCTCCAGGCCCAGCACCGCCAGACACCACACGAGCAGGTCCAGCGGCCGCTGGCTCCGCACCTCCAGGCTCTGCAGCTCCAGACGTGGCACCCCCAGGCTCAGCAGCTCCAGACGTAGCACCCCCAGGCTCAGCACCCCCAGGCTCAGCACCCCCAGTCTCAGCACCCCCAGGCTCAGCACCCCCACTCTCAGCACCCCCAGGCTCAGCACCCCCAGGCTCAGCACCCACTCGCGCAGCATCCCCAGAGTCAGCACCCCCAGGCTCAGCACCCGCAGCAGTACCAGAGTCACCAGCAACCTCGACCGGCTCGACTGCGTCTACCTGGGACACACCTGAAGGGGCAGGACCCTAAGGAGGGAGGGGGTCTACCGGGGGGGGACCTGGCACAAGGAAGAGCGGAGGCGGGGGGAGGGAAGGAGTGCGGTAGGGGAAGAGACGGTAGTAGGGAACCGACTCGTCAAACGTGACGTCCTGGGAGGAGAGAACATGACGAGAGGAGGGGTGGTAGAACTGCCACCCTGGCGCGTCAGGGGGGAAGCCAAGGAAGACACAAGGAGCAGCACGAGGGGACAACTTGTCCGCATACAAGTCGCGGACAAACGCCCGAGATCCCCAGACACGGAACGCAGACGCATCGCCTACCTTCCCCGTCCACAGCAAAGCTGGGGAAGTCTCCGGCATGGAGACCCTGGGGTGAAGGTTGATCTGATGCGCCGCGTACCGAACCGCAAACGACCACAGAAAATGGGGGGCAGCCGCATGCATCATGGACGTACGAGCGACGTCCATGACCATGCCAATGCGGCGCTCAGCAATCCCATTTTGCTGTGGAGAGTCCGGAAGCGTAAAGGTCTTGCGGATGCCTCGCGCACGGTAGTAGGCTTGCAGAAGGCCAGAGGAGAACTCTCCGCCTTGGTTAGAGTGCAGACGCAGAACAGGAAAGTCCGAGCCGAAGCTCCTCCTGAGCTGGAGAAGAGCTGCGCGGATCCAGTCGATCAACACCTCAGTGACATCGCCCTTGCTGCGCAAGGGGAAAACTGTGGTGTAACGCGAGTAGTCATCAACCACCAGCAGAAAGTAGCGCTCGTGACCCTGTCCACGGACGCGGGCCGGGCCCCACATGTCCATGTGAAGCGTCTGCAGCGGGGCCTCTGTGGGGGGAAACTGAGAGGAGTGAGGGGCAGCCCGGAGCCGCCCCTCGACATAGGGGATGCAGGAAGGACCAGGCCCCGGAGGAAGGGGAGGGAGGGACCGGGGAAGACCAGAGACAAGGACATGGGAAGCCATGCCTCAGAGACGAGGCAGGGAGGGGTGACCAAGACGGTGGTGCCACAGGAGAGTCTCGTGAGACACGAGGCGACACGAGCAGGGGGCAGACTCAGGACCAGACCTGGACACTACACCAAACACCTAACCCGAAGCAGCTACCTGGCCAGACGCAGGGACAGGAGGAGACTCAGTGGTCAGGGTGTAGAGGCTCGACCTCGCCCGACGCGTAAACGTGGCCAGGTGCCTGCCTGTGCGAGCGTCCGAGCAGTGGGTCACCCGCAGACTCGCAGGAGTAAACTGGTGAACCCCCGCATCCTGTAGGTCAGCACCACTCACCAAGTTCGTAGAGAACGAGGGGAGGTAAAGACCAGACAAGGTGCCAGAGGGGGCAGCCGGACATGGGAGGACAGTAGAGAAGTGAGAGAGGACAGGGCCCCCAGAGGGGTCTGCCAGGGAGACTGCAACCGGCCGACCAAGCGGCGTGAGTGTGGTGCGGTCTCGAAAGAAGGAGCGAGAAGCCCCTGAGTCAAGTGTGAAGGTGAGGGAGGCCGAAGCCGACGCGGTACCTAAGAGCGCAGACTCACCAGCACCTGAGGACGCAGACGCACTGGCACCTAGAGCAGCAGCCTCACGAGCACCTAGAGCAGCAGTCTCAATGCCCGTGTCGGGCGGGAAACGCTAGTAATAGTCACCCTCATCACTAATAGTCACAGCATACATGGCAGCAAGGATAGCATCAAAGTCAAGATCATAGATAGCTACACCTGCCCTAGACAGCTCTCCCCAGCGGGGGATCTCAGTAGCCTCTGGGAATAGCTGATGCCAAGCGTCCGTCAAGCGGCCAAAGCAGCGCTGAGTGGGGTGGGCACCCCCACACTGCTCACCCGCGCGGTCGCCGGTGCGAAGGACGTAGGTGCACGGACCAAACCCCCCACCACGCTAACGCTGCGCGTACCACTCACGGAGCTGCTGAGGGGGGGGGGATGTCCCGAGAACGCTGCTGCTGCTGCTGCTGGCGCTGACCACCACCGGAGCCGCTCCGCTGTGAAGCACCATCCCGACCAGCTCCACCTCCTCCACCACCGCCTCCTCCACCTCCGCCACCACCGCCGCCTCCGCTCCCACAGCTACCGCCTCCGCCGCCTCCGCCTCCACTGCTGCCA
The DNA here is from genome assembly GCA_948144175.1 of Closterium sp. NIES-65. Lineage (NCBI taxonomy): Eukaryota > Viridiplantae > Streptophyta > Zygnematophyceae > Desmidiales > Closteriaceae > Closterium > Closterium sp. NIES-65. Next base: position 456,524 of record CANXME010002035.1, read on the forward strand.
CCGACACCTCCACCCCCGCCACCACTCCCACCGCCACCCCCACTCCCTACGCCGCCTCCACCGCCACCTCCACCACCCCCGCTAGCTCCACCCGCGCCCTTGCCCCCCTTGCCCTTGCCAGGGCGGCGTCTCCCGCTAGGGGCAGACGCCGCACCGACCGACTCAAGACCAACGAGGTCGGCCGCAGCAGCAGAGGCGACAGAGGGCAAAAGGGGGGAAGGGGAACACCCCTCAAAGATGGGGGTGCGAGGGTCACCACGAGAGGCTCCTACAGCGACTATGCTCTTCTTCGCTGCTAGGAGAGCCTTCTCTAGGAGGTCAACAGTGAGAGTGGTGGGACAGACTGAGAGGAAGTGGTCCCTGACTACGCGAAGGGAGTCAGGGAGGCGTATGACTATATAATAGAGAGTGATGTACATGTGGGGGGGGTTCTTGGCGCAGAACTCAGCAGGAAGCGCGGCGCGGTAGCGAGTGTCACTAGTGCGGAGGTGCGTAATGAGGTCAGCAACTGTGGGAAAGGCAGCAAGGTCAGGGAAGAGGTACGGTAGCATGAGGCGGCTCAGTGCAGCGGTGGCAGGGGAAGAGTAGCGCGCAACTACAGCGTCGTACAAGGTCTGAGCACTCTTGTACTGACTAAAGTGCGCGCGCTCAGTGGTAGGCAGGTGGCGACGCACAGCAAGACGTGCAGCAGCGTCGCGCGTGGCCCACTGGGAGTGAACAGTGGCGTCGGCATCAGCAGCAGGGGCAGGAGAGGCGCGAGAGGTGAGGTCAAAGAGAGAGAGACCGTCTGCCCTATCGCACTGTAAGAACAGCTGCAGGTCGTCGACCCAGACTTCAAAGTCAATGGCTCGACCCTCACCGTCAAAAGCGAGGACACTAGGGGTAGCCATGACAACAGTAGACTAGTAGTGCAAGCAGTAGGGAAAGGGCAGTGCAGTGATAGAGGCGCTGTGCTCACCGGACAGGGCTGCTCGGGCAGCTCGGCGGTAGGGCGGCTCGGCGGCTCGGCTGCTGGGCGGCTCGGCGGCTCGGCTGCTGGGCGGCTTGGCGGCTCGGCGGTTCGGCGGCTCGGATGCACGGCGGCTCGGCTACAGTGCGGCTCGGCGGCTCGGCTGCTCTGCTGCTGGGCGGCTCGGTTGTGCTGCTGCAGGGCGGCGCGGCGATCGGCGGCTCGGCTGGATGAGGCGGCTTGGGCAGCTTGGGTGGCGGGCGGCGCTGCACCAGTTGACGGGGCCGCAAGTAAGGGCGGCGGAGCCGCAGGTGAGGGCGACGGGGCCTTGGTGGAGGGCGGTGGGGCCGCAGGTGAGGGCGGCGGGGCCGCAAGGGAGGGCGGCGGGGCCGCAGGTGAGGGCGGCGGGGCCGCAGGTGAGGGTGGCGGGGCCGTAGGTGAGGGCGGCGGGGCCGCAGGTGAGGGCGGCGACGGGCCGCAACTGAGGGCGGCGACGGGGCAGCAACTGAGGGCGGCGGGGCCGCAAGTGAGGGCGACGGGGCCGCAGGTGAGGGCGGCGACGGGCCGCAACTGAGGGAGGCGACGGGGCCGCAACTGAGGGCGTCGACGGGGCCGCAACTGAGGGCGGCGGGGCCGCAAGTGAGGGCGACGGGGCCGCAAGTGAGGGCGGCGACGGGCCGCAACTGAGGGCGGCGGCGGGGCCGCAACTGAGGGCGGCGGGGCCGCAAGTGAGGGCGGCGGGGCCGCAGGGGAGGGCGGCGACGGGCCGCAACTGAGGGCGGCGACGGGGCCGCAAGTGAGGGCGGTGGGGCCGCAAGTGAGGGCGGCGACGGGCCGCTTAGGGTGGCGACGGGCCGTGAAGGGCGCCGAAAGGGAGGCCGCTAGGGGCGACCGGACGTGGCCGCTAGGGCGGCTCGACGACGGCAGAGAGGGGAGCGCGACTCGGGGAGCGCGCTCCAGGCAGGAAAAAAAAAATTCGATGTGGTGGGCCCTAGGCACAGTTCCCACTAGGGAACCTGCTCGATACCATGAGAAAGTTGGAACGAGAATGAAATGACTAGGTGAAAGTTGGGTTCAAATACAACCCTAGAAAGCTGTACCCCATTTGTGCTACCCCATTATAGCCTACAACAGCTATGTCATACAAATCTGACACAAGCTACCTGGGGGTGTACTATCATGGGGGGGTGTTTTGTCCAAGAGAATACGGTAACCTTTCGGTTCTTTCAACACTTAACATCTCTTCATAATCTCTCTATACCAGGGTCTATATCATAATATCAGGCGGTCGTCACATTAACGCGACATATTTAACGAGGTGATACGGAAGGCCTTCAGTGATTTTTCGATTGTAACATCTTCAACGCATGTTCGCGTCAGCGTCGCCTGTTCGTGCTGCTCGCACTAATAGTCGCAGTTCGCGTCAGCGTCCTCATCCTGTCCCTGGCACGCACCGGATGTCTCTGCGTCCGTCCACTGCTCCTCTGCGTGCCCCTTTGCCCTCTTCTCCTGAGTCCTCTCTTCCTGTGCTTGCCGACCCTGAGTCGGACTCTCTTCGTGCTGCCAGTCCTATTGTCACGCGTCTCCTTGCTACTGTCGTCACTGACCCCTCCTTTGAGTCCACTGCTGCGTCAGCTCTTGTTGCTGAGCTCGTCGACTTTGCTGCTCGCTGTCGTCCAGACTACGGTGCTAGTCTTGTTGCTGAGTCTGCGTCTGTCTGTCCTCCGTCCGTCGGGGGTGAGTGTGCTCTTGGTACGGACGTCCTTGAGGACAGGCAGGAGGAGTTCCAGTGTCTGGCTGCTGCTTCACCTCATCTCGCGTCCGTACTGCTTACCCCTGAGGGAGACCCGGATGCACTTGACATCCCGACTCCGCGCTCTTACGCGGAGGCCGTAGAGGGTCCCTACTCCTCTTAGTGGCAGGCAGCTATGGATGCAGAGATGGCTTCCTGGAAGTCCACAGGCACCTACGTTGACGCGGTTCCTCCTCCGGGGGCGAACATCGTCAGTGGCATGTGGATCTTCAGGGTGAAGCGGCCGCCGGGCTCTCCACCTGTCTTCAAGGCGCGGTACGTGGCTCGTGGCTTCAGTCAGCGGCAGGGAGTTGACTACTTTCAGACCTTCTCTCCCACCCCGAAGATGACCACTCTTCAGGTGCTGCTACACATAGCCGCTCAGCGTGACTACGAGCTTCACTCCCTTGACTTCAGCACTGCTTTCCTGCAGGGTAGCCTGCACGAGGAGATCTGGCTGCGCCGTCCACCTGGCTTCACTGGGACTTTCCCTCTTGGCACCTAGTGGAGCCTCCGACGGCCAGTCTACGGTCTCCGCCAGGCACCGCGCGAGTGGCACGACACACTGAGGACTATGCTAGCGGCTCTTGGGTTTGCTCCCTCCACTGTTGACCCGTCGCTGTTTCTGCGCACCGACACCTCTCCGCAGCCGTTCTACATCCTCGTGTACGTTGACGACTTGGTTTTTGCCACAGCTGACACTGCTGGACTCGCCCACGTGAAGTCCGAGCTGCAGAAGAGACACACGTGCACAGACCTGGGTGAACTGCGCAGCTACCTTGGCTTACAGATCACCCAGGACAGAGCACGCCGCACCATTACCTTGACTCAGTCACACATGGTGCAGCAGGTCCTTCAGCGCTTCGGCTTCACGTACTCCTCGCCTCAAGCCACTCCTCTGTCTACTCGCCACTCGCTCTCAGCTCTGCCTTCGGATGAGTCCGTTGAGTCGAGTGGCCCGTACCCAGAGCTTGTTGGCTGCCTCATGTACCTGATGACCTGCACACGACCTGACCTTGCATACCCTCTTAGCATTCTTGCACGCTATGTTGCTCCTGGGAGACACAGACCAAAGCACATGGCTGCAGCGAAGAGGGTGTTGCGCTACTTGTGCAGTACGTCGGGCATGGGGCTAGTGCTTGGAGGGCGGAGTCCAGTGGTCCTCACTGGGCACGCGGACGCTTCTTGGGCTGACGACCAGGCTACGCGGCGGTCCTCACAGGGTTACACCTTCAGTCTTGGTTCCGGCTCTGTTTCGTGGCGGGCTACTCGCTCGTCTTCTGTTCTCGGCTCCAGTTGTGGGGCTGAGATCTACGCCGGGGCCATGGCTGCACAGGAGCTTCGCTGGCTCACCTACCTGCTGACTGACCTCGGAGAGCCGCCTCGTTCTCCTCCAGTGCTGTACGTAGACAACAAGGCCATGCTGGCCTTGTGTCGGGAGCAGCGCCTGGAGCACAGAACGAAGCACATTGCTCTCCGCTACTTTCTTGCTCGTGAGTTGCAGCAGCGTGGTCAGTTGCGACTTGCGTACGTGGCCTCTAAGGCCAACACTGCTGATGTTTTCACCAAGGCACTTCCGCCTTGTGATCATCAGCGCTTCTGCACTCAACTGGGTCTTGTGCCTGTCTTGCCTCACTTGCTCACCCCTTGATCTTGCTTGTACTCTTACATATATATATACCTGCTCTTGCTTGTTTGGCCTTATATATATATATGTGTACTCCTGCATGTGAACTGGCCTTGTGGCCTTGACCTTGTGCTCGGACTGTGTGGTGACGTTGTGATCCACCCTGAGCTTTGTCTGCTTTGCTTGACTGGTCTTGTGACCCCTTGTTCTCCCCCACTTTGCCTATGGGGGTGTGTCAAATTATAATATTGTGTAGGCTATAGTGGGGTAGCCTATATGGGATACACATTTCTAGGGTTGCACATTTGTATCACTTCTATTCCTTAGTCCACTCTTCTCGTTCTACTTTCCTCAGGGTGTTTTGTCCGGGAGAATACGGTAGCATTTCGGTTATTTCAACATTTGACATCTCTTCATAATCTCTCAATATCAGGGTCTATATCATAATATCAGGCAGTCGTCACATTAACGCGACATATTTAACGAGGTGGTACGGAAGGCCTTCAGTGATTTTTCAATTGTAACATAATCCCCCCCCCCCCCCCACTTTTTGTGGTGCGTGCAGTCGCGAAGCTAGATGAAGAAACTACAACTGTGCAATTCTGCTGCGTTGAATTATACGGGGTTATTAAGGAAATAGCAGCTCATTACCGTATATGACTGGTGTAAATGCCTGCCTCGGCGTACTCTAAAGTATGGTATTGTTGTGTAGTGTTATGATTCTAAGGTATATACGTACTAAATTTACAAGAATATTATCTTTTTTTTTTTTTTTTTTTGAACGCAAGTGCACTATAACAATGCATATACATTCGCAGTCGTATCTGGATTCCAGAGGGGACAGCAACATCCCAGCCTTAGCTAAGATGCCTCCCCCCTGACCACGTTTACGGCGGCCGGTGGAAGGTTTTGGGGTTCTGCCAAACGGAGAGAAATTCCACCTTCCATGTGGCTTGCACCCCTGCCTCGCTTATCCTTGCGATTGCCGCTCGTTCGTCTCCTGCCAGACCCCCCCACGGGTCCAATACCTGTCCTTGCATGTTCCTGTTCTTTGCTGCCTTCCTTAACTTTTCCGCTCTGTACAGCCTCGCGTGACGCATAAAATCATAAATTGCCGCCCTTGCCACCTTTTTCCTCTGAAACCTCTCCTTCCGGAAAACGGCATCCACTCTGGCCAACCAAATTCTTCTCATTGTCACCGCTGTCAACGTCCCCCCGGGAAAACCGGACTTCGTGGCTCCTTCCGAGAACAGCATGTCCCCGAGCGAGCTTGTCCGGTCCGTCGGGTTAATCATTTCCAGAGAGCACAAGAGAGCTCCGATCACCGGCTGAATGACTGGACAGGTACGCATGTAGTGGTCCAGGGTTTGTGGGCCTCCAGAGTGCGGATAGTTTCCTCTGGAGCCCAGGCAGACCAGCCTCCCCCCCACCTGCAGGTTTTTGCTGTGCATCCTCAACACCACATCCCTCGCCCTGTAGGGGATCGCCAAGGAGTCCCTCCTCTCCCTTACTGCTTTCCAATCAATTTTCCTGCCTAGCTCCTCGTCCCACTCATGTCTGCGTCTTGACGTCCCCGCCGGCCCCGCTAATACTCTTCTGATCTCCCTAGGTGCCGCCGGTCTCATGTTATCTCCCACCAGCAGGGTCTGACACAACTTCGCCCTCGGCTCGCCCATCGCCCCGAGCACTGTCCCTCCTTTTATCGCTACCGGCTCCGTCCTCTTGGCGGAGAAAGCAGCCACCACTGGCCTCGGCGGCACTACCAGGTTCAGGCCGTCCGAGCACCGAATGTCTTCCATTACGACTTCTCCGTCTTTAGCCTCTTTTACTGTCCAGTACAGGAACTCCTGCGTGCGAGCCAGGACCGTGCGCACCACTTTTGCGGCCGCCACAACCGCTTCCGCTGTTCTGGGCGCCCTCAGCAGTGCTTTCCACTCCGCCGGGGCTGCTTCGAACGCCTTTTCCGCCCATCGGGCCGGTACCACGCTTCCGAACTCCCTTGCCAACATTTTGACATCTTTGATGTCTCTGCTCCCGTCCTCTTTTATTGTGAGCAGGTCTCCCATTCTGGTCTTCAGGATGCCCGACGTTCCCTTCTGATTCCCGAACGGGCTCCCCCCGCGGTACATGATGTGGCGGTTGAAACAGAGCAGCTCCCGCTCCACCTCCCAGCTGCTGGAGGGCGCCGGCAGGTCGGCGAAAGGGGACTCCCAAAAAACTTCAGCTATCGCTTTCCACCTCTGGCTCCCCTTCTCCCAGTGCTTGCCCGCAGACTTGTGAGCGAAAAGCGACGCGACCCCTTGCGGCATCGCCGCCGCCTTTTCCGTCAGCCATCGCTTGGTAGTGTCTTGCTCCGTCAGGAACTTCCCCACCTGACGTATCACCAGGCTGTCCAGTCGTTCCTTCGGGTCGATCAGCCCCAAACCTCCCTTCTTCTTCGGCAGACGAGTGAGTTTGCCACTCCAGAGAACGAAAATCTTCTCCGCAGTCACTTCTCCCTTCGAGACATAATTATCGCATGTTTTCCGTATCTTCCCCCAGAGCTCTTCCGGCGGCGGGTAGATCTGCGCCTGGAACAAGAAAATCGGCATGATGTAGCTGTTGATCACCGTCACCCTCGATGCCGTTAGCAAATGTTTGCTCTCCCACTTAACCAACTCTCTTCTCCCCCTCTCCCAAGCCTTCTCCCAGGACGGCGATGCGTCTCCGTTCGGAGTCACCCACACCCCCAGTATCCGTTCAGGGACCCCCTCCATCGCCCATTTGAAGGTAATCCCCGGCAGCGACGTCTTGCCTTTGTTCCTTCCTAGTGGCATGACGATTGATTTGTCTCGGTTGATGCGCAGGCGTGATAGTTCGCCAAACCACTCCAATGCTTCTGCCGCCTCGCGCAACTGATCGGCGCCCAGTAGGCGCCGTGACGAGTAAGGGCGACGCCCCGGGGGCGCCGCGACGAGTAGGGGCGGCGTCCAGGGGGTGTCGCGACGAGCAGGGGGGGGGGACGCCGCGCGGGTCCCGCAGGGGCGTCGAGACGAGCAGGAGCGACGCGCGGTTCGGTAGGGCGGCGCGCGGGTCGCAGGGGCAGCGCTCACGGACTGCATGGGCTACGCGCGGCTCGGGAGGGCGGCGCGCGGGCTGCAGAGGCAGCTCCCACGGGCTGCAGGGGCGACACGCGGCCCGACAGGGCGGCGCGCGGGCTGCAGAGGTAGCGCCCACAGGCTGCAAAGGCAGGCACGGCTGCAAGGGCAGCGCCCACGGGCTGCAGGGGCAGCATGGTCGCAGGGGCACCACGTGGGCTGCAAGGGCAGTGCGGCTGAAGGGGCAGCTAAAGAAAAAAATTCAGTTAGGGCAGGGCGGAACGTTCAGTGGGCCCTAGGAACGATTCTGCTCTAATACCATGTGAGAATAAGAGCGAGGAATGACTAGAAACAGGGCAGTACAAGGTTTGTATAGGCAAAACCTAACAATACTGTACCCCATAAAGAGTGCCCCACTACAGCCTACAATATGGTTCTGACAATCGTCGCTAAAATAGATCCGGTATCAATGTACCGTAACCTTTTTTTTGGACCCAGTATAGGAAAAAAAATAACACATAACATGTTTTTTCCAAGTGTAAACATATAAAAGACCACACTTTCAGATGAAGGGCAACTAAACATTCACACTGTTGGAAAAAGGGAAGTAAAGAAAAGCAGCCTCTAGAAAGGGTAGAAAGGGCATTTAACCCAAATATTTTGCGCCCTAGTCCAAGGAATATTTGTGTGTGACGTGCCTTTGTCACCGTAGACTTGCTTTCGTGCACCTTTTTAGGATTCCAAAAACGACACACTTCATTTACCGTACATGAGAACATTCAAATACACGGTCCAAAATTATATCCATATCTTAGGCCTCAAATCTTATCATCATCTTATACTATGTTTAGAATGATAGAAAGGCATAGTGCCAGCGTAGCAGAAACGTGTTTGTAGAAAAGAAGATAAAAATCTTGCATTGATCATTGAAAAGTAGAATGATGACACAATGATTACTCAATGATGATGAAGAAGTGACACAGCAAGGTATATATGCATCCAGCTTCCCCTCCAGAATGACCCATTCACACCAATAATGGTGTATCAATAATTGTACCCTCTACCCTCCAATAATGCTGACTTCCAATTATTCTGGCCCTACAATAATTGTGACAATTATTGTAGGCCTTGGAGGCTTATAGAGGGGACTACACTAAAACCAAACAGCACACCAGTATACAGTATTCGCTATACTATATTCGGATTTCCAACACTCCCCCTTGCTGTAGGTTTTGGTGAATCCGTTTTCCTTGGAGGATAGGGTGGTCGAGGTGGTGTACCACCACAAGGTAGGGGTGCGCCCAAACCAAGCTAGGGTTTGGTGTTGGCCAAGCTGCTTGTCACTGTATCACCTTTCCCCTCCCAACCTTTGGGCCTTCCAAACTTAAACCAAACCACATTCCTTCACGTTTTCCAATCCCTCCTTCCAATCTCGACATTCTAGATCGAGATCCAGAGAGTAGTGGCTGCTGCTGAGGAACTCGTAGAAGCTCCATGGCGAAATCTCCTCAAAACCATGGCGGAATGCGTGTATCGTCGTGACGGAATGCCCTTAGCGCACGCAGAATTTCCGAAACCGTAAGCTTTATCGCACGCCTACTGCGCGATGACGCGACGACTACACTTGACGCGCGTTTGCGACAATCAGGGTTGCGGATGACGCGAATCGGTAGCGGATAACGCATGACGTATGGCTGGCGCGGAACTGCATTGGCGGGCACACACTTCGCGCGATAGAAGCGACAACCTTGCGTTCTTCAGCGGCTGACGATCTGCTGCGCGCCTACTGCATCATTTGCCTGTCCGCCCTTGCTGCATCTTCGTAAGCCTTTCTCCCCATGCTTTGGCAATCTTGCCAAGTTTGCTCAAACTTCACCCATGTTGCCCTGTGATGCTCCCCATACACTCCAGCAGACACACGGTTGCAGCCGAAGTTGTCGAACTCCATCAGCTGGAGGGTTGCGCATGCCGACAAACTCCAAGTATCCCTGAAATCTGCACTCCATATATGCAGAAATGTCCACTCCATGTGTGCAGTGCACACCAAGTATGCCGAGATGTGCATACCAAGTATGGAGAAACGCGCACACTAGGTATGCAGTAATGCGTGTTCCCATGTATGTTCTCCATCATTCCCTCAGATGGTGCCGTTCATCTGCAGCAACCAATTGCACAATACCGCTTCATCACGACGGATGACGCTGATCGGCTGCATCCTTTCTGCCTTCTCCCCCTGCCTATTGGCAACCCTTGGTGAGTAGGTCTTCCTCTTATGCTCCTTGACTCCATATCCCACTCGTGTGCCACCAAATACACTCCACACCCCAACTCCTCCCACACATGTGCTTGTAGACATCCGCATACACAGCTACAAGCACATGCGTGAGAGTGTAGTTAGGTGGTGCCATGTTGTGCAGCACAGCTCGAGGAGGCCGCACACGTGAGTACAACTCCAGACTCCTTGACTTGGCGATCATCAGCAGATGGTACGCCCGTTGTTCCACATCCCACGGCGTTTTCCGCATCATTGTCTTCAACCTCCTCTAGTACAATCACTCCTGCTGCAGGTAAGTCATCTGCTGTAGCATTTCCACTTCCTTGGATTGCATCAGCTTCATCAGCTCCAGATGAGTCATGTTCTACAAGGTCTGCTCCATCTCCTCCCGAATCCACCACGGACCTTTGTCCTTCTCCCCTTGAAGTCCACACCACACTTTGGGGTGAGACTTCATCTGTGGTATCATCATGTGCCTGCTTCCGCACGATGCAAGCGTTGTGTGCCATGCGGTATGTGACAGACGCATGTGCAGACTGGCCAGTCAAGTGTGAAGAATATCTAGCAAGGCTAAGGAGCCATGGCTAGAGAGGTAGGAGAAGTTGAGTTCGAGTAAGTTTAGGAAAAGTCGAGAGTGAAAGAGGGTTCAATAAAGAGCAAAGGTACAAAGATATAGGCAAGAACTAGGGTAATGAGGTGCACCACCAAATGGGAAACATAACTACACTAACACTACAGACAATTATATAAATATGAATAACATATTTCGACATCAAGTGCATCCCAGGTGTGCGGAAAACCGTGCTCCCATGTGCGTCCAAGTGCACACCAGGTGTGCGGGAAAGTGTAACCCCTTCACGACCATGCTTCTTTGATGACGCATCATCATGGGACTGACCAAGATCACATGCAGATGTAAGTGCATGCTCATGTTGCACCACGAGCACTCCATCCACGTTCTTGCCAAGTCCAAGCCGCACATACTCCTCTCCATCAGTCATGGTGACCTTCGTGTCTCCATTGGCAATAGTATTGAAATGCGCTCCCGTTTTCAGCAGCTGAGAATTGGAGAGCAGGTTACTCTTCAAGCCAGGTACGTAGAGGACGTCAGTGTACCGAACGGTTGTCCCATCAGGTGCCGTTGCTCTGGTCGTTCCCGTCATCGTGCTGCTCAGCTCGCTCCCATCAGCGAGCTCCACATAAACAAGTTCGTCCAACACGTGTAACTCCTCAAACCAACAAGTATTCGAACTCATGTGCTGGCTACATCCACTGTCCAGCATCCAAAATGACGCTTTAGTTGGTGGCAAGGTAGCTTGTGACGATCGCACCTCCGCTATGCATGTGACGATGTATTTGCTTGTTGGGTACAATAAAGAATTCATATATTCTTTGGTCAACCTACTGGCTATTATCAAGAAATATAAATGGCAGCTGAGGCAAAAGGCAAATCCCTAGAAGCTGGGTGTGGAATCGACCAATCGGAGTGAAGCACGGAGGAGAATGTGGTGTTATGAGCAGGAGAGGCGAAATTCGGTTCAGCCTCTTGATTTCGACCAATGGGAGCAAGGCGCGGATAAAAAAACGTGGTGTTTTGAGTTGGAGGGGCGAAATGAACATTGACCAATGGGAGGGGTTGTTGTTCAAAACGGAAGTTTGACTTTGAGTAAGCAGCAAACTGATCAAGAGGAGTCAGAAGCTGTTTGCGCTGCATTATTGTTTCTGCAGCTGTGATTGGCTGCTGTTCATGCGAAGCGTTCATCGCTTAGAGAGCAGCTACTCGCGCTGCTACATTTCGGGTGTTTGGATTGGCTGGTGATCGAGTTGGCAGTTGCTCTCAAGTGTTTGAGTGGGCAACTGCTCATGCCACGTGGAGAGTAGCGCGAGTGTTACCTGCTCGCGAATCGTTTTTAGTGCTGGTGGCGAAACCAGCGAGATGCTCGAATAAGTTCTGTTCTGAACAGCACTGACAGTTCGGATCAAAAGGACGTTCACGCCTCGACACCGAGAGGCACATGTGGCGAGTCACAGTTCGTTGAAAGCGAGAGCTCGCGACCAACTTTCGAACGGGCCTCATCGCAACCGTTCGGATTGAGCGCGAATAATATTTCTCGGATCGCCATCGTCGAGTTTGTTGACGCACGAACTTCAAAATGTTCCGTCGACGCGCTTGCCAGGTCAGGAAAGAAATTAGAGGGAAATTCAATATGTGCTCGCGCTGCGTAAACTGAAACAGGAAAAGTAGAACAGGATAGGAAAGGTTAGAATAGACTAGGCATAAAACAATTTGTGTTTGCTTGTTCAAAACATAACTTGAGTTGATTCTTCCTCCCACGCCTGCTGCAACAACGCTACCAGTCTTCAAAGTTTTTGACAATCTGCAAGTTACTCTCTCTACACGCTCGAACCCTTGGATAGGGGCTAACGTTAGTCAGGCACCCAAGGACCCTTGGAGGTGACCCCAAGGAGAGTGCTTGTAATGTTGTAAGAGGCGATTAGTAGCTAGGCTAGTGCATTCTAAGACTAACATTGCTGTCCCCTTCACTTGCCCCTTGCTATTTTGACACATCGTTGTCACGCTTGGGGCTGCAACCCCTTCGTGGAGAGAACGAATGGTTGTTGCTGGTGTGCAGTTTTGTCCTCCCGCGGGTATGCGGTTTCCACCTTGGTGGTGACCAGCCAGGCGGTGCCTTGGTACACTTGAAGAAGGGATGGTCTGGCTCCTTGCATTACCAACACACGAAAGATGAGCGACTTGCATCTCCATCCTTGCCATGCGTTTTCTCCCCAATGGACCCGTCCTTCCTGCTATTGCCCTTAGCACTTGGAGAAGGTGAGCGGTCTCGACGTGCTTGTCCAGCCATGCGAGGTGGACGCCGGTCACGATTATCTTTCGTGATGAGGTCATGATATATCTGCTCCTGAATCATCATCCGTTGCAAAGTGAAGCTGTCCGTCACGTTGTGTAGCATTGCCGAGTGCCTCATCTCCTCCCAATATGCCGGTAGTCCGGTAAGCAGGTTCAATGTGAATGTGTCCTCATCCACCATCTTCCCCGTTAGTGCCAACTTTTCCCGGATTGCAGTTGCGCGGTTCACGTACTCTTCCACTCTCTCTTGACTCCCCATTTTCATGTTGTCCAACTGCTTCAAGTGAGCGACCTTCGCCACCGAATCTTTGGCCTGGTAAGTATGCATCAAGTACTCCCAAGCTTCATATGACGGGCTGTAGGATTCCTAGAACATGTCCAGCTCTAGCTGAATCGTGGCGCTCACGCTGTGCAGTAGGACCCAAAAAGCGAGCACCGCACGCTGTGAATTATCCGCTTGTAGCATTTCCAGCCGCTCCATAGCGTCGTTAATGTCACCATCTCCCATGGTAACCGGATACTGCAGGGTCACAAAGAACTCCCACAGATTCGTGACACGAACGTTCATACGAAACCGTAGTGCCCACTCCCGGAAGTTGGAGCCATCAAACGGAGTGGTGGTGAACGCCTTGTCCACGGTTTCTCCAATCATTTTGCGTGACAGTAGTTCCTTGTCTTCTTCCGTATATTCACGTGGAGCGGGGTCGAAGAGAGTAGGTATCAAAATAGTAGTTGAGGGGCCTAGGGTTTGACCTAGGCGAGAGTGACGAGAGAGTTGAGTATCGAGAGAATTGAAAAGGAGAATGAGGGACTTCACTATAGGTTTGCAAGAACATATAGCAAAGGAACAAAGAAGGTGCACCACCTAACAAAGTTTATAATAACTACACTAACTACAGCTACAGGCAGTTACAGATATATTCTAACACTCCCCCATAACTGCCAAAAGCAGGAGTCTGTGCAGTGATACAACCTGGATGGGTACACCACGAACTGAGAAAACAGCAACAGCAGGCAACAGGCAAGGTTACAAAGCAGGTACAGCAACAAAGGGGGGGGGGGGGGGGGGGGGGGGGGCAGGTACTCCTGCCACCCCTTTACTCTCCTCCCCCCCCGACCACAGGAGGGGCGGCATGGAGAGAGAGGAGGCGGGCTGGCGCTGGCTGGTCACCCACTCCATCCCCTCACCCTCCCCCTCCCCCCCACACTACTGCAGGAGCAACAGAGGGGGGGCGAAAGGAGGAGGATGGGAAGGGGAGACCACACACCCGCCACCCCAATGCCACTCCCCTAGCTCCCCCACACCCTCACACCCTCCCCCACTGTGGCAGCTGCAGCAGTGGGAACGAAAGGAGGAGGGGGGGGGGGGGGGGGGGGGGGGCGACGCGCGGCCTCCCAGGGCGCCAAAGCAGGCGGCAGAAGGGGCGACGCTCGCCCCCCCCACGCGGCCCCCTCAGGTCGCCTCGACAGGCGACGGGAAAAAGAGGGGGGGGGGGGCGGTGCACGTGCCCCCGGTGCGCCGCGACAGACGACGGAGCATGGGTGGGGCAAGGCCGGGGCAGGGTCGAGGCAGGGTCGGGGCATAGCAGGGTGAGGGCCGCGATAGGGCCGCGACAGGGTCAGGGCAGGGCCGGGGTCAGGGCAGGTCCGGGACGGGGCCGCGACAGGGTCGGGGCAGAGCCGCGCCGAGGGGCCGATAGGGGCGGCGACGGGGCCGCGAAGGGGCTGCGAGGGGCCTGGAAGGGCGGCGACGGGCCGGTAAAGGCGGCGACGGGGCTGCGAAGGGGCCGCGAAGGGGCCGCGAAGGGCCTCGAAGGGCGGCGACGGGGCCGCGAAGGGGGTCGCGAGGGGCCACTAAGGGTCTCGCGAGGGGCACGCCACGGGGCGTGCAGTACACAGAGTAGCAGCGGAAGCAACAGGCCAGGAACGTAGTTTGCTCTGATAGCCTATCAAAATAGTAGTTGAGGGGCCTAGGGTTTGACCTAGGCGAGAGTGACGAGAGAGTTGAGTATCGAGAGAATTGAAAAGGAGAATGAGGGACTTCACTGTAGGTTTGCAAGAACATATAGCAAAGGAACAAAGAAGGTGCACCACCTAACAAAGTTTATAATAACTACACTAACTACAGCTACAGGCAGTTACAGATATATTCTAAAAGTAGGCACGGTTGACGGTCGAGGTAGCTGCACCGTGTGCCGCATATTCCCATTCTGTCTTCCAAGTTGACGTTCCAGCACTTCCACTTGATCACGTTGCATGGCGCCACTTGACTGCATTCCGTATCCCATCCGCCCCATGCTGTCCACATAGTGTGCGCCTATAGGTGGACGTGGTGCACGCGGAGGTACGTCATAGCCGCCATGAAGGTGAGACCTGGCCATGGGAGGAACTCCAATGGGATGGGAGTTGGTCGCAAGTCGTCGTAGTGGGGGAGCACCAATAGTGTAGGAGGCGAATCCCACACCTTCCACGCCCACTTCACCATTTCCGTCACCTTGATGCTCAATCTGTCCACTTCTCATTCCACCATGCACTGCACTCCCATACTTATCATTCCTCCCCCGTGCTTCCCTTTGCATGGATGATTGAGGTTCGGGATTGGCGCTCTCCTCTCCTTGGACAGATGCATCCCTCTATTTGGATGACTCTCCTCATTCAGGTATACCCATTTCCCCTTCACCATCAATTCCTGCATGAACATTTGCACGAGTTTGGTTAGTACGTGGAGTGCTTGAATGAGAGTGTCCACGTGTGGACGGATTGTTGGACTCATGAGATAACGTTGTCCTTGGCTGGATTGTTATTCCAAACTTGTCCCTTAACGAAGCTTAGAGTGCTGGTGGTGCCTTTGTAATCATGCTTTCCATGTGCTCATGCTGAGCCATGATGTCTTCTTCAATAGCCGCATATCCAGGATCCATTTCGCCATCGAAGTGCGCCATGACCTTGACAAAGCCGTCCACCAGGGCCTCAGAAGTCAGCGAAAAAAGGCTGATTTAGGGTCTGGACGCTGATTTCTCAAACATATGGCTGATGTGTTGGCTGATAATTCAGTTTTTTTTTTTATTGTGTTGGCTGATTCTTCAGGTTTTTTTTTTAAGTATTGGCTGATTTTCCAGCGTTTTTTTACAA
The DNA here is from genome assembly GCA_948144175.1 of Closterium sp. NIES-65. Lineage (NCBI taxonomy): Eukaryota > Viridiplantae > Streptophyta > Zygnematophyceae > Desmidiales > Closteriaceae > Closterium > Closterium sp. NIES-65. Next base: position 472,245 of record CANXME010002035.1, read on the forward strand.
GTGTCCGCTGATTGATCAGACTTGTAACGAGAGTGTAGGCTGAACTCACGCTATTAGAGATTCGTGCCGGAGCCGTGCTTTTCGGCTGTCCGGGTACATCCACCGTCAATCACGCAAAAGTTGCCACGTACAGCGCCGACGCGGCGGGAAAACGAATTTCCCCGACGAGTCGGTTGCTTCGTTGTCACCGACAGAATGCTTCAATTGATGTGATTGGTTATTTAACCAATCACATCACTTATGCGCCATTCACCAACCACCAGGGCAGCACAGCACAGCACCTGCTAAACTTAATGAACAAAGTGCTTAAACATAGATCAGCCTGCGTTTTTTTTAGTGAGGCTGATTAGTCAGCGTTTTTTTTAGGTGACTTGTCTGAAATTTCAGAATTGTTTTTTTTAACCAACTCTGATTGATCAGCCTAGCGTAGCCTGCTAAGGCTGATGTCTCAGCCAAGCTAAAATCGAATTTGAGGCCCTGCCGTCCACCAAGTGTGCGGTAAACGCGCGGTTGTAACCAACAGCGAACACCAGGTGTACGAAAGTGTAGACCGGGTGTCCGGTACTCTAACTGTATGCAGGTACCTATCCGAAGTGAATGCCAGTAAATTCCTAAACCAGTTTTGGCAGCATGCCCCTTAGAGTAGCTCTGATACCATGCTAGAAAGGCATAGTGCCAACGTAGCGGAAACGTGTTTGTAGAAAAGAACAAGATAGAAATCTTGCATTGATCACTGAAAAGTAGAATGATAACACAATGATTACTCAATGATGATGAAGAAGTGACATAGCAAGGTATATATGCATCCAGCTACCCCTTCAGAATGACCCATTCACACCAATAATCGTGTATCAATAATTGTACCCTCTACCCTCCAATAATGCTGACTTCCAATTATTCTGGCCCTACAATAATTGTGACAATTATTGTAGGTCTTGGAGGCTTATAAAGGGGACTACACTAAAACCAAAGAGCACACCAGTATACAGTATTCGCTATATTGTATTCGGATTTCCAACATAGAACCCCAAATTGGAAAAAAAAACACACACACATACGCACGCACGCACATATACGTACATATCATTTATATATACAATATTGGTATGGTAGCGTTTTTTCGACATTCACACTCAGCTGTCGAACGGAAATTGCTACTTGTCAATGTTGAAACATACCTTATCCTTCAGCCAAGTTGTCTTCAATAATCTGAAGCTGCTCGTCAAAGCTTAACACATTGGCAACCACCTCCTTTTCTTGGACCTGTGCATCCACCTTGACAGCCGCGCTCAGCTCCTCTTTCCCCACCACCTCCTCCCGGATGGCCTGCAGCTCGTTGGCGACGTGTGCCATGCTTGGGCGGGTTGCAGAGCGATCTGCAGTGCAGGAGAGGGCGAGCCGTGCCACGCGCAGCACAGCGTCTGCAGGGGCGTCCATGGTGGGGTGGTTGAGGCTGCCCAAGTCCTCCGAGGAGAGGCAGTTGGATGCCTGAGGGAGTGGAGCGGGCGGGAGAAATAAAAATCAGAGTAAGGTGAGCAAGGTCAACAAGGTGTGGACAGAACACCGGTTGGCATCATTGAGAAAGTGCTACCTGAGCTCTTTTGTACATTCTAGCTGTGAGGCGTCTTCGTTTTTGGACCCAGAGCACGCACAAGCCGCGCAATTACGGGGATTTATTTTGCTGCCCGGGTGGTAACCACAGAATTCACCTGCCCAGACTGTAGCAAAGTGTTTTCCCGCCAAATATTTCCAGGTGGCGATGCATAAGACTTAACAACAACCAACCACTAGGCAGCGGACACGGTTGTTCCCTTCTGTTATTGAGAGGACACCATCACAGAAAACCTGGTCTCTTGGATAGGATGCTTACCCATCTTTACTTTTGAGTCCACTCAGAACTCAACTTGGTGTTCCCTTCTGCTATAGAGAGGACACCATCACAGAACACCTGGTCTCTTGGATAGAATGCTTACCCATTTTGAGGTGCCTCAAACCTTTGTTCCCTTCTGCTATTGAGAGGACATCATCACAAATACCTGGTCTCTATTTTATATAGAGAATGCTTACCCATTTTGTGATCAGCTGGCCCTCTCCATCAGCCTCCACGAATGGTGGGCGTCCCGTAAACACGACCAGCATGAGCACTCCAAAGCTGAGAAGAAGAGTTAAAATGCACATGATGATCAAAGCACACGATGCAGAGTAAGAGCCAGAGATGGAGGCACTTCACATAAACCTTGCCACCTAGATGCAGTGTGCACAGGTTCATGGATTGCACAGGTTCATGGATTGCACTTGATCATGGATTGCACTTGTTCATGGATTGCACTTGATCATGGATTGCACTTGTTCATAGATTGCACGGGTTCATGGATTGCACTGGTTCATGGATTGCACTTGATCATGGATTGCACTTGATCATGGATTGCACTTGTTCATGGATTGCACGGATTCATGGATTGCACTGGTTCATGGATTGCACTTGATCATGGATTGCACTTGTTCATAGATTGCACAGGTTCATGGATTACACTGGTTCATGGATTGCACTTGATCATGGATTGCACTTGATCATGGATTGCACTTGTTCATGGATTGCACAGGTTCATGGATTGCACTGGTTCATGGATTGCACTTGTTCATGGATTGCACTTGACCATGGATTGCACTTGTTCATAGATTGCACAGGTTCATAGATTGCACTTGTTCATGGATTGCACTTGTTCATGGATTGCACTCGTTCATGGATTGCACTTGTTCATGGATTGCACATGTTCATAAATTGCAAATGTTAATGGATTGCACATGTGCACACATAGCACTTGAAGCCTCCTCAAATGCTTTTATAGGATATCCTGTTAAGATTTCTAAGGGTCTCCAGCCTCACCTAGGGATGAGCAAGGTGGCGAACACCTGTTCGGTTCGCCTCGAACGTGTTCGAGGCGAACCGAACAGGTATTTTTTTTTTGCTTAAAATGTTCGCCGAACAGTGTTCGATGTTCGCCCGAACACGTTCGTGTTCGGGCCGCCGCTGCAATTTGCCCGTGACGAACACGAACACTGTTCGAGGTTCGCCCGAACACGCCTTCACAGGCGAACGGCGAACACCATTTTTTGCTCAAAGTGTTCGCCGAACCGAACTTTGTTCGGTTCGGGAAAAGATGATGTTCGAGCGAACTCGAACCCAAACGTGTTCGAGTTCGCCATTTGCTCATCCCTAGCCTCACCTGTACACATCCCTGCCTCACCTGTACACATCACTGGCAGTGGTAGCCTTGCATGTGCTGAAGTAGGCCGGATCCACATAGCCCGGTGTGCCCATGACACGCGTCGTGCTTACAGAAGTGCCCTTTTCCATCCTCACCAGCCCAAAGTCTGCAATCTTTGCCTGGTTATGAGAGACATTGTAGCATGAGGGATGAAGAGCAGAGCATGATAGATGGTTGCATGTGTTAAAATTCACAACAGAACATGACTTCATGCTCGGGGCAAACATGAAGGTGTTAGCTCCCAAAACACCACTTTTCCTGAAAGTGTTCGTGTTCACATCTTACCCATACCTACTTGTAACCTCAAACACATAAACACTTTATTCTGAGAAGAATTGTTCGTGGCGAAACTGAATTCGAATGCGTTCAGTTTGATTTCGTAAGTGTTCGTAAGGGTTCGAGGCAAACACGCTTGAGTTTGGATTATGCTCAACTTCGCTGTGCCACTCAGGATTTGGTCCCGTTCTCATTAGGTACCTTTTCCAGACTCGAATGCATATGCTGGCAAATTAAAAAAACCGGGGTACTCATTCAACATGCCTCGGAAAGAGATTTAAGTGGTGGCAACTCTTGCAGTTTTGCCCTGTGAACGCACAAGTGCTAAAGAACACACGGAACGCTACGATAGTCGAAGTGGAGTGACTCTCCCCACAAAGCACACCACGTAACTGGGCCATCAAAGGTTAACCCGTGATGCCCATTAGGTTGAACGGGCACCCCATTTTGAAACAACTATGCCTTCGCCAAAAAAAATATTATGGTATTCAAACGATCGTCCGCAACCAAGCTTGCCTGCATGTCGTCGGTGATGAGTACATTGCCAGGATTGATGTCGCGATGCACGATGCCAAAGCTGTGGAGGTACTCCAAGCCCCGTCCCAAGCCGATGAGAATGTCCAGCCGCTGCTTCAGAGTCAGCGGGCGCTCGGCATCTGCAAAAAATAAATGGCAGCATGAGTGGCAAAGAAGATGAGTGGCAGAGGATGAGTGGCAGAGGGCAGGCTACATCTCAAGGATGTGTGGTACAACATCTTTGTGACACAGCGTATTTGTGGCAAGCTGCTTCACAGCCAGAGGGACACACTGCTTGTGCAAGGATGCACAACATATTTGGAACAGCATATGAGAGGCACTGGAAATGAGCGGATGGCATATCAGTGGCACAGCATGAGTGGCACAGCATATGACAGGCACATCAAAACATGCGAGGCACAAAAAGAGATCACAATGGAGTGGAGTGGCCCCCTTACTTGGATCAATCCATTCGCGAAGGTCGCCATTGGGCACGTATTCATAGATGAGAACTTGCTCCGGCCGTGACCTCAAGTCGCCTCCGATCGCAAACCCAAGAAGCCTCACAATGCTGGGATGGTTCTTGTCGGCCATCTGCTGGATCTGACCCACACAGCCAGAGAGGAAGGGTGAGATGCAGGGAAGAGGAACAGATTGAAAAATGGGACCAACAAACACATTCAACCAAGGATGCAAATGCAAAGCGAAGAAGGAAAGACACAATTTATATATAGACTAGAAACCGATGCATTGTGAGTATACAAAAATATCTAGGCAAGGAATGGGAAATGTCACTTAGGCCACAGAGACACGCCATTGTATTATGGTTCACCGTGGCTCACCACAGATCACTGAGCACCATATCCGCGCCTCACTTACCTCCCTTTGGAAGTCCACGTCAATCAGCCTGGCGCGCTTCACAGCCCACACGGTGGTGCCATCGCGGGGAGACATGCCCTTGTACACATCGCCAAAGGCACCCGAGCCCAGCTGGTTGTCTTTTGCCCAGTCATTGGTGGCCTTGACGACCTCCTCTATTGAGAACTCCGTACAGTGGGAGGCTGCCAGGCTGCCATCCGCGCCTGCTCAAGGTGTCAGAGGTGATAGGAGGCACATGAGACCAGCTGGTGGTCATGGGACCAGTCACTGGTGGCCTTGACGACCTCTTCTATTGACAAATCCGTGCAATGCGAGGCTGCCAGGCTGCTGCCAGTGCCTGCTCATGGTGTCAGAGGTGAAAGAAGGGCAGAGGGGTGCAGGGAGATAGGCTTGAGCACGAATTGGATTGAGTAGTTGTGAGTCGAGCATGATTATACTAGCAGACCTGCATGGTCATGTCACCGCTTATGTAGTGAAAACATTGTACTCCTCTTAACGCTATGTTGCAAACAGCCACACACAACTGCATCATCAACAGAGTTTGGTTAATCAGAGTATACCCTTCCTGCGCCGGACGTAAAGCAGAGTGGCGCCCAGAAGCAGGAGAAGGACCACAGCAGCAACAACAATGCCAATGATGACTCCCACTGACATTCCACCTCCATCCCCTGTTGAAGGAGAATCGCTGTTGCTGAAACTGGTGCTGCTGCTGCCGCTGCTGCCTTTGCTGATTTCTGCGAATGACATGAGCATGGGTCCACGCAAGCAGTGGGGATTGCTGCAAGCTGATCATTCACAGAGATAGCAACATGCGAAAGGTTCCATTCTCAACATGCCTTGTACTGTCCAGCACCGTGCAATCAACATGCCTTGTACTGTCCAGCACCGTGCAATCAACATGCCTTGTACTGTACAGCACCGTGCAATCAACATGCCTTGTACTGTCCAGCACCGTGCAATCAACATGCCTTGTACTGTCCAGCACCGTGCAATCAACATGCCTTGTACTGTACAGCACCGTGCAATCAACATGCCTTGTACTGTACAGCACCGTGCAATCAACATGCCTTGTACTGTACAGCACCGTGCAATCAACATGCCTTGTACTGTCCAGCACCGTGCAATCAACATGCCTTGTACTGTCCAGCACCGTGCAATCAACATGCCTTGTACTGTACAGCACCGTGCAATCAACATGCCTTGTACTGTACAGCACCGTGCAATCAACATGCCTTGTACTGTCCAGCACCGTGCAATCAACATGCCTTGTACTGTCCAGCACCGTGCAATCAACATGCCTTGTACTGTACAGCACCGTGCAATCAACATGCCTTGTACTGTACAGCACCGTGCAATCAACATGCCTTGTACTGTACAGCACCGTGCAATCAACATGCCTTGTACTGTCCAGCACCGTGCAATCAACATGCCTTGTACTGTCCAGCACCGTGCAATCAACATGCCTTGTACTGTACAGCACCGTGCAATCAACATGCCTTGTACTGTACAGCACCGTGCAATCAACATGCCTTGTACTGTACAGCACCGTGCAATCAACATGCCTTGTACTTTACAGCACCGTGCAATCAACATGCCTTGTACTTTACAGCACCGTGCAATCAACATGCCTTGTACTTTACAGCACCGTGCAATCAACATGCCTTGTACTGTCCAGCACCGTGCAATCAACATGCCTTGTACTGTACAGCACCGTGCAATCAACATGCCTTGTACTGTACAGCACCGTGCAATCAACATGCCTTGTACTGTCCAGCACCGTGCAATCAACATGCCTTGTACTGTACAGCACCGTGCAATCAACATGCCTTGTACTGTACAGCACCGTGCAATCAACATGCCTTGTACTGTACAGCACCGTGCAATCAACATGCCTTGTACTGTCCAGCACCGTGCAATCAACATGCCTTGTACTGTCCGGCACCGTGCAATCAACATGCCTTGTACTGTCCAGCACCGTGCAATCAACATGCCTTGTACTGTACAGCACCGTGCAATCAACATGCCTTGTACTGTCCAGCACCGTGCAATCAACATGCCTTGTACTGTCCAGCACCGTGCAATCAACATGCCTTGTACTGTACAGCACCGTGCAATCAACATGCCTTGTACTGTACAGCACCGTGCAATCAACATGCCTTGTACTGTACAGCACCGTGCAATCAACATGCCTTGTACTGTCCAGCACCGTGCAATCAACATGCCTTGTACTGTCCAGCACCGTGCAATCAACATGCCTTGTACTGTACAGCACCGTGCAATCAACATGCCTTGTACTGTACAGCACCGTGCAATCAACATGCCTTGTACTGTACAGCACCGTGCAATCAACATGCCTTGTACTTTACAGCACCGTGCAACCAACATGCCTTGTACTTTACAGCACCGTGCAATCAACATGCCTTGTACTTTACAGCACCGTGCAATCAACATGCCTTGTACTTTACAGCACCGTGCAATCCCATGCCTTGTACTGTACAGCACCGTGCAATCAACATGCCTTGTACTGTACAGCACCGTGCAATCAACATGCCTTGTACTTTACAGCACCGTGCAATCCCATGCCTTGTACTGTACAGCACCGTGCAATCAACATGCCTTGTACTGTACAGCACCGTGCAATCAACATGCCTTGTACTGTACAGCACCGTGCAATCAACATGCCTTGTACTGTACAGCACCGTGCAATCAACATGCCTTGTACTGTACAGCACCGTGCAATCAACATGCCTTGTACTGTCCAGCACCGTGCAATCAACATGCCTTGTACTGTACAGCACCGTGCAATCAACATGCCTTGTACTGTCCAGCACCGTGCAATCAACATGCCTTGTACTGTCCAGCACCGTGCAATCAACATGCCTTGTACTGTACAGCACCGTGCAATCAACATGCCTTGTACTGTACAGCACCGTGCAATCAACATGCCTTGTACTGTACAGCACCGTGCAATCAACATGCCTTGTACTGTCCAGCACCGTGCAATCAACATGCCTTGTACTGTCCAGCACCGTGCAATCAACATGCCTTGTACTGTACAGCACCGTGCAATCAACATGCCTTGTACTGTACAGCACCGTGCAATCAACATGCCTTGTACTGTACAGCACCGTGCAATCAACATGCCTTGTACTGTACAGCACCGTGCAATCAACATGCCTTGTACTGTCCAGCACCGTGCAATCAACATGCCTTGTACTGTACAGCACCGTGCAATCAACATGCCTTGTACTGTCCAGCACCGTGCAATCAACATGCCTTGTACTGTCCAGCACCGTGCAATCAACATGCCTTGTACTGTACAGCACCGTGCAATCAACATGCCTTGTACTGTACAGCACCGTGCAATCAACATGCCTTGTACTGTACAGCACCGTGCAATCAACATGCCTTGTACTGTCCAGCACCGTGCAATCAACATGCCTTGTACTGTCCAGCACCGTGCAATCAACATGCCTTGTACTGTACAGCACCGTGCAATCAACATGCCTTGTACTGTACAGCACCGTGCAATCAACATGCCTTGTACTTTACAGCACCGTGCAATCAACATGCCTTGTACTGTACAGCACCGTGCAATCAACATGCCTTGTACTTTACAGCACCGTGCAATCAACATGCCTTGTACTTTACAGCACCGTGCAATCAACATGCCTTGTACTTTACAGCACCGTGCAATCAACATGCCTTGTACTGTCCAGCACCGTGCAATCAACATGCCTTGTACTGTACAGCACCGTGCAATCAACATGCCTTGTACTGTACAGCACCGTGCAATCAACATGCCTTGTACAGTCCAGCACCGTGCAATCAACATGCCTTGTACTGTACAGCACCGTGCAATCAACATGCCTTGTACTGTACAGCACCGTGCAATCAACATGCCTTGTACTGTACAGCACCGTGCAATCAACATGCCTTGTACTGTCCAGCACCGTGCAATCAACATGCCTTGTACTGTCCAGCACCGTGCAATCAACATGCCTTGTACTGTACAGCACCGTGCAATCAACATGCCTTGTACTGTCCAGCACCGTGCAATCAACATGCCTTGTACTGTCCAGCACCGTGCAATCAACATGCCTTGTACTGTACAGCACCGTGCAATCAACATGCCTTGTACTGTACAGCACCGTGCAATCAACATGCCTTGTACTGTACAGCACCGTGCAATCAACATGCCTTGTACTGTCCAGCACCGTGCAATCAACATGCCTTGTACTGTCCAGCACCGTGCAATCAACATGCCTTGTACTGTACAGCACCGTGCAATCAACATGCCTTGTACTGTACAGCACCGTGCAATCAACATGCCTTGTACTGTACAGCACCGTGCAATCAACATGCCTTGTACTTTACAGCACCGTGCAATCAACATGCCTTGTACTTTACAGCACCGTGCAATCAACATGCCTTGTACTTTACAGCACCGTGCAATCAACATGCCTTGTACTTTACAGCACCGTGCAATCCCATGCCTTGTACTGTACAGCACCGTGCAATCAACATGCCTTGTACTGTACAGCACCGTGCAATCAACATGCCTTGTACTTTACAGCACCGTGCAATCCCATGCCTTGTACTGTACAGCACCGTGCAATCAACATGCCTTGTACTGTACAGCACCGTGCAATCAACATGCCTTGTACTGTACAGCACCGTGCAATCAACATGCCTTGTACTGTACAGCACCGTGCAATCAACATGCCTTGTACTGTACAGCACCGTGCAATCAACATGCCTTGTACTGTCCAGCACCGTGCAATCAACATGCCTTGTACTGTACAGCACCGTGCAATCAACATGCCTTGTACTGTCCAGCACCGTGCAATCAACATGCCTTGTACTGTCCAGCACCGTGCAATCAACATGCCTTGTACTGTACAGCACCGTGCAATCAACATGCCTTGTACTTTACAGCACCGTGCAATCAACATGCCTTGTACTGTACAGCACCGTGCAATCAACATGCCTTGTACTGTCCAGCACCGTGCAATCAACATGCCTTGTACTGTCCAGCACCGTGCAATCAACATGCCTTGTACTGTACAGCACCGTGCAATCAACATGCCTTGTACTGTACAGCACCGTGCAATCAACATGCCTTGTACTGTACAGCACCGTGCAATCAACATGCCTTGTACTGTCCAGCACCGTGCAATCAACATGCCTTGTACTGTCCAGCACCGTGCAATCAACATGCCTTGTACTGTACATCACCGTGCAATCAACATGCCTTGTACTGTACAGCACCGTGCAATCAACATGCCTTGTACTGTACAGCACCGTGCAATCAACATGCCTTGTACTGTACAGCACCGTGCAATCAACATGCCTTGTACTGTCCAGCACCGTGCAATCAACATGCCTTGTACTGTACAGCACCGTGCAATCAACATGCCTTGTACTGTCCAGCACCGTGCAATCAACATGCCTTGTACTGTCCAGCACCGTGCAATCAACATGCCTTGTACTGTACAGCACCGTGCAATCAACATGCCTTGTACTGTACAGCACCGTGCAATCAACATGCCTTGTACTGTACAGCACCGTGCAATCAAAATGCCTTGTACTGTCCAGCACCGTGCAATCAACATGCCTTGTACTGTCCAGCACCGTGCAATCAACATGCCTTGTACTGTACAGCACCGTGCAATCAACATGCCTTGTACTGTACAGCACCGTGCAATCAACATGCCTTGTACTTTACAGCACCGTGCAATCAACATGCCTTGTACTGTACAGCACCGTGCAATCAACATGCCTTGTACTTTACAGCACCGTGCAATCAACATGCCTTGTACTTTACAGCACCGTGCAATCAACATGCCTTGTACTTTACAGCACCGTGCAATCAACATGCCTTGTACTGTCCAGCACCGTGCAATCAACATGCCTTGTACTGTACAGCACCGTGCAATCAACATGCCTTGTACTGTACAGCACCGTGCAATCAACATGCCTTGTACTGTACAGCACCGTGCAATCAACATGCCTTGTACTGTCCAGCACCGTGCAATCAACATGCCTTGTACTGTCCAGCACCGTGCAATCAACATGCCTTGTACTGTACATCACCGTGCAATCAACATGCCTTGTACTGTACAGCACCGTGCAATCAACATGCCTTGTACTGTACAGCACCGTGCAATCAACATGCCTTGTACTGTACAGCACCGTGCAATCAACATGCCTTGTACTGTCCAGCACCGTGCAATCAACATGCCTTGTACTGTACAGCACCGTGCAATCAACATGCCTTGTACTGTCCAGCACCGTGCAATCAACATGCCTTGTACTGTCCAGCACCGTGCAATCAACATGCCTTGTACTGTACAGCACCGTGCAATCAACATGCCTTGTACTGTACAGCACCGTGCAATCAACATGCCTTGTACTGTACAGCACCGTGCAATCAAAATGCCTTGTACTGTCCAGCACCGTGCAATCAACATGCCTTGTACTGTCCAGCACCGTGCAATCAACATGCCTTGTACTGTACAGCACCGTGCAATCAACATGCCTTGTACTGTACAGCACCGTGCAATCAACATGCCTTGTACTTTACAGCACCGTGCAATCAACATGCCTTGTACTGTACAGCACCGTGCAATCAACATGCCTTGTACTTTACAGCACCGTGCAATCAACATGCCTTGTACTTTACAGCACCGTGCAATCAACATGCCTTGTACTTTACAGCACCGTGCAATCAACATGCCTTGTACTGTCCAGCACCGTGCAATCAACATGCCTTGTACTGTACAGCACCGTGCAATCAACATGCCTTGTACTGTACAGCACCGTGCAATCAACATGCCTTGTACTGTCCAGCACCGTGCAATCAACATGCCTTGTACTGTACAGCACCGTGCAATCAACATGCCTTGTACTGTACAGCACCGTGCAATCAACATGCCTTGTACTGTACAGCACCGTGCAATCAACATGCCTTGTACTGTCCAGCACCGTGCAATCAACATGCCTTGTACTGTCCAGCACCGTGCAATCAACATGCCTTGTACTGTACAGCACCGTGCAATCAACATGCCTTGTACTGTCCAGCACCGTGCAATCAACATGCCTTGTACTGTACAGCACCGTGCAATCAACATGCCTTGTACTGTACAGCACCGTGCAATCAACATGCCTTGTACTGTCCAGCACCGTGCAATCAACATGCCTTGTACTGTACAGCACCGTGCAATCAACATGCCTTGTACTGTCCAGCACCGTGCAATCAACATGCCTTGTACTGTTCAGCACCGTGCAATCAACATGCCTTGTACTGTACAGCACCGTGCAATCAACATGCCTTGTACTGTACAGCACCGTGCAATCAACATGCCTTGTACTGTACAGCACCGTGCAATCAACATGCCTTGTACTGTCCAGCACCGTGCAATCAACATGCCTTGTACTGTCCAGCACCGTGCAATCAACATGCCTTGTACTGTACAGCACCGTGCAATCAACATCCCTTGTACTGTACAGCACCGTGCAATCAACATGCCTTGTACTGTACAGCACCGTGCAATCAACATGCCTTGTACTTTACAGCACCGTGCAATCAACATGCCTTGTACTTTACAGCACCGTGCAATCAACATGCCTTGTACTTTACAGCACCGTGCAATCAACATGCCTTGTACTTTACAGCACCGTGCAATCCCATGCCTTGTACTGTACAGCACCGTGCAATCAACATGCCTTGTACTGTACAGCACCGTGCAATCAACATGCCTTGTACTGTCCAGCACCGTGCAATCAACATGCCTTGTACTGTACAGCACCGTGCAATCAACATGCCTTGTACTGTACAGCACCGTGCAATCAACATGCCTTGTACTGTACAGCACCGTGCAATCAACATGCCTTGTACTGTCCAGCACCGTGCAATCAACATGCCTTGTACTGTCCAGCACCGTGCAATCAACATGCCTTGTACTGTACAGCACCGTGCAATCAACATGCCTTGTACTGTCCAGCACCGTGCAATCAACATGCCTTGTACTGTACAGCACCGTGCAATCAACATGCCTTGTACTGTACAGCACCGTGCAATCAACATGCCTTGTACTGTCCAGCACCGTGCAATCAACATGCCTTGTACTGTACAGCACCGTGCAATCAACATGCCTTGTACTGTCCAGCACCGTGCAATCAACATGCCTTGTACTGTCCAGCACCGTGCAATCAACATGCCTTGTACTGTACAGCACCGTGCAATCAACATGCCTTGTACTGTACAGCACCGTGCAATCAACATGCCTTGTACTGTACAGCACCGTGCAATCAACATGCCTTGTACTGTCCAGCACCGTGCAATCAACATGCCTTGTACTGTCCAGCACCGTGCAATCAACATGCCTTGTACTGTACAGCACCGTGCAATCAACATCCCTTGTACTGTACAGCACCGTGCAATCAACATGCCTTGTACTGTACAGCACCGTGCAATCAACATGCCTTGTACTTTACAGCACCGTGCAATCAACATGCCTTGTACTTTACAGCACCGTGCAATCAACATGCCTTGTACTTTACAGCACCGTGCAATCAACATGCCTTGTACTTTACAGCACCGTGCAATCCCATGCCTTGTACTGTACAGCACCGTGCAATCAACATGCCTTGTACTGTACAGCACCGTGCAATCAACATGCCTTGTACTTTACAGCACCGTGCAATCCCATGCCTTGTACTGTACAGCACCGTGCAATCAACATGCCTTGTAATGTACAGCACCGTGCAATCAACATGCCTTGTACTGTACAGCACCGTGCAATCAACATGCCTTGTACTGTACAGCACCGTGCAATCAACATGCCTTGTACTGTACAGCACCGTGCAATCAACATGCCTTGTACTGTCCAGCACCGTGCAATCAACATGCCTTGTACTGTACAGCACCGTGCAATCAACATGCCTTGTACTGTACAGCACCGTGCAATCAACATGCCTTGTACTGTACAGCACCGTGCAATCAACATGCCTTGTACTGTCCAGCACCGTGCAATCAACATGCCTTGTACTGTCCAGCACCGTGCAATCAACATGCCTTGTACTGTACAGCACCGTGCAATCAACATGCCTTGTACTGTACAGCACCGTGCAATCAACATGCCTTGTACTGTACAGCACCGTGCAATCAACATGCCTTGTACTTTACAGCACCGTGCAATCAACATGCCTTGTACTTTACAGCATCGTGCAATCAACATGCCTTGTACTTTACAGCACCGTGCAATCAACATGCCTTGTACTTTACAGCACCGTGCAATCCCATGCCTTGTACTGTACAGCACCGTGCAATCAACATGCCTTGTACTGTACAGCACCGTGCAATCAACATGCCTTGTACTTTACAGCACCGTGCAATCCCATGCCTTGTACTGTACAGCACCGTGCAATCAACATGCCTTGTACTGTACAGCACCGTGCAATCAACATGCCTTGTACTGTACAGCACCGTGCAATCAACATGCCTTGTACTGTACAGCACCGTGCAATCAACATGCCTTGTACTGTACAGCACCGTGCAATCAACATGCCTTGTACTGTCCAGCACCGTGCAATCAACATGCCTTGTACTGTACAGCACCGTGCAATCAACATGCCTTGTACTGTCCAGCACCGTGCAATCAACATGCCTTGTACTGTCCAGCACCGTGCAATCAACATGCCTTGTACTGTACAGCACCGTGCAATCAACATGCCTTGTACTTTACAGCACCGTGCAATCAACATGCCTTGTACTGTACAGCACCGTGCAATCAACATGCCTTGTACTGTCCAGCACCGTGCAATCAACATGCCTTGTACTGTCCAGCACCGTGCAATCAACATGCCTTGTACTGTACAGCACCGTGCAATCAACATGCCTTGTACTGTACAGCACCGTGCAATCAACATGCCTTGTACTGTACAGCACCGTGCAATCAACATGCCTTGTACTGTCCAGCACCGTGCAATCAACATGCCTTGTACTGTCCAGCACCGTGCAATCAACATGCCTTGTACTGTACATCACCGTGCAATCAACATGCCTTGTACTGTACAGCACCGTGCAATCAACATGCCTTGTACTGTACAGCACCGTGCAATCAACATGCCTTGTACTGTACAGCACCGTGCAATCAACATGCCTTGTACTGTCCAGCACCGTGCAATCAACATGCCTTGTACTGTACAGCACCGTGCAATCAACATGCCTTGTACTGTCCAGCACCGTGCAATCAACATGCCTTGTACTGTCCAGCACCGTGCAATCAACATGCCTTGTACTGTACAGCACCGTGCAATCAACATGCCTTGTACTGTACAGCACCGTGCAATCAACATGCCTTGTACTGTACAGCACCGTGCAATCAACATGCCTTGTACTGTCCAGCACCGTGCAATCAACATGCCTTGTACTGTCCAGCACCGTGCAATCAACATGCCTTGTACTGTACAGCACCGTGCAATCAACATGCCTTGTACTGTACAGCACCGTGCAATCAACATGCCTTGTACTTTACAGCACCGTGCAATCAACATGCCTTGTACTGTACAGCACCGTGCAATCAACATGCCTTGTACTTTACAGCACCGTGCAATCAACATGCCTTGTACTTTACAGCACCGTGCAATCAACATGCCTTGTACTTTACAGCACCGTGCAATCAACATGCCTTGTACTGTCCAGCACCGTGCAATCAACATGCCTTGTACTGTACAGCACCGTGCAATCAACATGCCTTGTACTGTACAGCACCGTGCAATCAACATGCCTTGTACTGTCCAGCACCGTGCAATCAACATGCCTTGTACTGTACAGCACCGTGCAATCAACATGCCTTGTACTGTACAGCACCGTGCAATCAACATGCCTTGTACTGTACAGCACCGTGCAATCAACATGCCTTGTACTGTCCAGCACCGTGCAATCAACATGCCTTGTACTGTCCAGCACCGTGCAATCAACATGCCTTGTACTGTACAGCACCGTGCAATCAACATGCCTTGTACTGTCCAGCACCGTGCAATCAACATGCCTTGTACTGTACAGCACCGTGCAATCAACATGCCTTGTACTGTACAGCACCGTGCAATCAACATGCCTTGTACTGTCCAGCACCGTGCAATCAACATGCCTTGTACTGTACAGCACCGTGCAATCAACATGCCTTGTACTGTCCAGCACCGTGCAATCAACATGCCTTGTACTGTCCAGCACCGTGCAATCAACATGCCTTGTACTGTACAGCACCGTGCAATCAACATGCCTTGTACTGTACAGCACCGTGCAATCAACATGCCTTGTACTGTACAGCACCGTGCAATCAACATGCCTTGTACTGTCCAGCACCGTGCAATCAACATGCCTTGTACTGTCCAGCACCGTGCAATCAACATGCCTTGTACTGTACAGCACCGTGCAATCAACATGCCTTGTACTGTACAGCACCGTGCAATCAACATGCCTTGTACTGTACAGCACCGTGCAATCAACATGCCTTGTACTTTACAGCACCGTGCAATCAACATGCCTTGTACTTTACAGCACCGTGCAATCAACATGCCTTGTACTTTACAGCACCGTGCAATCAACATGCCTTGTACTTTACAGCACCGTGCAATCCCATGCCTTGTACTGTACAGCACCGTGCAATCAACATGCCTTGTACTGTACAGCACCGTGCAATCAACATGCCTTGTACTTTACAGCACCGTGCAATCCCATGCCTTGTACTGTACAGCACCGTGCAATCAACATGCCTTGTACTGTACAGCACCGTGCAATCAACATGCCTTGTACTGTACAGCACCGTGCAATCAACATGCCTTGTACTGTACAGCACCGTGCAATCAACATGCCTTGTACTGTACAGCACCGTGCAATCAACATGCCTTGTACTGTCCAGCACCGTGCAATCAACATGCCTTGTACTGTACAGCACCGTGCAATCAACATGCCTTGTACTGTCCAGCACCGTGCAATCAACATGCCTTGTACTGTCCAGCACCGTGCAATCAACATGCCTTGTACTGTACAGCACCGTGCAATCAACATGCCTTGTACTTTACAGCACCGTGCAATCAACATGCCTTGTACTGTACAGCACCGTGCAATCAACATGCCTTGTACTGTCCAGCACCGTGCAATCAACATGCCTTGTACTGTCCAGCACCGTGCAATCAACATGCCTTGTACTGTACAGCACCGTGCAATCAACATGCCTTGTACTGTACAGCACCGTGCAATCAACATGCCTTGTACTGTACAGCACCGTGCAATCAACATGCCTTGTACTGTCCAGCACCGTGCAATCAACATGCCTTGTACTGTCCAGCACCGTGCAATCAACATGCCTTGTACTGTACATCACCGTGCAATCAACATGCCTTGTACTGTACAGCACCGTGCAATCAACATGCCTTGTACTGTACAGCACCGTGCAATCAACATGCCTTGTACTGTACAGCACCGTGCAATCAACATGCCTTGTACTGTCCAGCACCGTGCAATCAACATGCCTTGTACTGTACAGCACCGTGCAATCAACATGCCTTGTACTGTCCAGCACCGTGCAATCAACATGCCTTGTACTGTCCAGCACCGTGCAATCAACATGCCTTGTACTGTACAGCACCGTGCAATCAACATGCCTTGTACTGTACAGCACCGTGCAATCAACATGCCTTGTACTGTACAGCACCGTGCAATCAACATGCCTTGTACTGTCCAGCACCGTGCAATCAACATGCCTTGTACTGTCCAGCACCGTGCAATCAACATGCCTTGTACTGTACAGCACCGTGCAATCAACATGCCTTGTACTGTACAGCACCGTGCAATCAACATGCCTTGTACTTTACAGCACCGTGCAATCAACATGCCTTGTACTGTACAGCACCGTGCAATCAACATGCCTTGTACTTTACAGCACCGTGCAATCAACATGCCTTGTACTTTACAGCACCGTGCAATCAACATGCCTTGTACTTTACAGCACCGTGCAATCAACATGCCTTGTACTGTCCAGCACCGTGCAATCAACATGTCTTGTACTGTACAGCACCGTGCAATCAACATGCCTTGTACTGTACAGCACCGTGCAATCAACATGCCTTGTACTGTCCAGCACCGTGCAATCAACATGCCTTGTACTGTACAGCACCGTGCAATCAACATGCCTTGTACTGTCCAGCACCGTGCAATCAACATGCCTTGTACTGTACAGCACCGTGCAATCAACATGCCTTGTACTGTCCAGCACCGTGCAATCAACATGCCTTGTACTGTCCAGCACCGTGCAATCAACATGCCTTGTACTGTACAGCACCGTGCAATCAACATGCCTTGTACTTTACAGCACCGTGCAATCAACATGCCTTGTACTGTACAGCACCGTGCAATCAACATGCCTTGTACTGTACAGCACCGTGCAATCAACATGCCTTGTACTGTACAGCACCGTGCAATCAACATGCCTTGTACTGTCCAGCACCGTGCAATCAACATGCCTTGTACTGTCCAGCACCGTGCAATCAACATGCCTTGTACTGTACAGCACCGTGCAATCAACATCCCTTGTACTGTACAGCACCGTGCAATCAACATGCCTTGTACTGTACAGCACCGTGCAATCAACATGCCTTGTACTTTACAGCACCGTGCAATCAACATGCCTTGTACTTTACAGCACCGTGCAATCAACATGCCTTGTACTTTACAGCACCGTGCAATCAACATGCCTTGTACTTTACAGCACCGTGCAATCCCATGCCTTGTACTGTACAGCACCGTGCAATCAACATGCCTTGTACTGTACAGCACCGTGCAATCAACATGCCTTGTACTGTCCAGCACCGTGCAATCAACATGCCTTGTACTGTACAGCACCGTGCAATCAACATGCCTTGTACTGTACAGCACCGTGCAATCAACATGCCTTGTACTGTACAGCACCGTGCAATCAACATGCCTTGTACTGTCCAGCACCGTGCAATCAACATGCCTTGTACTGTCCAGCACCGTGCAATCAACATGCCTTGTACTGTACAGCACCGTGCAATCAACATGCCTTGTACTGTCCAGCACCGTGCAATCAACATGCCTTGTACTGTACAGCACCGTGCAATCAACATGCCTTGTACTGTACAGCACCGTGCAATCAACATGCCTTGTACTGTCCAGCACCGTGCAATCAACATGCCTTGTACTGTACAGCACCGTGCAATCAACATGCCTTGTACTGTCCAGCACCGTGCAATCAACATGCCTTGTACTGTCCAGCACCGTGCAATCAACATGCCTTGTACTGTACAGCACCGTGCAATCAACATGCCTTGTACTGTACAGCACCGTGCAATCAACATGCCTTGTACTGTACAGCACCGTGCAATCAACATGCCTTGTACTGTCCAGCACCGTGCAATCAACATGCCTTGTACTGTCCAGCACCGTGCAATCAACATGCCTTGTACTGTACAGCACCGTGCAATCAACATCCCTTGTACTGTACAGCACCGTGCAATCAACATGCCTTGTACTGTACAGCACCGTGCAATCAACATGCCTTGTACTTTACAGCACCGTGCAATCAACATGCCTTGTACTTTACAGCACCGTGCAATCAACATGCCTTGTCCTTACAGCACCGTGCAATCAACATGCCTTGTACTTTACAGCACCGTGCAATCCCATGCCTTGTACTGTACAGCACCGTGCAATCAACATGCCTTGTACTGTACAGCACCGTGCAATCAACATGCCTTGTACTTTACAGCACCGTGCAATCCCATGCCTTGTACTGTACAGCACCGTGCAATCAACATGCCTTGTAATGTACAGCACCGTGCAATCAACATGCCTTGTACTGTACAGCACCGTGCAATCAACATGCCTTGTACTGTACAGCACCGTGCAATCAACATGCCTTGTACTGTACAGCACCGTGCAATCAACATGCCTTGTACTGTCCAGCACCGTGCAATCAACATGCCTTGTACTGTACAGCACCGTGCAATCAACATGCCTTGTACTGTACAGCACCGTGCAATCAACATGCCTTGTACTGTACAGCACCGTGCAATCAACATGCCTTGTACTGTCCAGCACCGTGCAATCAACATGCCTTGTACTGTCCAGCACCGTGCAATCAACATGCCTTGTACTGTACAGCACCGTGCAATCAACATGCCTTGTACTGTACAGCACCGTGCAATCAACATGCCTTGTACTGTACAGCACCGTGCAATCAACATGCCTTGTACTTTACAGCACCGTGCAATCAACATGCCTTGTACTTTACAGCATCGTGCAATCAACATGCCTTGTACTTTACAGCACCGTGCAATCAACATGCCTTGTACTTTACAGCACCGTGCAATCCCATGCCTTGTACTGTACAGCACCGTGCAATCAACATGCCTTGTACTGTACAGCACCGTGCAATCAACATGCCTTGTACTTTACAGCACCGTGCAATCCCATGCCTTGTACTGTACAGCACCGTGCAATCAACATGCCTTGTACTGTACAGCACCGTGCAATCAACATGCCTTGTACTGTACAGCACCGTGCAATCAACATGCCTTGTACTGTACAGCACCGTGCAATCAACATGCCTTGTACTGTACAGCACCGTGCAATCAACATGCCTTGTACTGTCCAGCACCGTGCAATCAACATGCCTTGTACTGTACAGCACCGTGCAATCAACATGCCTTGTACTGTCCAGCACCGTGCAATCAACATGCCTTGTACTGTCCAGCACCGTGCAATCAACATGCCTTGTACTGTACAGCACCGTGCAATCAACATGCCTTGTACTTTACAGCACCGTGCAATCAACATGCCTTGTACTGTACAGCACCGTGCAATCAACATGCCTTGTACTGTCCAGCACCGTGCAATCAACATGCCTTGTACTGTCTAGCACCGTGCAATCAACATGCCTTGTACTGTACAGCACCGTGCAATCAACATGCCTTGTACTGTACAGCACCGTGCAATCAACATGCCTTGTACTGTACAGCACCGTGCAATCAACATGCCTTGTACTGTCCAGCACCGTGCAATCAACATGCCTTGTACTGTCCAGCACCGTGCAATCAACATGCCTTGTACTGTACATCACCGTGCAATCAACATGCCTTGTACTGTACAGCACCGTGCAATCAACATGCCTTGTACTGTACAGCACCGTGCAATCAACATGCCTTGTACTGTACAGCACCGTGCAATCAACATGCCTTGTACTGTCCAGCACCGTGCAATCAACATGCCTTGTACTGTACAGCACCGTGCAATCAACATGCCCTGTACTGTCCAGCACCGTGCAATCAACATGCCTTGTACTGTCCAGCACCGTGCAATCAACATGCCTTGTACTGTACAGCACCGTGCAATCAACATGCCTTGTACTGTACAGCACCGTGCAATCAACATGCCTTGTACTGTACAGCACCGTGCAATCAACATGCCTTGTACTGTCCAGCACCGTGCAATCAACATGCCTTGTACTGTCCAGCACCGTGCAATCAACATGCCTTGTACTGTACAGCACCGTGCAATCAACATGCCTTGTACTGTACAGCACCGTGCAATCAACATGCCTTGTACTTTACAGCACCGTGCAATCAACATGCCTTGTACTGTACAGCACCGTGCAATCAACATGCCTTGTACTTTACAGCACCGTGCAATCAACATGCCTTGTACTTTACAGCACCGTGCAATCAACATGCCTTGTACTTTACAGCACCGTGCAATCAACATGCCTTGTACTGTCCAGCACCATGCAATCAACATGCCTTGTACTGTACAGCACCGTGCAATCAACATGCCTTGTACTGTACAGCACCGTGCAATCAACATGCCTTGTACTGTCCAGCACCGTGCAATCAACATGCCTTGTACTGTACAGCACCGTGCAATCAACATGCCTTGTACTGTACAGCACCGTGCAATCAACATGCCTTGTACTGTACAGCACCGTGCAATCAACATGCCTTGTACTGTCCAGCACCGTGCAATCAACATGCCTTGTACTGTCCAGCACCGTGCAATCAACATGCCTTGTACTGTACAGCACCGTGCAATCAACATGCCTTGTACTGTCCAGCACCGTGCAATCAACATGCCTTGTACTGTACAGCACCGTGCAATCAACATGCCTTGTACTGTACAGCACCGTGCAATCAACATGCCTTGTACTGTCCAGCACCGTGCAATCAACATGCCTTGTACTGTACAGCACCGTGCAATCAACATGCCTTGTACTGTCCAGCACCGTGCAATCAACATGCCTTGTACTGTCCAGCACCGTGCAATCAACATGCCTTGTACTGTACAGCACCGTGCAATCAACATGCCTTGTACTGTACAGCACCGTGCAATCAACATGCCTTGTACTGTACAGCACCGTGCAATCAACATGCCTTGTACTGTCCAGCACCGTGCAATCAACATGCCTTGTACTGTCCAGCACCGTGCAATCAACATGCCTTGTACTGTACAGCACCGTGCAATCAACATGCCTTGTACTGTACAGCACCGTGCAATCAACATGCCTTGTACTGTACAGCACCGTGCAATCAACATGCCTTGTACTTTACAGCACCGTGCAATCAACATGCCTTGTACTTTACAGCACCGTGCAATCAACATGCCTTGTACTTTACAGCACCGTGCAATCAACATGCCTTGTACTTTACAGCACCGTGCAATCCCATGCCTTGTACTGTACAGCACCGTGCAATCAACATGCCTTGTACTGTACAGCACCGTGCAATCAACATGCCTTGTACTTTACAGCACCGTGCAATCCCATGCCTTGTACTGTACAGCACCGTGCAATCAACATGCCTTGTACTGTACAGCACCGTGCAATCAACATGCCTTGTACTGTACAGCACCGTGCAATCAACATGCCTTGTACTGTACAGCACCGTGCAATCAACATGCCTTGTACTGTACAGCACCGTGCAATCAACATGCCTTGTACTGTCCAGCACCGTGCAATCAACATGCCTTGTACTGTACAGCACCGTGCAATCAACATGCCTTGTACTGTCCAGCACCGTGCAATCAACATGCCTTGTACTGTCCAGCACCGTGCAATCAACATGCCTTGTACTGTACAGCACCGTGCAATCAACATGCCTTGTACTTTACAGCACCGTGCAATCAACATGCCTTGTACTGTACAGCACCGTGCAATCAACATGCCTTGTACTGTCCAGCACCGTGCAATCAACATGCCTTGTACTGTCCAGCACCGTGCAATCAACATGCCTTGTACTGTACAGCACCGTGCAATCAACATGCCTTGTACTGTACAGCACCGTGCAATCAACATGCCTTGTACTGTACAGCACCGTGCAATCAACATGCCTTGTGTTGGTGTTAGGCCCCAATCTCACATTTTGTACTTGTACTTTTATATCCTAGTTTAGTGTAGTTTGCACTTTGTGTTTGGTTGGGTGTACACCCACATCCCAACCAAACCCAAATGTAATCTCCAAGCAATCTCCAACCCACCAATTGGAGATTGCCTTGGGATTACCCTTGATTCCCTAGGATTGCCTCCTGATTCCCTCCTCATCCCTACCTTGCTCATTCCGGATGTACTTAAAGAGCTTTGAGCTCACTACTATAGTATCGATTCTAAGCTCAAGTTCTGACATGGTATCAGAGCAGCTCAACCGCATACGCGGATCGTGATCCTCTCATCTCTGCGGATACTTGTCCCGCAAACCTCGGGGAAGCCATCGCCAATCTCGTCGCCGTTGATTCGCGACATTCATCGGCGGAATTTCTCCCGCCAAATCTTCCCGTCACCATCGACGGAAACTTCTCTGGTAAGCGCATCGTCGGCGCTCTAACCTAACACTCGTTTTCATCAATTCGTCACTTCTTCTCCTCGACGGGCTGCCGCCCGTCGCCCTGCAGCTTCTCGTCGGGCCGCCGCCCGTCGCCCCGCAGCGTCATCTTCGGGCTGCCGCCCGTCGCCCCGCATCTGCACTCCTACCCCCATCCCCCCTCTTTCCCGCAGCTGAACAGGTGCAGCAACGCAGCCGAGCAGCAGCGTAGCCGCGAAGCTGAGGGTGGTGTGTGGGGGGGTGTGTGGGAATAGGACTAGTAGGTAGTTGACACTAAATTGGCGTCTCAGTCAAATTCTCCTTCGTAAACCCTAAACCCCCGGTTCTTCAAAATCTCCTTTGGAAACCCCAAACCTCAAGTTCCTATTGGTGACTTAAGAGCGGCGCTCCGCGCGAGAAGTTAAGGGGTCTCCACCATGGCTTTCTCGTCTTCCACCATGGCGAACCCCATCACCCCGCTCCGCCTTGAAGCCGATGGCTCTAGCTCCAACTTCAAGGCGTGGAGCTACGGAGTTGACAAGCACCTCCTGAGCCGTGACGTGCAGGGCCTTGACCTCAAGGACGTCCTCCTCAACCGTGGCAAGGGGAAACAGCCCACTCTTCCCCGTGAACCGACCGAATCTTCAAGTGATGCTGACGTGATGACGTACGAAGAAGCTGTTGAGAAGTACCGGAAGTGGGAGAAGGCCGATGCTGCCATCATCAGCGTCTTCATTGCCTCCACCCCTCCCGAACTTGTCAACACGTTCCACAACTACCCTACCTCCAACGCCATCTGGAAGTATCTCCAGGATCGGTTCATGAACAAGACGGCGGTCGGAGTGGCGATTCTCATCCCCAGCATGTTTCAAGTCCGCCTTGAGGACTGCTCAGGAATGGCTGATTACATCGCCAAGGTGCAGACCATTCATGGTGAACTCAAGGAGCTGGGTATAGTCTTCCCCGAACAAGCCCCTGCAGCCGCCCTTCTTGTTGGTCTCTCCTCGGCATATGAAGTGACGAGGAAGATGCTCCTCACGCTCTCAGCGGAAGACCTCACCTTTGCTAAGGTCTCCACCGCACTCCTCTCTGCCGAGAAAGACTCCACTGCTCAGGCCAAGGCATACGCCATCCGTGCTCCCATGCCCCTAGCAAGTGTTGCAGCAGCCCTTGCCTCGGCGCCTTTCCAGCGCAACCGCTTTCCTCCGTGCACCTACGTCGTCAAGTATGGCAACCGCAAGGGACAAGTGTGTGGTGGCACTAACCACCCCCTTGCCACGTGCTTCAAGAAGAAAGACGACGAGTGGTATGCCATCCACGGGGTTGACAAGAAGCCGCCAAACTGGATGCGCGCTCGTAAGGCCAATCTCGTTGAGGTCCAGGACCCCTCTTCGGCTAGTGCTAGTGACAGTGCTCCTGTTGATGTGCGTATCAACCTGTTGTTTCCTGGCACTGCCATGATTAATGAAGCCACTTCCCAGTACATCGACTCATCACAGGCACCACAGTACATAGAGTTCACACTCGACAGTGGGGCCACTCACACTGTGCTCAAGGAGACACTCTCCTTCAAACCCTATCCAGCACCTATCCCTCTCTTGGGAGCTGACTCCAGCTTCACCACCCTAGCCAAGGGCACCTCCACAGTCCCATGCCCAGCCTTCCCTTCCGGCACCGTCACTGGCATGTGCGTGCCTTCACTACGCCACAATCTAGTGGCTCAAACAGAAATTCAGAAAGCAGGGCTACGCACCATCTTCTCGGAGAATGAGGACCACTGCGACATCATTGACCCACTCACCAACAAGGTCTTGGCCCGCTTCACCCTCAATAGCAGCGGCCTCTACACGCTACGCGTTCCTCTCCCACAGGTTTCAACCACCCAAGCACAGGCTCCCATCACACCATGCACATGTCGCAGCCTCTCCAACCCGACCATCCTCTATCATCATCGGTTAGGGCACCCAAACTTCCGCACGCTTGCTGACATGGCCTCCAAGAAACTTCTTCTCGGCCTGCCAGCCACACTTCCTCCACCACCTGACTCACCCGCTCCCACGTGCCTTGATTGCACCAAGAGCAAACTGCGCCAACAGCCCCACACTGCCTCACCCACAATCGCAGCGGCACCACTGGACCTAGTGCACATGGACGTCTGGGGCCCTGCCCCTGTTCTTGCACGAGGTGGATATCGCTACTTCCTAGTTATCGTGGATGACCACTCACGATACGTCTCTGTTCACCTCCTCCACACTAAGGCTGAGGCTCCAGAGGTCATCATGGCGTGGGTCAAGCAGGCACAGACCACCTTTGACCTCAAGGTCAAGCGCCTTCACTCGGATGGGGGGGGTGAATTTTGCAACGACAAGCTTAAAGCCTTCTGCTCCTCCGAAGGCATCCAGCAAAACTTCACCCTCCCTGACAGCCCTCAACAGAACGGCATAGCTGAGAGCCGCAACCACACTCTAGTGCAGATCACTCGGTGCCTCCTCAGCCACTCCAACGCTCCACACTCTCTCTGGGGATACGCTCTCTACCACGCCGCCCTCCTCTACAACCTTTACCCCCATCCGCACCTTCCCGACACCACTCCAACCACACTCTGGCTCGGGAAAACGCCCACTGCTCGCTCTCTTCGCGTTTGGGGATGCACCGCCTATGTCCTCCTCAACCCTCAGGCTCGACGCCAGAACGGTGGCAAGCTCGGTCCCAAGACTCAAACGTGCATCTACCTTGGGCACAACGCCGACTCACCTGACTACCTCTTCCTCAATCCCTCCACTCAACAGTTGGTCAGGAGCCGCGACGTTGTCTTTGATGAGACCCGCCCATTCTACTCCCCTTCGGGACGGGACCCTCTCCCTGATCCACCCTCCCTCGTGTGGGCAGACTTTGACGCGCCTCCCGACCTCCCGCCTGCTCCTGCCCCCTCACCTCCTCCCTCTCCTGCCATCCCACCATCTCCCTCTGAGGTCTCTGACCCGGCCTCACCGGTGTCTTCGGCGGCTGCTCCGCCCCCCCCCCTCACCTTCCTCACTTCCCGCTGCGCCCCCCCCTCCGAGCGCACCTATCACCTACCATCGGCGGTCCCACCCTCCGGCCCCACCTCCTCCCCCAGTTCCCCCCACCACAGAGGAACCCGCTCTCCCACAGTCGCCCGAGCTGATCACGTACCGCCGGCGGCCCATTCCCCCACCCAAGCCTCCTAAGTCACCCTCTCCGACACCGCCTGCCCCGCCCTCCTCACCGGTGGCTCATGGCACCCGCTCCCATCGCGCTGCTCTTCCACTCGCAATGGTTCTTCGATACACAATGATCACACCGCCTCCTCCTGCTGGGGGGGATGTGCCCTCTACCCTTCTAGAAGACAGGCATGAGGAGCTGTGTGATCTCCATGCAGTCATTCCTCAGCTCTCACACATCTTCCCCGATATCACTGGCTCACCCTCCCTCAACCTCGCGGAGAACCCGACCATCCCTATCCCTCTCACCGTCCAAGAGGCTCTCTCAGGCCCTCATGCTGCCGAATGGCGTGCTGCCATGGACGCGGAGATTGCAGCATTCACTCGCAACCACTCTTTCGATGACGAGACTCCACCTCCAGGAGTCAACATCGTCGGGGGCAAGTGGTTGTTCCGTGTAAAACAGCTCCCAGACGAGGCACCGGTGTTCAAAGCGCGTTACGTAGCCAAGGGCTTCACCCAGCAGCGGTACCGCGACTTCGACCTAATCTTCTCCCCCACATCCAAACCTCCCACCATTCGAACGCTCATGGATGTTGCAGCTCGAGAAGACTTTGAGATCAAATCCATGGATGCCTCCTCCGCTTTCCTACAAGGACGTCTCAAGGAGACAGTGTTCATGGACAGACCAGAAGGCTTCCCAGGAGAATTCCCTCCCAACACAGTCTGGAAGCTGAATCGCCCCGTCTACGGCCTTAAACAAGCCCCTCGCGAATGGCACAACAAGGTGAAAGAAGTCCTCCTCTCCCTGGACTTCCACCCCTCAACTGCTGACCCGACTCTCTTCATCCGTCGTCATTCTGAGCCATTCTACATCCTAGTCTACGTGGATGATTTTATCCTCGTTGCCAAGGACTCGGCCCAAATGACCTCTGTCCAGGCAGCCCTGAGCAAGGCCCTCCATATGAAAGACCTTGGTGACCTCAAGCACTACCTGGGAATGGAGATCACTCGTGATCGCAAGGCTCGCACCATCTCACTCTCCCAGGAGTTCTACATCGACAATGTGCTCAAGCGGTTTGAGATGGAGCTGTGCACACCTGTTGCCACCCCGCTGCCGCTGCAACACCTCCTTACAGCTCCTGCTGTACCCACACCAGAGGCCTGCTCTGAGCCATACCCGGAACTTGTTGGGTCCCTCATGTACGCCATGATGTGCACCCGACCGGACTTGGCCTACCCAGTCAGTGTTCTCTCTCGTTACGTGGCCCCGGGTCGCTTCACTAATCTTCATTGGAAGGCAGCAAAGCGGGTGCTGCGCTATCTTAAGGGCACAAAGTCCCACGTTCTCACACTCGGTGGGCTCTCCCCTCCTCGCCTGGAAGGTTACACAGACTCCTCCTGGGCTGATGACCAGACCGACCGGCGCTCCTCTCAGGGGTACTGCTTCACCCTCGGGAGCGGAACTGTCAGTTGGCGCTCCACCAGGTCGTCTGCAGTCTCCCTCACCTCCTGTGAGGCGGAGCTCTACGCAGGCACCATGGCTGCTCAGGAGGCCCGTTGGTTCACCTTCCTACTCCAAGAGCTTGGCTTCCCTCAGTCAGCCCCCACCCTCTGGTGTGACAACCAGAGTACCATCCACATCTCTCAAGACCCTGTGTATCACACCCGCACCAAGCATATTGAACTTCGGCACTTCTTCATTCGTCACCTTGTGCAACAAGAGCAGCTGAAGGTGGAATACGTGGCATCTGACTGCAACCTGGCTGACCTGTTCACCAAGCCCCTTGGGAAGGTTCCCCACCATCGTCTCCTTGGCGCCATGGGGCTCTGCGCTCCTCCTTCTCCGCCATGAGTTCGATTGACGCCTCAGGGGGGGTGTTGGTGTTAGGCCCCAATCTCACATTTTGTACTTGTACTTTTATATCCTAGTTTAGTGTAGTTTGCACTTTGTGTTTGGTTGGGTGTACACCCACATCCCAACCAAACCCAAATGTAATCTCCAAGCAATCTCCAACCCACCAATTGGAGATTGCCTTGGGATTACCCTTGATTCCCTAGGATTGCCTCCTGATTCCCTCCTCATCCCTACCTTGCTCATTCCGGATGTACTTAAAGAGCTTTGAGCTCACTACTATAGTATCGATTCTAAGCTCAAGTTCTGACACCTTGTACTGTCCAGCACCGTGCAATCAACATGCCTTGTACTGTCCAGCACCGTGCAATCAACATGCCTTGTACTGTACATCACCGTGCAATCAACATGCCTTGTACTGTACAGCACCGTGCAATCAACATGCCTTGTACTGTACAGCACCGTGCAATCAACATGCCTTGTACTGTACAGCACCGTGCAATCAACATGCCTTGTACTGTCCAGCACCGTGCAATCAACATGCCTTGTACTGTACAGCACCGTGCAATCAACATGCCTTGTACTGTCCAGCACCGTGCAATCAACATGCCTTGTACTGTCCAGCACCGTGCAATCAACATGCCTTGTACTGTACAGCACCGTGCAATCAACATGCCTTGTACTGTACAGCACCGTGCAATCAACATGCCTTGTACTGTACAGCACCGTGCAATCAACATGCCTTGTACTGTCCAGCACCGTGCAATCAACATGCCTTGTACTGTCCAGCACCGTGCAATCAACATGCCTTGTACTGTACAGCACCGTGCAATCAACATGCCTTGTACTGTACAGCACCGTGCAATCAACATGCCTTGTACTTTACAGCACCGTGCAATCAACATGCCTTGTACTGTACAGCACCGTGCAATCAACATGCCTTGTACTTTACAGCACCGTGCAATCAACATGCCTTGTACTTTACAGCACCGTGCAATCAACATGCCTTGTACTTTACAGCACCGTGCAATCAACATGCCTTGTACTGTCCAGCACCGTGCAATCAACATGTCTTGTACTGTACAGCACCGTGCAATCAACATGCCTTGTACTGTACAGCACCGTGCAATCAACATGCCTTGTACTGTCCAGCACCGTGCAATCAACATGCCTTGTACTGTACAGCACCGTGCAATCAACATGCCTTGTACTGTACAGCACCGTGCAATCAACATGCCTTGTACTGTACAGCACCGTGCAATCAACATGCCTTGTACTGTCCAGCACCGTGCAATCAACATGCCTTGTACTGTCCAGCACCGTGCAATCAACATGCCTTGTACTGTACAGCACCGTGCAATCAACATGCCTTGTACTGTCCAGCACCGTGCAATCAACATGCCTTGTACTGTACAGCACCGTGCAATCAACATGCCTTGTACTGTACAGCACCGTGCAATCAACATGCCTTGTACTGTCCAGCACCGTGCAATCAACATGCCTTGTACTGTACAGCACCGTGCAATCAACATGCCTTGTACTGTCCAGCACCGTGCAATCAACATGCCTTGTACTGTCCAGCACCGTGCAATCAACATGCCTTGTACTGTACAGCACCGTGCAATCAACATGCCTTGTACTGTACAGCACCGTGCAATCAACATGCCTTGTACTGTACAGCACCGTGCAATCAACATGCCTTGTACTGTCCAGCACCGTGCAATCAACATGCCTTGTACTGTCCAGCACCGTGCAATCAACATGCCTTGTACTGTACAGCACCGTGCAATCAACATGCCTTGTACTGTACAGCACCGTGCAATCAACATGCCTTGTACTTTACAGCACCGTGCAATCAACATGCCTTGTACTGTACAGCACCGTGCAATCAACATGCCTTGTACTTTACAGCACCGTGCAATCAACATGCCTTGTACTTTACAGCACCGTGCAATCAACATGCCTTGTACTTTACAGCACCGTGCAATCAACATGCCTTGTACTGTCCAGCACCGTGCAATCAACATGTCTTGTACTGTACAGCACCGTGCAATCAACATGCCTTGTACTGTACAGCACCGTGCAATCAACATGCCTTGTACTGTCCAGCACCGTGCAATCAACATGCCTTGTACTGTACAGCACCGTGCAATCAACATGCCTTGTACTGTACAGCACCGTGCAATCAACATGCCTTGTACTGTACAGCACCGTGCAATCAACATGCCTTGTACTGTCCAGCACCGTGCAATCAACATGCCTTGTACTGTCCAGCACCGTGCAA
Source organism: Closterium sp. NIES-65 (assembly GCA_948144175.1). Classification (NCBI taxonomy): domain Eukaryota; kingdom Viridiplantae; phylum Streptophyta; class Zygnematophyceae; order Desmidiales; family Closteriaceae; genus Closterium; species Closterium sp. NIES-65. Next base: position 503,379 of record CANXME010002035.1, read on the forward strand.
TCAACATGCCTTGTACTGTACAGCACCGTGCAATCAACATGCCTTGTACTGTCCAGCACCGTGCAATCAACATGCCTTGTACTGTACAGCACCGTGCAATCAACATGCCTTGTACTGTACAGCACCGTGCAATCAACATGCCTTGTACTGTCCAGCACCGTGCAATCAACATGCCTTGTACTGTACAGCACCGTGCAATCAACATGCCTTGTACTGTCCAGCACCGTGCAATCAACATGCCTTGTACTGTCCAGCACCGTGCAATCAACATGCCTTGTACTGTACAGCACCGTGCAATCAACATGCCTTGTACTGTACAGCACCGTGCAATCAACATGCCTTGTACTGTACAGCACCGTGCAATCAACATGCCTTGTACTGTCCAGCACCGTGCAATCAACATGCCTTGTACTGTCCAGCACCGTGCAATCAACATGCCTTGTACTGTACAGCACCGTGCAATCAACATGCCTTGTACTGTACAGCACCGTGCAATCAACATGCCTTGTACTGTACAGCACCGTGCAATCAACATGCCTTGTACTTTACAGCACCGTGCAATCAACATGCCTTGTACTTTACAGCACCGTGCAATCAACATGCCTTGTACTTTACAGCACCGTGCAATCAACATGCCTTGTACTTTACAGCACCGTGCAATCCCATGCCTTGTACTGTACAGCACCGTGCAATCAACATGCCTTGTACTGTACAGCACCGTGCAATCAACATGCCTTGTACTTTACAGCACCGTGCAATCCCATGCCTTGTACTGTACAGCACCGTGCAATCAACATGCCTTGTACTGTACAGCACCGTGCAATCAACATGCCTTGTACTGTACAGCACCGTGCAATCAACATGCCTTGTACTGTACAGCACCGTGCAATCAACATGCCTTGTACTGTACAGCACCGTGCAATCAACATGCCTTGTACTGTCCAGCACCGTGCAATCAACATGCCTTGTACTGTACAGCACCGTGCAATCAACATGCCTTGTACTGTCCAGCACCGTGCAATCAACATGCCTTGTACTGTCCAGCACCGTGCAATCAACATGCCTTGTACTGTACAGCACCGTGCAATCAACATGCCTTGTACTGTACAGCACCGTGCAATCAACATGCCTTGTACTGTACAGCACCGTGCAATCAACATGCCTTGTACTGTCCAGCACCGTGCAATCAACATGCCTTGTACTGTCCAGCACCGTGCAATCAACATGCCTTGTACTGTACAGCACCGTGCAATCAACATGCCTTGTACTGTACAGCACCGTGCAATCAACATGCCTTGTACTGTACAGCACCGTGCAATCAACATGCCTTGTACTTTACAGCACCGTGCAATCAACATGCCTTGTACTTTACAGCACCGTGCAATCAACATGCCTTGTACTTTACAGCACCGTGCAATCAACATGCCTTGTACTTTACAGCACCGTGCAATCCCATGCCTTGTACTGTACAGCACCGTGCAATCAACATGCCTTGTACTGTACGGCACCGTGCAATCAACATGCCTTGTACTTTACAGCACCGTGCAATCCCATGCCTTGTACTGTACAGCACCGTGCAATCAACATGCCTTGTACTGTACAGCACCGTGCAATCAACATGCCTTGTACTGTACAGCACCGTGCAATCAACATGCCTTGTACTGTACAGCACCGTGCAATCAACATGCCTTGTACTTTACAGCACCGTGCAATCAACATGCCTTGTACTTTACAGCACCGTGCAATCAACATGCCTTGTACTTTACAGCACCGTGCAATCAACATGCCTTGTACTTTACAGCACCGTGCAATCCCATGCCTTGTACTGTACAGCACCGTGCAATCAACATGCCTTGTACTGTACAGCACCGTGCAATCAACATGCCTTGTACTTTACAGCACCGTGCAATCCCATGCCTTGTACTGTACAGCACCGTGCAATCAACATGCCTTGTACTGTACAGCACCGTGCAATCAACATGCCTTGTACTGTACAGCACCGTGCAATCAACATGCCTTGTACTGTACAGCACCGTGCAATCAACATGCCTTGTACTGTACAGCACTGTGCAATCAACATGCCTTGTACTGTACAGCACCGTGCAATCAACATGCCTTGTACTGTACAGCACCGTGCAATCAACATGCCTTGTACTTTACAGCACCGTGCAATCAACATGCCTTGTACTTTACAGCACCGTGCAATCAACATGCCTTGTACTGTACAGCACCGTGCAATCAACATGCCTTGTACTGTCCAGCACCGTGCAATCAACATGCCTTGTACTGTCCAGCACCGTGCAATCAACATGCCTTGTACTGTACAGCACCGTGCAATCAACATGCCTTGTACTTTACAGCACCGTGCAATCAACATGCCTTGTACTGTACAGCACCGTGCAATCAACATGCCTTGTACTGTACAGCACCGTGCAATCAACATGCCTTGTACTGTCCAGCACCGTGCAATCAACATGCCTTGTACTGTACAGCACCGTGCAATCAACATGCCTTGTACTGTCCAGCACCGTGCAATCAACATGCCTTGTACTGTCCAGCACCGTGCAATCAACATGCCTTGTACTGTACAGCACCGTGCAATCAACATGCCTTGTACTGTACAGCACCGTGCAATCAACATGCCTTGTACTGTACAGCACCGTGCAATCAACATGCCTTGTACTGTCCAGCACCGTGCAATCAACATGCCTTGTACTGTCCAGCACCGTGCAATCAACATGCCTTGTACTGTACATCACCGTGCAATCAACATGCCTTGTACTGTACAGCACCGTGCAATCAACATGCCTTGTACTGTACAGCACCGTGCAATCAACATGCCTTGTACTGTACAGCACCGTGCAATCAACATGCCTTGTACTGTCCAGCACCGTGCAATCAACATGCCTTGTACTGTACAGCACCGTGCAATCAACATGCCTTGTACTGTCCAGCACCGTGCAATCAACATGCCTTGTACTGTCCAGCACCGTGCAATCAACATGCCTTGTACTGTACAGCACCGTGCAATCAACATGCCTTGTACTGTACAGCACCGTGCAATCAACATGCCTTGTACTGTACAGCACCGTGCAATCAACATGCCTTGTACTGTCCAGCACCGTGCAATCAACATGCCTTGTACTGTCCAGCACCGTGCAATCAACATGCCTTGTACTGTACAGCACCGTGCAATCAACATGCCTTGTACTGTACAGCACCGTGCAATCAACATGCCTTGTACTTTACAGCACCGTGCAATCAACATGCCTTGTACTGTACAGCACCGTGCAATCAACATGCCTTGTACTTTACAGCACCGTGCAATCAACATGCCTTGTACTTTACAGCACCGTGCAATCAACATGCCTTGTACTTTACAGCACCGTGCAATCAACATGCCTTGTACTGTCCAGCACCGTGCAATCAACATGCCTTGTACTGTACAGCACCGTGCAATCAACATGCCTTGTACTGTACAGCACCGTGCAATCAACATGCCTTGTACTGTCCAGCACCGTGCAATCAACATGCCTTGTACTGTACAGCACCGTGCAATCAACATGCCTTGTACTGTACAGCACCGTGCAATCAACATGCCTTGTACTGTACAGCACCGTGCAATCAACATGCCTTGTACTGTCCAGCACCGTGCAATCAACATGCCTTGTACTGTCCAGCACCGTGCAATCAACATGCCTTGTACTGTACAGCACCGTGCAATCAACATGCCTTGTACTGTCCAGCACCGTGCAATCAACATGCCTTGTACTGTACAGCACCGTGCAATCAACATGCCTTGTACTGTACAGCACCGTGCAATCAACATGCCTTGTACTGTCCAGCACCGTGCAATCAACATGCCTTGTACTGTACAGCACCGTGCAATCAACATGCCTTGTACTGTCCAGCACCGTGCAATCAACATGCCTTGTACTGTCCAGCACCGTGCAATCAACATGCCTTGTACTGTACAGCACCGTGCAATCAACATGCCTTGTACTGTACAGCACCGTGCAATCAACATGCCTTGTACTGTACAGCACCGTGCAATCAACATGCCTTGTACTGTCCAGCACCGTGCAATCAACATGCCTTGTACTGTCCAGCACCGTGCAATCAACATGCCTTGTACTGTACAGCACCGTGCAATCAACATGCCTTGTACTGTACAGCACCGTGCAATCAACATGCCTTGTACTGTACAGCACCGTGCAATCAACATGCCTTGTACTTTACAGCACCGTGCAATCAACATGCCTTGTACTTTACAGCACCGTGCAATCAACATGCCTTGTACTTTACAGCACCGTGCAATCAACATGCCTTGTACTTTACAGCACCGTGCAATCCCATGCCTTGTACTGTACAGCACCGTGCAATCAACATGCCTTGTACTGTACAGCACCGTGCAATCAACATGCCTTGTACTTTACAGCACCGTGCAATCCCATGCCTTGTACTGTACAGCACCGTGCAATCAACATGCCTTGTACTGTACAGCACCGTGCAATCAACATGCCTTGTACTGTACAGCACCGTGCAATCAACATGCCTTGTACTGTACAGCACCGTGCAATCAACATGCCTTGTACTGTACAGCACCGTGCAATCAACATGCCTTGTACTGTCCAGCACCGTGCAATCAACATGCCTTGTACTGTACAGCACCGTGCAATCAACATGCCTTGTACTGTCCAGCACCGTGCAATCAACATGCCTTGTACTGTCCAGCACCGTGCAATCAACATGCCTTGTACTGTACAGCACCGTGCAATCAACATGCCTTGTACTGTACAGCACCGTGCAATCAACATGCCTTGTACTGTACAGCACCGTGCAATCAACATGCCTTGTACTGTCCAGCACCGTGCAATCAACATGCCTTGTACTGTCCAGCACCGTGCAATCAACATGCCTTGTACTGTACAGCACCGTGCAATCAACATGCCTTGTACTGTCCAGCACCGTGCAATCAACATGCCTTGTACTGTACAGCACCGTGCAATCAACATGCCTTGTACTGTACAGCACCGTGCAATCAACATGCCTTGTACTGTACAGCACCGTGCAATCAACATGCCTTGTACTTTACAGCACCGTGCAATCAACATGCCTTGTACTTTACAGCACCGTGCAATCAACATGCCTTGTACTGTACAGCACCGTGCAATCAACATGCCTTGTACTTTACAGCACCGTGCAATCAACATGCCTTGTACTGTCCAGCACCGTGCAATCAACATGCCTTGTACTGTCCAGCACCGTGCAATCAACATGCCTTGTACTGTACAGCACCGTGCAATCAACATGCCTTGTACTGTACAGCACCGTGCAATCAACATGCCTTGTACTGTACAGCACCGTGCAATCAACATGCCTTGTACTTTACAGCACCGTGCAATCAACATGCCTTGTACTTTACAGCACCGTGCAATCAACATGCCTTGTACTTTACAGCACCGTGCAATCAACATGCCTTGTACTTTACAGCACCGTGCAATCCCATGCCTTGTACTGTACAGCACCGTGCAATCAACATGCCTTGTACTGTACAGCACCGTGCAATCAACATGCCTTGTACTTTACAGCACCGTGCAATCAACATGCCTTGTACTTTACAGCACCGTGCAATCAACATGCCTTGTACTGTACAGCACCGTGCAATCAACATGCCTTGTACTGTACAGCACCGTGCAATCCCATGCGTTGCAATGCATCTCTTGCTACATACCCTGGGATAGCCTAGCACTGATACCTCTGGTGTGTATTGACTTGCCTGCAGATTGGTTGGTGCAAGTATTGCAGAAGGGTCTACACGTGCGGCAAAATGAAGTTTTGGGAGATTGTTTTACGCCACAGGTGGAGTTGTCGGGTGGGCATGTGAGGTTGGTGCCAGAGATGTTGCTGCGGAGGAAAGGGGAGATGAAAAGGCGGAAGTATGGGCAAAGCTACACAGACATTCAGTTCAGGTTCAACCAAAATAGTGGTAGGCTATTTGGGGTAGGCATGTTAACCACAGTAGGCGTTCTCAAGGTGGGAACGGCATGGGGATGGTGTCTAGGTTGGCCATGGAGACATTACCTTGCCTGCACCCCGACAAAAACTCCAAGTCATTGTAACTCCTGAGACACTGCTCTCCTTAAGCCAACCATGAGCCTTCATTGCAGCATTAGATCAGCCTCCCTCGCTCTGCTTACAAGTCCATTTCGGATCCGGTACAGGCTCAAGTTGTTTGAAGAGTTCCAGGTCCGATTCAGGTTCAGGGCTTGCTCAAGCGTACTCACAAGTTGAAAGTCTGGCTTGGGGTGCTACTCGCTCAAGTCTACTCACAAGTACTTCAATTTAGTGAGGCCTCCCATCTCAGACGAAATCTCCCCACTAAGGTTGTTATCAAAGAGGTTTCTGTTCCCATGGGTCGGACGGAAAGTGTCAGTGTAAGCCCTGGTAGGAATGCAGGAATGCAGCGACATGCATCCACCGATTTACATGAAGGCATGAATTCATCCATCCACATGAAGGCATGCATCCATTCCACAAGACTATTAATGGCATGTTGGTTGATACAACGGGATGGGAAAAGTATGTAAAGAGGCAATATATAGAGAAACGATGCATGCATGGCAGCAAGTAAAAGGAGCAGCGCACCATTGAATTGGTCACAGCAGCAGCGTGCATCCAACCACAAGTGACTATAGATGGCAGGTTGGTACGATACGATGGAGATAATATTTACAACCTAGAATACAAGGTGCAGTGCACCTTTGATCTGGTCACAGCACATCTCAGCATGCTTTGGAACAGCAGATGGGGTGAGAAGCATGGGGAGGGCCACACAGCAATGATGAAAGGGAGTTGATGGCTGAGAGCGCAGTGCAGGCATGGAACATGCCAGTGCGGTGCAGGCTTGGCCCATGAGAGTGCGGTGCAGGCTTGGCCCATGAGAGTGCGGTGCAGGCTTGGCCCATGAGAGTGCGGTGCAGCCCTGGCCCGGCACATACAACAGTGATTCTAGTGAGCTTCGTACAGAGAGGTGAGGCCATCAAGGAAGGCGAAGTTGGTGAGCATGGGGCCACTCAGGGCATTGGATGAGAGATCCCTGTGCATTGTGTTGTGTGGGTTGAACGGAATTGAAGAAATTTGAATAGCAGGCATGGCAGGACAGTTAGGAAGCACATGCAAGTGGGCAAAGGAAATGTGACGAGTCTTGTTGGGGAGCAAAGGTGAGGAGAGGGAACAGCATTGGACTGGGAACAAGGGGAAGAAAGCATTAGTAAATGAAAGGAGGGAGGGTGGAGGGCAAGAAAGGGAAATTGAAATAGCTGTTGAAAGGTGGGGCTATGTCAACGGAGCATGGAGGTTGAGAGGAGGATCAATCTGGAAATGGGCATGGCATGCGGATGGATGGCCGCACAGCACACAAGTCGTGAGTTTTAAGATTGTATAAACATGGCAACGGAGTGATACTAATGATGTACAGCCACTTAGTCAGTTCTCCCAGTGCTGTCAACAAGCCAATGGTAGTAGCTGGGATAGCCTAGTACTGGAATCATGGTACTTACAGGTAGATATGAGCACAAACCGAACTCAAACATGTTTGTGCAAACCTTTTCGAACCTTGCATGTTGCTCGAACCGAACCGAACAGGTTTGCTCGAACTTTTTTCAAAACTTTAAGGTTTGACGTTTGAGAATACAATGGCGAACCCTAAAGGTTTGCTCAAACCTTAGCAGGTTTGAGGTTTAAAATGATGCACATGTTATTATTCTACAACACATGCATGTCTAATGGTTTAAGAAACCCTTAATTTCTGGAAATTGAAGAAGGCGCACTGATCTGTCTTATGTAATTGACGGAATGCTTGAAAGGATCTAGAAAAATCATGGTTGTGTGCTTAGAGCCTAGAGTAGGAGTAGATCTAGATCTAGTCCACTAACTCAGCGAGACTAGGGTTGGCTGCCATGAAATGGCAGCCAACACTAGGACTTTCCCGATTTTGACAGGAAAGTCGCAAGTGTTTCCGTGGCGCGGGAGGAGGTTATCTCGAACCCCTTTCGGTTTGAAATAACAAGATTCGAACCTCGAACCTGTTTGGTTCGAGGTGCTTATCTCGAACCCAAAATGTTCGCACGAACAGTTCGCGCGAACTTCAGAGAAGTTTGCGCGAACGTTTTTCACGAAAAAAAAAAAAGTTCGGTTTGAGCTATCTCGAACCGAAGTTCGGTTCGATGCTCATATCTACTTACAGGTTAACCAGGTTGATCAAGCGGCTGAGAGATGATGGAATAGATCCATTCAGGCGATTTCCTTGTATACGCCTGTCGACCATGAAAAGCAGCCCATGCAAGATGAAGGAGAGGGAGATGACGGGGGGAAGAGCAAGACGACCTGGCAGGCGATTTGCTTCAGTGAAGCGAGAAAGGAGTGTTTTTGAAAACATCTCAAAAACACTCTAATTTCAATGCTACAACTGAGTGGAAGCAATCATCGATTGCATCAGATCCAAGGTTACAGAGAATGTCACAAGGGGGGTTACAGAGAATGTCACAAGGGGAGAATGCCCGTGACGCAAGTAGCCGTTCACAGTATGAATGGAAACAAGATGGGTGGGGTTTGGGTTCAAAGTTTGACCTCGAACCTTCTACCTGGAGTCAAATTGGCAGTGGATAAACGACTACATGTAAAACAAGCAGCTCATAATATTTTTTTGGCTTGCCGTGGCTCAGCACTCACAGTCAAATTGAACTGAATGGTCAAACCCAACATGTATAGGTTTGAGTCGAACCCTTTTTGAGAAAAAAACTAAATGCAGCTCGGGACATTGCACAAACCTACCTGTGAGTGTGTGCTCTGGGTTATGGAACAAGTTGGAGATGAGAATAGTGGTCATGGATGGAAGGACAGCAGGCACACATGATTGAACCGATTGAGGGATGAGATGAGACCGTCATGGTCGAAGGCAGCATGGTTGGAGGCAAACAGCTTCATGTTCGACTCTAATTGGCAAACAGCATCATGTTCGACTCTAATTGGCAAACCCGGTCCCGAACCATTTCAAGTCGCACCCCCAGTTCATCGAGTTTTCGGCTCTTGTCGAGTCCGGCCGGGCCTGTGATGGCTGGCTTGACTGCCAACTGTGTGACCATCTACGTTTAAATTACCTTGAAATCCCAATTGTGTTGCTTGCGTGTGGCATCTACGTTATGTGAGTGAGGATTCTCTCTCATGGGTTATAGAGTTGATATACTCTTTGATAATGTTTAGGTTGATACGAGGTGCTTCATACAGATTAATGAGCTGTGGAAGCATGGAGGTGCCGTTGGGAATGGGACCCGTCAAGTTGTTGTTTGAAAGAGACCTGTGTGTGCGTGACGTGGGTTGGGGTGGAGGAAGTGAGGAGATGAGAATAGTGGGTATGCACTGAGGGACAGCAAGAACACACGGTCTACCCAGTTAGACGATCAAACGAGCATGGGAGGAGGCAGGTATGAGTAGAAACCTAATCGCAGCTCTGTTCTGCTCTGTTCGAACCGGTTCATGTTCGACCCGAATTAGCCGAACTGGTTCAATCAAGTCACACACCCAGTTCTACGCGTTTGGGTGGTTGGACCTCGTGCTGGGAGGAAGAGGGCCAGGAGAAGGAGTTGTGTTGTGGGATATTCATCCTTGGCTTGGCTTCCAGATTTCTCGTCATGCACAGGTATGAATTTTACAACTTAGACATTCTTTTTTTCTTGCTTGTGCCTGACATCAAAGTTATGCGACCTAGGTTGTACTCTCGAGGGTTTTAGGGTTCATGCCATCTTCTATCATGTTCGGGCCAGGCTGAAACGAGGTGGTTCATACAGAAAGGTGACCTGAGAAAGCATGGAGATGCTGTTGGGAATGGAACCATTCAATTTGTTGTTTGTAAGAGACCTGTGTGCGTGTGATATGGGTTGGGGTGAGGAAGTGAGAATATGAGATTAGTGAGAATGGGCATTGACTGCAGGATGCGGTGATATGAACGGACTTCTAAGTAATGGAGCTGAAATTCCTACACAGCCCACTTCAGGTGTCACCATCGTGCGTGCTTAGCTCCAGCCTTAAACGAGGTGCCTCATACAGATAGGTGAGCTGAGGAAGCGTGAATATGTCACTGGGAATGGAGCCCGTCAATCTGTTGTTTGAAAGAGTCCTGTGCATGCGTGGCATGGGTTGGAGCGGAGCAAGTGATAATATGAGAATAGAGGCATGGTCTGAGCGACAGCAAGAACACACGGTCGACCCATTTGGGGGGTGACACGAGCATGCTGGGAGACAAACATGTTGAGTGCAATACATGGTTTGCACGACAACCTACCGCCTATTTGTCGACGTTGAGTGAAAGTGAGGTGTTTGTTCTGAAGGTAATTTGTTGTGTGAGAGTTGCGCTTTTTCGTGAGCTGCGTTTCTGTGTTTACGGCTCGTGAATCGCCTCAACGGTTCATGAGTTACGTGAGTTTTCGTGAAAGGTTGCATTTCTGAGTGTTCGCGAATGTCTGTGTGTGAATGCGAGACTTCGTGTGCGTTCGCGTTGCTTTGTGAGTTCTCATAACTGTGCGTTGATTTTATGTTCGTGAATTTCTGTGTTCGTGATAGTGTTTGTGAAATTCCGTGAAGTCTGTGCATTGTTCATGAATGTTTGTGAGCGTTCATGTTAGTTTTCGTTTTTCTGTTTTCGTTTGTGTTCGTGAAGAGTCGCGAGTGTTCGCGAGATAGTTTTGTGGTGGTCAAGGTCAAGGGCGCCAGAATCTTGACCGCGCGTGTGGTCTAGATTTTTGCGCGTGGGCCCTCAGGGCCCGAGCGTGTGGCTCGCAACTGTTGCGAGCGTGTGGCTCGGTACTGTTGCGCGAGGGCACAAGGCCCATGATCGCAACAGACAGCGCACGTCAGTGCACTGTAGAGCACGACCGAAAATATCGGTCATGCTATGATTGCGCTGGCAAGGGCGCACGAGTGTTTCGGGGGGTGCTGCGGGATTCCGAGGGGTGCTCGGGTTTGTCTCGGGTTTGACTCAAGATTTCAGTTAAACAACTGAATCTTGAGCCTCGTCTTTTACTGTACGTGGCACACAGAAATTTCGCGGGAAAGCACCGCGCGTGAAGGGACAATTTCGGTACAGGAGAAAAACGGTGAAATCCGTTTTTCAACTGTAAACGTTCGTGAAAACGGTAATCCCACACGAGTCTTCATAATTAGTCATCCGAATTCGTGAACGTTCGTGAGAGGAGTCAGCAGGGGCGTTTGGCAGATATGAACTTTGAAGACAGTTATTCTACAGAGGCGAATCAAGCCAAAATCGACGGGGGTTTGACAACCGTTTTCAAGGACAAGCTGGGGAAGTCCTGAAGTCTAGTTAAACAACTGCTTTGTGCTTTCTTATGCTCTTGTGTTGGGCGAAATATAAATGCATGCCTGTGTTCAATTGTAATCAATCTTTTTGAGTGGAGTTTTTCTCTATCATCGTATTGACGTGAAGAGAACTTCCTGCACACAACCAGTTCGTCGTCACAACGCTGCGCCAGGAGTTTTGGGAATGCTCTAATGCACGCGATTGTTTTCATACTTAGCGTGTCCCTCGACATAACACGGACCCTTGGATAGGGGCTGGTCTTGCCAGGCACCCAAGGACCCTTGGAGGTGACCCCGTGGGGACTGTTAAGTGTGAATTAAAGGTGTGCTTAGTAGCCTCTAGATCCCAATAGTGTCAACAAAACATGAGAGAGAAAGAGAGAGGGGTTAGACCTCTGCTCTCTGCCTTAGCCCTCTGCCCTCCTTGCTCTGCCCCGGGTATACGTGCCGTGAGTCCTTATGCATTAGGTAATGAGCTCAATGATTATACATCGAAATATGGGCAGCAGATGGATGGGTAGGGAATCGGGGGGCAGTCCTAATAACATCGACTAAAATCTCAAATTGGTGGGTTGGAGGATCTCAGTTGATAACATTTGGGTTAGGTTGGGATGTGGGTGTACACCCTACCCACACAAGCTACAAACTACACCAAAGAATGATATAAAAAGTACACCGCACACATGATGCATTTTACAAAAAAACATCACATATTACTGCCCTTCCTTTTATAAACGAAGGATCATTCGACATGAGTGAAAACTAAATCGCAGTTTGGTTGGAGGCGAATGGGTTCATGTTCGACTCTAGTTGCCCAAACCGGTTCGAGTCACACACACAGTTTGTGGTTCTCATACGGTAGTTGAACCTGGCTGGGAACTGGAGGGCCAGGAAGAGGTTCAGCCTTGGTTGGCTGCCCATTGCATGGCTATATACAGTTTCATTAACCGAAACTCCGGTTTCTTGCTTGCTTGTGGCATCTAAGCATTTTCTCTCGCGGGTTTTGAACTTCAGGTGATCATAAAACATGCATCTTAGCATCAAGTTTAGACGAGGTGCTTCTTACAGATAAGAGAGCCGAGTAAGCCTGCCGATGACAGTGGGAATGAAGCCTGTCAAACCGTTGTATGAAAGAGACCTGTGTGTGAACGGTAAAGGTTGGTTTGGAATGATTGATGAGATGAACTTAGGTACGGTACAGCAACCACACATGCTCGACCCAATTGGGGGATGAGACGGCAATGGTGGGAGGTGGCACGATCAAGAGGCAGCTACAACTAGTTTGTTGCGAACTTACTCAAATGTTTTGTACTACCTGAACTGAACGAGCTCGGATGTTGTCGAATAGAGTCTTGCAGAAGTAGGGTTCGAGTGTTCGACTGTACAGTTTACCATTATTGTGTTTGGTTCGAGCACATAGTGTTTTTTTACCCAAACCAATACGTGTTCGAGTTTGAGTGACCATTCGTCGTAGGTAAATTGGATTTCGGCCGTAGAAAACGACATTATCGAAAATGGTTGTAATTAGCTCTTTCTTGCATGTTGCCCCTCATGTCCATGATTGAAAACACCTTCAATTTGGTGCCCAAAGTTTTATAACAAAGAAATGAACGTTTTTTTTTTTTTTTTTTGGCACTAAAATGCGAGTGTGAAAGGATCGTATTGTACAAAAATTGTATTTTTTGCCTTGGGAAAGCACCAGTAAAGAATATATCGCGGTTCTGTTTGGGGCAAATGGTTTCATGTGCGACTCAAATTGCTCGGAACTCTTTCGACTCGCAGCTTGACGGATTTCTGGTTCTCGCCAAATCCGGGCTGGGATGGGAGGGGGAGGGCCAAAAAAAAAAAAAAAGGAATTGTGGGATGTTATGATTACCCAAAACTCTTTCCTTTCTTGATTGCATGTCGCATCTAGGTTATACGACCAAGGATATTCTCTCGCGTGATTTTCAGGTCATGTGTTTTTTTACCATGCATACTTAGCAGGCACCAGGCTCAATGGAGGAGATTCTTACAGATAAGTGAGATCATCAAGCCAGAGAATGGTACTGGGAATGGATCCAGTCAAAGCGGTGTTTGAAAGAGACCTGTGTGTGCGTGTGCGTGCGTGGGCGTGCGCGTGCGCGTGTGTGCGTGCGCGCGTGCGTGCGTGCGTGCGTGCATGCGTGCGTGCGTGCGTGCGTGCGTGCGTGCGTGCGTGTGTGTGTTATGGGTTGGGGCAGAACAAGTAAGGAGATGAGATTAGAGTGCATGAACCGAATGACAGCAAGCACACACGGTCAACCCAATTGGCAGATGACACGAGCACGGTGGGAGGTAGGCTATAGTAAAAAACGAATCGCAGTTCGGTTCATGGTGCAAGTCGCACCACCAGTTCGACGAATCTGTGGTCCTCGTCGAACGTGGGCTGGGAGGGGGGGGCAGGAAGAGGAGTTGCGGGATATTCAGCCTACCTTGGCTGCCATTGGTGTGCCATATACGTTTTGATTAATAATAATTGTTGTGGAAGCAAGAATGTCCCAGTGGGTACCTTTGGTCTTAGTGGTCGCGGGTTCAACTCTCATCGGCAGCACCTTCTCTTCTCATTATGCCGAACATGACACTCCCACACTCCACCACACTCACCCACAGTGAAGTGTGGTCACAGTTGGCATTGCCATCTGTCCACCCATCCCATACTCACCTTGTTGGCTCCTATGGTGTGCCACATGCTGCCATGTAGGCTGTTGTTCCAGCCTGGCCCACATGTGCAACATGTGGCCTCAATTGCTAGCTTGGCAAGGTTGGCTAGCCCTGCCCTCAGCTTTGAGGTGCTGCAGCTAGCCTCAAGAGTTCAGCCACATAAATGTGGCTTCCCACTTCTCTAGAACTTATCCTTGGAAAGGACATTGCTCTAGCCTTTCAGGCTTGTACCATCTTCCTACTAAGGATATATTGTTCTTCTCTCATTGTGCCTCAAGTTCACCGATCCTCATTCTACAATAATAATTAAAAAAAAACACAAAAAAACAACGTTTTCTTGCTTGCTTATAGCATCTAAGGATTTTCTCTTGCAGGTTCTGCAGTTCATGTGATTTTTTTATCATGCATACTCAGCATCAGGCTTGAACGAGATGCTTCAAACAGATAAAAGAGCTGAGGAAGCCCGTAGATGCTGTTGTGCAAGCAAGAATGTCCCAGTGGGTAGATTATCACATTTGGTCTTAGAGGTCGTGGGTTTAACTCTCAGAGGCTGCATTCTCCCTTCTCATTATGCCCAACATGACATTCCCACACTCCACCACACTCATCCACAGTGAAGTGTGGTCACAGTTGGCTTTGCCATCTGTCCACTCATCCCATACTCACCTTGCTGGCCCCTATGATATGCCACATGCTGCCATGTAGGCTGTTGTTCCAGCCTGGGCCACATGTGCAACATGTGGCCTCAATTGCTAGCTTGGCAAGGTTGGCTAGCCTTGCCCTCAGCTTTGAGGTGCTGCAGCTAGCCTCAAGAGTTCAGCCACATATATGTGGCTTCCCACTTCTCTAGAACTCATCCTTGGTTAAGGACATTGCTCTAGCCTCTCAGGCTTGTACCATCTTCCTACTAAGGATATATTGTTCTTGTCTCATTGTGCCTTAAGTTCACCGATCCTCATTCTACAGATGTCACTGGGAATGGAGCCCATCAAAGCGTTGAGCGAGGTGCATCAGGCTTCAACTGGGTACTTCATTTCATACAGATAAAAGAGCTGAGGAAGCCCATAGATGTTATTGGGAATGGATCCCATTAAACTGCTGTATGAAAGAGACCTGTGTGTGCACAGTGAAGGGGGGGCGGAAAAGGTGAGCAAGTGAGAATCGAGGGCATGGACTAAGGGACACAAAGCACACAGGGTTGACTCAGGTACAATTGGGGGATGAGTCGAGCATGGTGAGAAGTAGAAGGAGCAAAAGGTAAAATCAAAACTAGCTGGTCTTGAACTAACTCGACTGTTTGTATTACCTGTTCAGTTTGAGTCAAAATAATTGTTGCAAAAGTAGGTTTTGAGTGTTGGACTGCAAAGTTAGACACTACTGACTTTGGTTCAAACGTACTTGACCCGACCGAACCCAAATGTGTTCAGGTTTGAGTGACTATTTGTCATAGTAGGTACATTCAACTTCACACATCCCTTCCTTTCCACTCACATCCGATTTCGCAAAACTCGTCCCTCCTCCTCGAGATCACATCCGCACAACCTTCAAACATAACATCCCGTGCTCACATCACCTTCCCCTCCCCAGCTAAGCAGGCAGTCAATCAACTGTTAAATTCACCAAGCATGTGTTCGTATTCGGTCGAACATGTTGATGTTCGCCATTGGCTGCGACGAACACAAATGTGTTCGAGCAAAAGAGCTAGGTTGATGGGACAATTTGATCATGCTCGTTTTTTAGCTTGATTGAATTTAGCCAGTTTTCCTTCCTAGAGCCTAGTCTACCAGCAGCAGTGTTTAGCATATTGTTAAACAGGGTTGTACACACCACACATACTCCTAATTTTACCTAGTTTGAGGATGTCGCCGAAAACAGCCTAGAGTGGTCCAGGGAAGGTTCCAGTGGAAACCACAAGATTACCATTGTAGGGCCAGGCCAGCCCACACTCAAGACATCATCCCTTACTTCATTATTCAAGCAACTCACAAATCCCGGTCTTGTTTGCGACCCTCTCCGGCTATCTCTCACAGGTTTGCCTAGAACATTAGCGAATATGGGTTTAGGAAGTCTAAGATATGTCGTCCCTGTTAGAAACTTGGGTGTTGATATCTTGAGAAAGAACAGTACAAATAGGGCATGAGGTGAGTGACCAAAGTTAGGTTTACCCCGATAATTAAGGGCTGACCATTTTTGGGGGGTCCAGCCCATCAATTGAGGTGTTTACCATACATGCTTAGCACCAGGCTCAAAGGAGGAGCTTCCTACAGATAAGAGAGCTGAGAAAGCCAGTAAATGTCACTGGGAATGGATCCCATCAGACCGGTGTTTGAAAGAGACCTGTGTGTGCGTGGTATGGGGTTGGGACGGACTAAGTGAGGAGATTGGAGGGCACGGAACCGAATGATAGCAAGCAAGCACACAGGGGACCTGAATTGGCAGATGAGATGAGCATGGTGGGGGAGATACGCATCATACCAGATTGGCATGATGAGTAAGAAACGAATCATGGTTCGGTTAGTGGGAAATGGTTCAAGCCGCACACCCAGTTTGACGAATCTGTGGTTCTCGTCAAACCTTGCGGGATATGCTGCGCTGCAATATACGTTTTTATTACTCGGAACCCCTTGCTTCCTTCCTTGCGTGTGGCATCTAGGCTTTGTGGCAAAGAATATTCTCTCAATGATTTCTGGATTTAAGATTATATATGAATGTCTACTTATAATTAAGAGCCTTGATCTTCCATGTGTAGCGCCAGGCTGAAACAAGGGGCTTCATACAGATAATTGAGCCGAGATAGCACAGAGATGCTGTTGGGAATGGAGCCCGTCACATTGTTGTTTGCAAGAGACCTGTGTGTGTGGTATGGTATGGGTTGGGGCGGAAGTGAAAAGATGTGAATAGTGGATGGGGAGCCAGCAGAAAATGTCAACCCAATTGGGAGATGACACGAGCATGGCGGGCGGCATGAGCAATAAGCGAACTCAAACTAGTTTGTCTTGAACTCTCCTTGTATTACCCAAATGGAACACGTTCACTCTTTCCGGAGACTAAGGGCGTATTTCGGGTTTGGGGCATGAGCACTGTTCAGGCACTGTACAGGGCATCCGCAACAACCGCATGACCCAAACCCAAGCACCAAAGCGCGCGCGACTCGAACTTCGGGTCATGCTCAACATTGCATGCGACCGTCAAACAAAAGGTGGAGCGCACCAATCACAGAGCTGCGCGACCCCATGTAGAGCAACCTCTGTAAATCGGCCGTTCGGCGCGATGTGCACGCCCGTCAATGTGGCGTGTACACCACACCCTTGTAAAACAACTTAATCCTCGTAACAATCACAACATCCAGAAGCCAGACCAGCACACTACATGCAAAGACACACAAACCGCCCTGCTAACAAGCACAGCCACCACCACGCCCGTGTCGCCAGCTCCGCCAGCAAGGATGCAGGCAAGACACCGTACTGAACCATCTCTAAAGGGCCGCCAGGAAGCCAGTCGGCCAAAGCCGCTGTGGCCATAAAACATGCTTACCCCACAGGTACTCATTCTATGTGTAGCATTGCACCTCTGGCATGAGTACGTGCTCAACACCTGGCAGCGTGTAGTATCCCTCGCCGCACTAGAGTGGATAACCACTATCCTACCGATGGCCCAAGCCGAGGATGAGGAGCGCCAGCGACGTGCGACTGCGCGCCGCGAAAGCCGCCAGCGCCGTCGAGAGGCACGTGTGGCGGAGTGGGTGGAGGAAATTCGCGCTATGTTTGACGAGGAGTTCGAGGACACCTTCCGGATCACGCGGGAGGTGCTCGACCTCATCGCGGAGAAGATGGCGCACCCCATGTCCCGTTTCGTCGAGTACAACAACGTCCCGTTATCTCTCTGTTGCCTGATTCCCATCAAGTACTTTGCAAGTGCCATGACATATCACGACATGAGTTTCATGTTCGGTTTGCCCAAGGGTCTCATTCATCGCATTGTGGACTGCTTTTTGGTGTGGTTCCCCCGCAAGTTCAAGCGTGACTGGGTTCAATTCCCTTCTGAAGAGTTGCGTGAGGAGATGGCGCTGGACTTCCGCGCCATCAAGGGCGTGCCGAACGTCATTGGAGCAATCGACGGCACACAAATCGAGATACGCGGTCTGGATGCTCACCGCAGCGACTACTACAACCGCAAATCTGTATACAGTGTACAGCTACAGGTCACTTGTGACTCGAAAGGGATCATCTGGGACTACACAGTGGGCAACCCCGGGTCTATGCATGATCAAGGTGTTTTCTCTACCTCTGAGCTACATGGCAGGCTAGAGAGCGGCGAAATCGCCCCCTATCAGCTGGTTGGGGACGCGGCATATCCTCTGAAAAGCTACATGCTAACCCCCCTCCATGCTCCCCGCCGCCGCCTAATGAAGAAGTGGGAGAACACCTTCAACTACGTCCAATCGGCGACGCGGATGGTGGTTGAGCGCACGATCGGAGCACTCAAGGGTCGATGGAGGCTCTTCTCACGCCGGCACGAGAGCAAGCTCTGGCGCGTGTGTGGCGGGACCGCCTGCATCATCATCCTGCACAACATGCTGCAGGTGGTCAGCACCCCAAGGATGAGGACGTTCAATCCCCGCCGCTTCATTTGGGCGGGGCTACCAAATGGCTGGTGGACAAGAAGCGGCATGGATCGCTACCAATGGGAGAGCCTGGACAACCCGACTCTTACCGAGCTGCGCGTCAGGCGCCGCCACTTCGGCAAGCATATCCACAGGGCTTACCTTAGGCGTCGCCGAATGCCCAAGAGGCAGCGCTAAGGCGCTGGCTGCTCGCCCGCCTCATCTGACCCGGCCATGGTTGCGTCTCCTTCCTCCGCTGTCGGCGGCGGAGGTGGGGTGGTGGCTGGCGCATCTTGAGGAGCTTGCTGGGCGACCATCTGCAGGCGCAAGCCTGCCTGCAGCGCCGCCATGTTCATCGCGGCGACAAGGACCTGCGTTGAATCCTGGAGCTGGCGCACCACGTTCACGTTGGTGGAGTTGATCGCGTCGGTCACCAACCTAGCTGCCGCCATTGTCGCAGTATCCTGTACCCGCCGTCGTTTCGGTGGAGGGGTGATTGCCGTTTCTGTAGGGGTGGGAGTAGGGTGTGTCGGTCATAAGGCGGCCTTTCATGTCGTTGTTTGCCTGTACCTCCCTTGTCTGTCAATGTTTTGGAACATTGGAAACTTGACGTTTAAATGAGTGTGTTGTATAAGAGACACACTAAACCGCTCGAGTATTAGCACATTTGTCGCATTGGTAAGATATAACCTAATCAGTAGGCGCATACATGAAATCAGAGCACTGACCGATGTCTGGTGTTTGGCGGCGTGTTCCACGCTGTTGCGCCTGGGCCGGCGGAACCAAAGTCTCCCGGTCGTTGGAGCCGGGGACAGTTGCGTACGCCGCGACGTCAACGCTGGCGGCGCCACCGCCGTCCAAGGCGTGGGGCTTAGCTTTGGCCGAGTGTTTTTTCAAGTTGTACACGTACTCCCACCAGGGCTTCTTCTTCACGGCTTTGCCTCCGCTTGCCGATTCTCCCCGCTTCGTTTTGAAGTAAAGCTTCTCGAGGCGTTTCCACGCATTAGACATCTGCCCCTCGTCGCGGTTCCACCCCGGTTCCCCCTCGACGATGTGGGCGTGCAGCTTCCTCCAATACTGGCTGCCCTGCTTGCCCTGCATCGCTTTGAGATCGTCCTTCGTAGTCCACTTGGCGGCGGCGAGGGTCGTCAGCTCCGCATCTGACCACTTCCTCTTGTTGCTTGACGGTTTAGGTCGTTTCTCCTTCTTCGACGCTCGTGTGCTGCGATCGTCGCGACTCCCTTCGCCGTCGGACTCTCCCTCCTCGTCGTCCGTTGTGTCCTTGTCGTTACCGGAGTCGTCATCGCTTTCCGATTCCGAGACGATCTCCTCGAGGTCGTCATCGCTGACGTCGGTATCGGCGCCATCCTCGTAAGCAAGCCGTGACGCGCCGCTGGTGGATGCGGCCGCAGAGTCCCGTTTGGTCTTGGATATGCGTTTGATGGAGGGGGGCGACTTCCCCTGTTTCTTCTGCTCCTTTAACCACACGACGTAAGGAGGGTCCGCCATAGGCTCATCGTCGGATGCTGTCTCCTTTCCCTTGCTACGGGTGCTACGGCGTGGCGGCATGGCTGCACGTTCTGTGCTTGACAGATCTGGGTGATGAGGCTGTTGGTGTTCGTCGGTTGAAACTGTGTCATGCAGATCTGGAAGTTTGTTGCGCTTGTGTTTTTGTGGGATGCAACAACCCTGGTGTGGGAAGGACGCTGTTGGGATGGTGGGTTTGGCTGGGAATGTGGAGCCGCGCAGATCTGAATGTGACCTTTCCCGCCGGGAATTTTGACGGTGGCTGGGGTGGGGTCAGACGGACTCTCGGCTGATGGCTGTTCGTGGGGGTACATGTACGACTCGGCCGTATTGGCCGCGACGTGTGTTACCAGTATTTTGTTTGGCGCGGATTTTGGCGCCCAAACGAACTGTCGCATGGGGCGCATGCCTCGAGGTTGGTGTTGCGTGTTGTTCTGGGCATCCGCAAATGGCGCATGCCCGGAACAGTGCCCATGCCCCAAACCCGAAATACGCCCTAATTCCATGCAACATTCTAACCTAACTCTCCTTCCTCACTTCACCTTCCCTCTCAATCGCCACATACCCTCATGATTCCGACTTTTGGCACCTACCCAAAAGCTGTCCTTCCCTACGTTTTCTTAAGTTTCTAGTGATCTAAACCGGATTTTACTCCAAATGCTAGCATACAGCGTGATAAGCGTGTGGATTATCGCACTAGCTGCTAGCATTCAGCGTGATAAGCGTGTGGATTATCACGCTAGCAGCTAGCATACAGCATGATAAGTGTGTGGATTATCACGCTAGCTGCTAGCATACAGCGTGATAGGCGTGTGGATTAGCATACAGCGTGATAAGCGTATGGATTATCACGCTAGCTGCTAGCAAACAGCGTGATAAGCGTGTGGGTTATCGCGATAGCTGCTAGCATACAGCGTGATAAGCGTGTGGATTATCACTCTAGCTGCTAGCATACAGCGTGATAAGCGTGTGGCTTATCACGCTAGCTGCTAGTGTACAGCGTGATAAGCGTGTGGATTATCACGCTAGCTGCTAGCATACAGCGTGATACGCGTGTGAAATATCACGCTAGCTGCTAGCATACAGCGGGATAAGCGTGTGGATTATCATGCTAGCTGCTAGCATACGGCGTGATAAGCGTGTGGCTTATCACGCTAGCTGCTAGCATACAGCGTGGTAAGCGTGTGGCTTATCACGCTAGCTGCTAGCATAGAGCGTGGTAAGCGTGTGGCTTATCACGCTAGCTGCTAGCATAGAGCGTGGTAAGCGTGTGGCTTATCACGCTAGCTGCTAGCATAGAGCGTGGTAAGAGTGTGGCTTATCACGCTAGCATACGGTTAAGCGTGTGGCTGACCATCTTGGACCATCCAAGCATGCAAACATCCAAACCTGGTTGGAACCGTGCTAAACCCTGCTCATGGGTTTGATGCTCATCCCTTCCTGACATGTTTGATGGGTGTTGACATGTTTGATGGGTGTTGAC
This sequence comes from Closterium sp. NIES-65, assembly GCA_948144175.1. Classification (NCBI taxonomy): domain Eukaryota; kingdom Viridiplantae; phylum Streptophyta; class Zygnematophyceae; order Desmidiales; family Closteriaceae; genus Closterium; species Closterium sp. NIES-65. The sequence continues at coordinate 525,047 of CANXME010002035.1, forward strand.
ATGTTTGATGGGTGTTGACATGTTTGATGGGTGTTGACATGTTTGATGGGTGTCGACATGTTTGATGGGTGTTGACATGTTTGATGAGTGTTGACATGTTTGATGGGTGTTGACATGTTTGATGGGTGTTGACATGTTTGATGGGTGCCGACATGTTTGATGGGTGTTGACATGTTTGATGGGTGTTGACATGTTTGATGGGTGTTGACATGTTTGATGGGTGTTGACATGTTTGATGAGTGTTGACATGTTTGATGGGTGTTGACATGTTTGATGGGTGTTGACATGTTTGATGGGTGCCGACATGTTTGATGGGTGTTGACATGTTTGATGGGTGCCGACATGTTTGATGGGCGTTGACATGTTTGATGGGTGTTGACATGTTTGATGGGTGTTGACATGTTTGATGGGTGTCGACATGTTTGATGTGATGTGCACAACGAGGTGCATCGTACAGATAAACCCTCAACCCTCGACCCTATAACAGAATAGAAGCAATCCTCATAGTAGCCTCAGTAGAAAATATGCGTTGGGGCTGAGGCCCGGAATGCAAGCAGCACTCTAAACCAGACGATACGAAGGGACTTCTAAGTGATGGAGTTGAAGAAACCACTACAAAGCCCACTCTAGGTGTGACCATCGTGTGTGCTTAGCTCCAGCCTTAAACGAGGAGCGCCATACAGATACGCGAGCTGACGGATTGTGAATATCTTGCTCGGAATGGAGCCCGTCAAACGGTTGTTAGAAAGAGACCTGCATGTGCATGGTATGGGTTGGGGTCGAATAAATGAGGAGATGGGAATAGAGGGCATTGACTGAACATGAACTAGGCTTGGGCATCTGACGAGGACGGATCGGGTGAACCTACCTACCTGCCCTGTCAATAGGCCGGGTCAGGTCTGTACGGTGTTTGCATCTGACCCGACCGGGTCAGGTCGGGTTTACCCAGACGGTTCGGGTCGACCCACTACTCGTGGGGCCCCTTTTCGCGCGGGTATCGGCGACCCGTCGGGTTGGGTTTACCAGACCCGAAGGCGGGTCGAGTCTCGTGTTCAGGTCGGTCATACCTGACCCGGTTACAGGTAACGCTTCGCCCCTTGCGAAGAGTTAATTTTTACCCTCGAAATTGTCGTCCTGCCTGCCAGTTCTAGTCTAGAACCAGTACCACTCTCTTGTGCAAACTTTTGCTTTCTAGAAGCACGTTTTACATAACCTCACCTTGTTAGCCACGAAATTGGGCTACAAGCGTGCATAAACTAAGAGAGGCTATACTTTAAGGCATCGAATAATTCTGGATCCGCAACAGGGCGCGCACCCCACGCTGGAACGTTAACGCCACCTGGTCCGCTACGTCCGCACTTACAGCAACTGGAAGTGCGCGCGACATTGATAGGTGCACGCGCAACGAATCATCGGCGCCCGTATGGAGTTTCGGCCAATGTCGAACACGAACATCTTCGACCCAAACATACAGTGGAAAAGGAAAAGTCATGTTCGGTTCGCCTCAAACATGTTTGAGGTGAACCGAACAGCTGTGGGACTCTCTACCCCAAGCCTAGACCGAACTGAGCGACAGCAAGCACACACGATTGACCCAATTGGGGGAGGACACAGTCGACCCGAACAAAAAGGGCAAAACAAAAATGACCTGCCCGGTTCTCCTCAGAAGGCGTTTGTCCGTTGCCCTTAAAAAGGGAGCCTAGACTGGGCGACAGCAAGCACCCACGATTGACCCAATTGGGGGATGGTACGATCATGGTGGGAGACAGACAGGCATGAGTGACAACCGAATCTCACTTCCCTGATAAGAGAAGCTTCCTAAGATGATACGAGCACACAAGAGGGTGATGAGACGAGCATGTGTGTGCATCCCTTGAGACGAGCTTCATACAGATAAGAGAGCTGAGGAAGCAAGTGAATGCCACTGGGAATGGAGCCCGTGAAAGAGTTGTCTGAAAGATCCCTGTGTGTGTGTGGTATGGGTTGGGGCGGAATAAGTGATGAAATGAGAATAGAGGGCATGGTCTGAGCGACAGCAAGAACACCACACGGTCGACCCAAGTGAGGGATGAGAGAGACGAGGATGATGGGAGCAGTTCAAATCGAGGCTAATGGTTCCAATTCCAGGCCATATGCATTCCAATTCGAGGCCATATGCATTCTTCCTTGCTTTCTTCCCACGTGAGCTATATGCCCACGTTCTGATTACCCGAAACTCCTTGCTTTCTTCCTTGCGTGTCGCATCTAGGTTTAGGGATGAGCAAAGGGCGAACACGAACATGTTCGTCTTCGCCCCTTGTCGAACACCCTCTTTTGCCGAACCGAACACTGTTCAGTTCGGCGAACAGTTTAGGAAAAAACAGGTGTTCGCTGTTCGCCTGTGGAGGCGTGTTCGGGCGAACCTCGAACACTGTTCGTGTTCGTCGCGGGCAAATTTCAGCAGCGGCCCGAACACGAACGTGTTCGGGCGAACATCGAACACTGTTCGGCGAACGATTTGAGCTAAAAAACAAAACCTGTTCGGTTCGCCTCGAACACGTTCGAGGCGAACCGAACAGGTGTTCGCCACCTTGCTCATCCCTATCTAGGTTATGTGGCTGCGAATATTCTCTCGAGGGTTTTAGGCTTCATGCCATCTTTGGTCATGTTCGTGCTGATCACCAGGCTGAAACGAGGTGGTTCATACAGGAAGGTGAGCTGAGAAAGCCCAGAGATGCTGTTGGGGATGGAGCCAATCAAATTGTTGTTTGTAAGAGTTCTGTGCATGGGGGGAAAGGGGGAGAGGAGAGAGAGAGGGAGGGGGGGGGGGGGGAGTTGGGGCGAAAGAAGTGAGGAGATGAGATTAGTGGGAATGGGCTGACGGACAGCAAGCACAGACAAGCAACCCAAGAGGGTGATGGTACGAGCATGGTGGGAAGCTTTGTGTAGCATCCAGAGGAGAACAAGGCATGAGAAGTGCAAGGGTAAGAGGGGCAAACAAAGGGTGAGGTGAGGACATTCAGATGGGACGAAGAAATCTGAAGCGGGAAAGTTATTGGTGTTGGGATTTCATACGACTGAACTTCGTTGGATTGGATGCAACAACCGAGGTTGATATGTGACTGCCGTGTTTTGAGGCGCCTCAAAGGATGCAACAACCGAGGTTGATATGTGACTGCCGTGTTTTGAGGCGCCTCAAAGGATGCAACAACCGAGGTTGATATGTGACTGCCGTGTTTTGAGGCGCCTCAAAGGATGCAACAACCGAGGTTGATATGTGACTGCCGTGTTGCATTTTTGTTGTTATCCTTTGCCGACGTGCCCTTCTCTACCTGTAAATCAATATGCTTCATAGTTTATCTGTGAGGTTCTTACAGGTCAGATAGTGAAGTGAGAGAGGAGATGCTGTCAGGAATAGACCCATTGAGAGTTTGGTTCTTCAGAGATCTATGTGGGGTGGGAGGGTGGGTTGAACAAAGGTGGACGAAAACACTTTCAATGGGTGAAGTAACACGACGACTTGAAAGTGAAGGCGCAACCTCGACCGCAGGCATCGGGCATCAATCAGAGCAAGCCTGCAGGACACCAGCAGCAGCATGTGTGGGTCCAATCCAGCCAATCCAGACTTAACAGTACATTACCACTCGTACATCATTGTAATCATGCCTAAACCGTCCCAGATGACCCCGGTAATAGTGCCACATGTAATCATGTAGACTTGAAAGTGAAGGCGCAAACCTGGACGCAGGCATTGGGCATCAACCAAAGCAAGCCAACCCAATCCAGCAGAATGTGTGGTGTGAGGTTCAATCCAACCTTGACAATACATTACCACACGTACATCATTGAGATCATGGCTAAACCGTCACAGCTGACCCCGGTAATGGTGCAACATGTGATCATCATGTAGCACCCATTATCATGCGCCACCGCCAAGTGTGGTCATCATCACACGTACATCATCACACGTACATCATCACACGTACATCATCACACGTACATCATCACACGTACATCATTGTAATCATGCCTGCACCGTCACAGCTGACCCCGCTGATCGTGCCACATGTAGCACCCATGTGTACACCATCAGCATGTCCAATCCAAACTTAACGATACATTATCAAACGACAGCACATAAACGTACATCACTGTGATCATGCCTGCACTGTCGCAGCTGACTCCGCTAATCTCGTCACAATAAGCACCCCTGGCCCAGCCTGGGAGCGCCTTCCCCCATGCCTTCTGACAGTCCTCGAGAAACACCGCTGGCAGTTGGGGGACAGGAGAGGAGAGAGAATAAGAGAGAGAGAGAGAGAGAGAGAGAGAGAGAGAGAGAGAGAGAGAGAGAGAGAGAGAGAGAGAGAGAGAGAGAGAGAGAGAGAGAGAGAGAGAGAGAGAGAGAGAGAGAGAGAGAGAGAGAGAGAGAGAGAGAGAGAGAGGGAGAGAGAGGGATAGGTAGCACCCACGGCCCAGCCTGGGAGCATCTTTCCCCCACGCCTTCTGACAGTCCTCGAGAAACACCGCTGGCAGTTGGGTTGGGGGACAGGGGGAATCATGCCTGAAGCGTCGCATGTGACTCCAACATTGCCACAGGTAGCACCCACGGCCCAGCCTGGGAGCGTCTTTCCCCATGCCTTCTCGCAGTCCTTGAGACACACCGCTGGCAGTTGGGGGACAGGAGGGAAGCGAAGGAGAGAGAAATCGAGAGTAAATCCCACGGTCCAGACTGCGAGAGTCTTCCCCCATGCCTTCTGACAGTCCTCGAGAAACGCCGCTGGCAGTTGGGGAACAGAAGGGCAGAGAGAGAGAGAGGCACACACAAGGAGAGGAGAGAGGAGAGAGGGAGGGCACAAGGTGAGCCTTCAGTCAGCACCTCTGGTCCACCCTGGGAGCGTCCTCTCTCATGCCTTCTGACAGTCCTCGAGAAACACCGCTGGCAGTTGGGTTGGGGGACAGGCGGAATCATGCCTGAAGCGTCGCATGTGACTCCAACATTGCCACAGGTAGCACCCACGGTCCAGCCTGGGAGCGTCTTTCCCCATGCCTTCTGGCTGGCAGTCCTTGAGGAACACCACTGGCAGTTGGGGGACAAGGGAAAAGAGGAGAGAGGAGAGAGTGAGAGAGAGATTGAGGGCTGGGCACGACGTGGCAGGTGAGTTCGACACTCCTGCCACAGGTAGCACTCCTGGCCCAGCCTGGAAGCGTCTTCCCCCATACCTTCTGACAGTCCTCGAGAAACACTGCTGGTAGTTGGGGGACAGGAGGGGAGGGAAGCAAAGGAGGGAGCAATAGAGAGTGAAACCCACGGCCCAGCCTGGGAGTGTCTTTCCCCACGCCTTCTGACAGTCTTCGAGAAACACCGCTGGCAGTTGGGTTGGGGGACAGGGGGAATCATGCCTGAAGCGTCGCATGTGACTCCAACATTGCCACAGGTAGCACCCACGGCCCAGCCTGGGAGCGTCTTTCCCCATGCCTTCTCGCAGTCCTCGAGAAACACCGCTGGCAGTTGGGGGACAGGGAGAAAGAGGAGAGAGCAATGGAGAGAAAGCACCGGGGGGGGACAGGAGCATCAACGGCGGATGAGCGAGATGAGGCCTCCCTTCGGCGAGCACAAAGGGATGAAATGAAATGACACACAGGTGGGCCACCAACAGGAGTCGCTGCCCTCCACTCGCCTACAGAGGTTAAGGGCATGGCAGAGCAGACCTCACACGTCTTTTGAGACGTCTCAAATGACACACAGGTGGCCCACCCACCAACAGGAGTCGCTGCCCTCCACTCGTCTACGGGTACATGGCATGGCATGGCATGGCATGGCATGGCATGGCATGGCATGGCATGGCATGGCATGGCAGCCCTCACACGTTGCTGGCCTGCCTCATACCTCTGAACAGCTCGTCTAAATAAGTTATTTTTGAGACGTCTCAAAAATAACCTATCTACGCATGGCAGAGCAGACCTCACACGTCGCTGGCCTGCCCCATACCTCTGAACAGCAGGAGTCGCCCTCCGCTCGCCTACGGAGGTAAAGAGCATGGCGGACCGCAAGGGAGCGGCTGCGGCAGAATGAGGGGGCGACTGCTGGACCTCCAGAGATCACAAAGGGATGAAACACGGATGGCCCACCAACAGGAGTCGCCGCCCTCCGCTCGCCTACGGAGGTTTAAGAGCATGGCGGACCGCGAGGGAGCGGCTGCGGACCTCCAGAGGGCACCAGCTCCGCCGGAGAGATCATGAGGAGCCTGCCTGCCTGCCTGCCTGCCCCACCGTTGGCGGCTCTTCAGTGCCAACCGTTGGCACAACGGTGGGGCACCAGCTGCGCCGGAGAGATCATGAGGAGGAGGCGGCTGCCTGCTCCACCGTTGGCACCACTGGCATTTCCGGCCGCACCATCGGCAGAACCACACCCGGCAGCGCCTCAGGAGCTGCCGTTGCCACGGCTGTCTGCTTTTGATTCGACTCAAAAGGAGGGGGATGCCTGCTCCACCGTTGGCACCACTAGCACACCCGGCCGCGCCACCGGCAGAACCACACCCGGCAGCGCCTCAAGAGCTGCCAATGCCACGGCTCTGCACTTGAGTCGACTCAAAAGGAGGGGGCTGCCTGCCCCACCGTTGGCACCACTGGCACTTGCGGCCGCGCCATCCGCAGAACCAAACCCGGCAGCGCTTCAAGAGTTGCCGTTGCCGCGGCGGTCGCTGCCACCACAGCCGGGCCAGGAGGATGGGCCCTCTGCCCCCTCCATCCTCCAGGCGCACGCCGGGAACCTGAGAGTCTTTTTCCACACGGCCGAGAACGTAATTGCACTCCTGAGTCGACTTAAAAGTCAACCCTCTATCCTCCAGGCGCACGCCGGGAACCTGAGCGTCTTTCTCCACATAGCCGAGAACGTGATTGCACTCCGCAATCTGCTCCGATTCCGCGAGCCGTGCCTGGTCTGGTCCCAACCCCAAAGCATGTGCCGGGTCGGGTCACAAATGTTTCTGAAGTTCACCGCCTGAACCTGACCCCAACATTGTCTCCCCGCGCGACTTGGCTTCGCACCAGAATTTGTTCGCGAAATGGATCTTGGCGCCTATCGACTTGGCCAGGCCAGATGGGACCTGTCACCTGATGCCCCATTTCGACAGTCGCCAGCCACCACCGGCTTGCCATTCCCCGCGCTCGGGTCACGGGTCGACCCGACCCAGCCGGGCATCATGCTCAAGCCCGGTCGCCAGCCAGCACCGGCTTGCCATCCCCTTCGCTCACATTGCTAAGCATTTGCTTCCTGACTCCTGGCACTGCTCATACACCTTTCAACCAAACCAGACTCCACGGAAGCATGGTGTCTACTCGAATTTATCCCGCACCCTTATCCTCCGAAACTCCAGCGCTCGCTGCCCTGATTGGCAGGCAATGGCAACCAGAGTGCTTCATTTCCATCACAGGGACAAAATACTCGCCAGAAATCGCTACCTTGATTGACGCAGCTGCCAGAACGCAACTCCCTCCACCCCCAAGACAGGCTGACTGACGATGCCACTGGCATCCTCGCGAGAGTGGAGAGACTCGCTAAACAAGGAAACCTGGCCCAGTCACAGCAGTCTGCCCAGTCACAGCAGTCTGCCCAGTCACAGCAGTCTGCCCAGTCACAGCAGTCTGCCCAGTCACAGCAGTCTGCCCAGTCACAGCAGTCTGCCCAGTCACAGCAGTCTGCCCAGTCACAGCAGTCTGCCCAGTCACAGCAGTCTGCCCAGTCACAGCAGTCTGCCCAGTCACAGCAGTCTGCCCAGTCACAGCAGCCTGACCAGTCACAGCAGTCTGCCCAGTCACAGGCAGTCACAGCAGTCTGCCCAGTCACAGCAGTCTGCCCAGTCACAGCAGTCTGCCCAGTCACAGCAGTCTGCACAGTCACAGCAGTCTGCACAGTCACAGCAGTCTTCCCAGTCACAGCAGTCTGCCAAGTCACAGCAGTCTGCCCAGTCACAGCAGTCTGCCCAGTCACAGCAGTCTGCCCAGTCACAGCAGTCTGCACAGTCACAGCAGTCTTCCCAGTCACAGCAGTCTGCCCAGTCACAGCAGTCTGCCCAGTCACAGCAGTCTGCCCAGTCACAGCAGTCTGCACAGTCACAGCAGTCTGCCCAGTCACAGCAGTCTGCCCAGTCACAGCAGTCTGCACAGTCACAGCAGTCTTCCCAGTCACAGCAGTCTGCCCAGTCACAGCAGTCTGCCCAGTCACAGCAGTCTGCCCAGTCACAGCAGTCTGCCCAGTCACAGCAGTCTGCCCAGTCACATCAGTCTGCACAGTCAAAGCAGTCCAGCAGTCTCCACAGTCACAGCAGTCTGCACAGTCACAGCAGTCTGCACAGTCACAGCAGTCTGCCCAGTCACAGCAGTCTGCCCAGTCACGGCAGTCTGCCCAGTCACGGCAGTCTGCCCAGGCCACCTCCTCGTGTGACTCACCTACGCCACGCCCGCCCGACTATTCCTCGACCATGCATTCAGAGCTGCAACGCTACTGAGCGGCGGGCAAGCGTCCAACGCTCGCAAATGAAAACCGCCGCCGCACACTCACCCGCCGCCGCACACCCACCCGCCGCCGCACACAAGTGGAGCCGTTGCTCTTTCCATCCACTCGTTCCTGGAAGCAGAGCATTTAAGAATTCTCAAAAGTTCAATCAACAGAGCATATTGCGCCTTGAGCCGTTGCTCTTTCCATCCACTCGTTCCTGGAAGCAGAGCATCTCGCGTTGCCCCAAGAACGGACTATTACTCGCGCCCATTTCCCCGCCATCACCTGAAACACTGGCTGCTCTGCAGTCCAGACGCCCAACGACGAAGCAACCACCCCGGACTGGGTCACACATTTCTCACAGGTCAAGTGTCCCTACGGTGTAGGGGCCGGACCCTCTGGCGCACCCTTTGAGTATCCGGTGCTCTGCAATTGCCACATTTAGCCACACATCTTTAACACAGGCGGTTGAGCTCCCAACAGTGGAGCAGCCGAGCAGGCCTCCTCACACTTTTCTCACAGCCCGCTATCACCTGAAACACCCAACAGGCGAGCAGCCACCCCAACCCAGACCGGGTCACACATTCCTCACAGCCCGCCATCACCTGAAACACCCAACGGGCGAGCAGCCACCCCAACCCAGACCGGGTCACACATTCCTCACAGCCCGCCATCACCTGAAACACCCAACGGGCGAGCAGCCACGTTGCGGCAAGTATCTAACGCTCGCTCGCTGGTGGAAACCACCATCGACGCACACCCACCAGGCGTTGTCTTCTTACATCGCATGGGTGATGCCGCAGCGTGTTCAGGAGCTTTCACTGACCTTACTGAGGCCGTTGCCTTAGACAGCCCTCTACACAACCTTACTGAGACCCATCCAAGTGCGCGGCTCGGCGGTCTGGACCGGACCCAGTCACCCGGTCCTCCTTTCCTTGCAAGTTCCCCTCTCGCCACACGGACTCCACGGTCCAATGCTCGCTGAAACGGACCCCATCGGGCCTGGACCCAACCCGGTCCTGCTTTCCTCCGTGTGAGCCTTACACCCAACGGTTGGGCGCAGCAGCAGGCAGGGTGCAGCATTGGAGCCACTTCCAATGCCTCATGCAATGTGCCAAAATGAAACCCCGGCTCTGCCTCTTGCTCACCAGCCGCTATGTGGCCTGCCCCATACCTCTGAACGCACACGTCGCAGCCCTGCTCCATACCTCTGAACGCACACGTCGCGGCCCTGCCCCATATCTCTAACCACTGTGTGCAGCCGACTTGTTTCACCTTCTAGAGTAGAGCCTCCCACCCGGTCTCTTCTCTAGATCCCAGAGGGGTAGGTACCTAGGGAGATTCCAGCCTCCGTGACCTTCTGTTGTACCCGTCATCAGCCTACGCTGATGAGGAGATACAGCGTAGGCTGTTACTGCTTGGTTACAAATGTACTCACCTGTATGCCTGTATACTGCCGGCTCTAATAATGCAAGGACCAGAGAGGCACAAGCTGATGAGTACATACAGCCTAGGCTGCTTTGTAACACCTGTAAATGATGTATACAACCTGCGCTAGGAATGAATCAAAGGATCAGCTTTGCCAGGAACGTCTCTGCTGCCCTCGCATGATGCTCTGGATAACGAAGGAAGGCTCCTGTTATCCGTAGTTGCTATAATAACTACTAACCCTAATCCGCGGAAGTTGCTTACCAAGCAACGCGCCTGCGATAGATAATCAAAAAACGCCCTTTTGATGATGGGTCTCCCCCTACCCCGCTGAATAACCGGCTTCAACACTATGTTCGATTGCCTCAAATTGGATAACCAAGAACCAGAGAAGTATTTGGTCGGGTGGTATTACCTGTACTGGTAAAGAATTGGTTCAAGGAAGGAGGGAGGCACCTTGAGTAGAGTTGATCACTGCTGCTTGCGCATGGCACTGTGAGACGAAGGCAGCAAGCCAGAGCGCGGCGAAAAGTGCAAGCCATGCTCGCAGCTGCATCGTGATTGGCTTTGGCGGCGCCATTTAAGCGGCGTCGGCGCGGTCTGGATTGTTCAATCGGGATTTATGCGGCGTCGGCGCCATTTATGACAGTCTGGATTCGCCTACCGTCGTAGCATGATCCCTGACCAATCGGGACGCAGCTCAGGATACTCCGTTTGCGGAAGTCTTGCCTGGATTTTCCCTTCCCTGCGGCTGCCGAGACTCTGGCTTACGAGAACTCCATACAGGCGCTGTTCTGTAGGCGTTAAAATTCCAAAAACTGGGTCCGCAGAATCTTTGTTGATAAGTGGTCTTCTGCCTATCAAGGTTTGGTGATAAGAAAGGTCCTGCCGAACCTGTTTGCGCCAAATTTAACGCATCAGCCTGCAGAACGCCATTTATGGGGCGCACGAATTTGACCGTCTGCAGGTTCGAAGTTGTTGCTTCGCCGGGCAAATGGCCGCACAACTAGTGCGGTGCTAATTCTACCTGGAGAGCTAGCTTCAGCCTCCGCACATGTTCTGCGAGGCAGCAACATCCGCGCAACGCAACCAGCATGAATGCGCCTAGAAAATGCACGGAAGGCTACCGCGGTCAATTTGGTGCGGAACCCGAAACGCCTGCAGAACAACGCCCAGTGTCACGCTTAGATGGAATCAAATTACTTATCGTTGTGCTTTGGTGTTGTAAGGAAAATTCCTTTTCCTTCGCATCCCTGCTCAACGCGTACATCACTGTAGCACCACAGTCAGCACCGTTACCACTCGCCACCCTCGCATCGACAATCCGCCTGCCACCTTCGCACATCGCACCCCGACCTCACGGCTCGGCGGGTAACCCGCGCTCCGGGCCTCCGCTTCGACACTTTTTCCCAACCTCAGTCCCAGGCCCGTCGCGCGACAACCACAGTCCATTACCGTTACCACTGTAGTTTCGCTATATATTCTTCGCTCATGCCTTCGCTCATTGTACTCTTGCTTCGATAGTGCAATTCTCGTTCGTTCACTCAATTGCACTCGTAACACCTGGTTATCAGAGCCTACGATCTCCTCTCGGACCGCACCCACACCTTCGCTTCCCACTATCTCAATTTTGGGGGGGGGGGGGGGGGTAGATGTCTCTCAGCGACACAGCACCGCCGCTCGTAGTGCTCTCTCGAAAGCACGCATGGCCACCACCGAGGCTCTCGCTGAGCTCGCCCGACACCCCCGCCATGGCCGAGTTCACGCTCGCCACATTGACGCAGGGGCAGCTCGACCGTCCGGTGCGCCAACTTGAAGATTCGGCGCTCGAAATTGCGACGCTCACGGCAGAACGTGACTCCGCGCATCAGCAAACAACGATGAACACTCTAGCGCCACCACACGCACCGACAAATGCATCTGCACAATCACACGAGCCGATCATCATCTCGTCCAACACACCAATACAAAACAACAGCGTGGGACAGCGCTCAGGCGCAGCCAACGATGGCGCCGCCCAGCCAATGCCTGGCATGGGAGGAAACAGGGTCGCACCAATGCCACTCAAGCCGCAACGCCCGCCCTGCTTCAACCCGAGCCAGCGTGGAGGTCCGACGGTTCAGTCGTGGGTCTTCACGATGGACGTCTTCTTCGACGCAAATTACGTCGAGTCGGACGTAGCGAAGATTCGGTATGACGTTTCGCTGCTAAGGGGCCCCCCCATGGACTGGTGGCGAGTCATCGTGACGTCGCCACGCGCCTACGAGCCACCGTCGCAAGAGGAAGGTCCCACGGGCCCAGCTCTCACCTGGAGTTCATTCTACGAGACCGCCCAATACAGCACGTGGGATGCGTGGTGCGCAGGGCTTCAGGTGCGCTTCGAGCCGATCGCGGCTTCTATTTCGGCGCGTCAGAGATTGCACACTTGGCGGCAGCTTGGATCAGTTCAAGACTATACGAGTGGTTTTCTCGCATTTTGTGAGCAAGTCGGCTATATGCACGAAGCGGAGCGGGTGGACCGTTACGTCGGAGGGCTGAAGCCGGACATCTCGCACGAAATCATGCTACGAGGGCTCTCGAACTTCAATGAGATTCCCGCGCTCGCCGAGAAAATCGACATTTTACGTCGTCCGAGACCGGGGTCCTACTATGGACATTGTCATCGGGGACCGATCGAGCACGCCACTGTACACGCTGTTGCGACGAATCCAGCTGCCGCACCGTTTAAGGGGCGCTGCTTTGCTTGCAACAGGCCGGGCCATCGCAAGAGCGAATGCCCAGAGGAGCTAAGGCGCCGCGGAGCAGAGCAGGGGAGGGAGTCTCCAAAGCAGGGAAACACCAACAGTCAATAGGAATCGGGCCAACTACTGACGAGACTGCCTGCTCGCCCAACCCCACCGACCCTCACCGAGTCACTGTACCGATTCATGCTATCGATCGGACTCGGATGAATAAGGAGGGTACAACGACGGATTGCCTAGTACTGATCCACGGGAAAATACAGGGAGCAACAGTGAAGATTTTTATCGACGGAGGAGCAAGCCACAGTTTAGTTAATACCGCAATCGCACGAAAACTGCAACTGACACTTAGCCGCTGTTTACCGGAGATAGACGCACGCTTAGTCGACGGCACGCCACTGGCCATACCGGAAAAGGTAGAAAGAGTCAAAGTCCGCTGCAGGGGAAATTTCGGGTTTACACAGGAAATGCTCGCAACGACACTGGATGGGCACGATATTTTACTAGGACGTGATTGGCTGCGACGGTATAACCGGCGAATTGACTGGACGATGGGTAGCTGCACCGTGCGAAGTAGTGGTAACTAGGTTGAGCTAACTCGCTGGCCGCCCGAGTCATCAAGGTACACGTCAACGCCATCACAATGAAATGGGTTGTCGCTGCTGGAGCTGACGTGTACGCAGTAGACATCGCAGTAGTAGAGGAAGCAGAGCAGCCGAGTGATTTCAAGAAATTGCTGGCAGCTGTACCGCCCGAATTACAGGAACTGTTGAAACAATACCCCGGGATTTTCCCCGACGACTTACCGGAAGGACTGCCACCTCAACGAGCACATGACCACCGAATCGAATGACAACCGGGGGCATGGCCAACAATACAGCGCCAGTTCAGACTGACACAGCCCGAGCTCGACGAACTAAGGAAGCAGTTAGATTACCTGTTAGAGAAAAAATTCATCAAACCGAGCTCGTCACCGTTCGCCGCACCGATACTATTCACGCCAAAGAAAGACGGGGGTTTTCGCATGTGTATCGACTACAGAGCACTGAATAGGGTAACAGTCAAGTCGCGGTACCCCATTCCCCGCGCCGACGAACTGATCGACCAACAGTGAACAGCACGGGTTTTTTCGAAAATAGATTTACGGGGAGGTTACCATCAAATTAGGGTCGAACCATCGGACTGCGCCAAAACAGCTTTCAGGACTAGGTACAAGTCATTCGAGTACACTGTGATGCCATTCGGGCTGACCAACGCACCGGCGACTTTTCAGATGACCATGAACGAGGCATTTAGGCCGCTCTTAGATAAATGCGTGATCGTGTACCTCGACGACATCCTACTTTACAGTCGGGATAAGCAACAGCACTTAGCAGATCTGGAAGCGTTATTTAAGGTTTCAGACGAGCAAAGATTACTGACCAAGGGATCCAAGTGCGAGTTCTTCCAACATGGGTTAGAATTTTTGGGGCACGTTATTTCGGAGGCTGGAGTTGAAATCGACCCCAAAAAGCTGGATACAGTAAAAGCGTGGCATCCCCCGACGAACATCACAGAGCTGCAGAGCTTTTTAGGGTTCGTTAATCATGTGCGTTGATTCGTCCCCGATATGGCACGGTTAACTGCCCCACTGACGGATATACTACGGAAGGGGGTCGCTTTTACGTGGGGGGAGAAAGAGCATGCTGCCTTCTCTGCCCTTAAAAATGTTCTCTGTTCACCGCCCGTCCTGCGCATCGCCGACCCACACCGCCCATTCGAAGTAGTTACCGACGCAAGCGATATCGCCATCGGAGCCGTACTGCTACAGGATTCCGGCAATGGCCTACAACCTATCGCATACGAGTCACGAAAATTGCATCCGCCCGAGAAAAAATAACCCGATACCCGACAGCGAAATGCTTGCGATCGTACACGCGTTCAAAGTATGGCGCTGTTACTTGACTGGCGCGGACGTGACAGTACGGACACATCATAAATCACTACAGTACCTTCGCGCACAACCACACCTCAACCCACGACAGATTCGCTGGCTCGATTTCCTCGAGTCCAACTTTCACTACACGGTCACTTACAAAAAGGGAGCCTCGAACATCGCCGACGCACTGACCCGCCCCACTGCCCAGATCCACGCAATACTACTCGCCCAGACAAGCCCGCTACTGACAGGCCTATTCACCCACGGGTACCAAACGGATCCATTCTTCATAGGAGGAAATTCGAAGTAGTTCGCAGCAGCAAAGGGAGTCTATTATGTAAAAACTGGGACTGACCGCATTTGGGTGCCTGGGTATAGACTGCTACGGGAATTACGGTTACAGGAGGCACACGACGGAGTTACCTCGGGGCATTTCGGAGTAGAAAAAACACGAAAGCAACTGCAGCGGAATTATTATTGGCCCGAAATGTTGACTGACGTACAGCGACACGTGGCATCATGTCCCACTTGTCAGCTCATGAAATCATCACGATAGCGGCCGGCGGGACAGTTACAGTCGATACCACCCCCAAAGCGTGCTTGGCAGCAGGTGACGACGGACTTCGTCACAGGGTAACCACTCGGGGCGAGTGGGAACGACACGATCCTGGTCGTCGTCGGTCGACTGACGAAAATGGCACATTTCGCAGCCTGCGAAAAATCTGTTGGAATCACTAAACAGGAATGAATGAACTAGCAGTGAAAACAGTACAAGTACCTAACCCTAGAATTGTGTACCCCCTATAGGCTAACCCACTGTAGCCTAAACTAACACAACATATATATAATGTTTGACACACCCCCATAGGCAAAGTGGGGGAGAACTAGGGGTCACAAGACCAGTCAAGGCAAAGCAAGGCAACACAAGCTCAGGGTGGATCTCAAGGATACCACACAAATTCCGAGCACAAGCAAGTGGTCACAAGACCAGTTCACATGCAGGTTTATAATAGAGCAAAAGGTACAATGATCACAACCTAGCAAGAGTAAACATGCAAGTATATATATAGAAATCACAGTACAAACAGACTCAAGAAGTAAGCAAGTGAGGTCCAATAGGCACAAGGCCTAGAAGAGTGCAAAAGCGCTGATGGTCACAAGGCTGAAGCGCCTTGGTGAACACATCAACAGTGTTGGCCTCAGAGGCCACGTAACGCAGGCGAAGCTGACCACGCTGCTGTAGCTCTCGAGCAAGGAAGTAATGCAGAGCAATGTGCTTCGTTCTGTGCTCCAGTCTGTGCTCCTCACACAAGGCAATGGCTGCCTTGTTGTCGACGTACAGCACTGGAGGAGAGCGAGGCTGCTCTCCAAGGTCGGTCAGCAAGTAGGTGAGCCAGCGGAGCTCCTGGGCCGCCATGGCTGTGGCGTAGATCTCAGCCTCACAACTGGAGCTGAGAACAGAAGAAGAGCGAGTAGAACGCCAAGAAACTGAACCAGAGCCAAGGCTGAAGGAGTAACCCTGAGACGACCGCTGAGTAGCCTGGTCGTCTGCCCAAGAAGCGTTTGAGTGCCCAGTGAGGACAACTGGGACTTGCCCTCCAAGCACTAGCCCCATGCCCGACGTACTGCACAAGTAGCGCAACACCCTCTTAGCTGCATCCATGTGCTCCTTCCGGTGACGGCCGGGAGCGACATAGCGTGCAAGAATGCTGAGAGGGTATGCAAGGTCTGGTCGAGTGCAGGTCATCAGGTACATGAGGCAACAC
This sequence comes from Closterium sp. NIES-65, assembly GCA_948144175.1. Lineage (NCBI taxonomy): Eukaryota > Viridiplantae > Streptophyta > Zygnematophyceae > Desmidiales > Closteriaceae > Closterium > Closterium sp. NIES-65. The sequence continues at coordinate 541,376 of CANXME010002035.1, forward strand.
ACAAGCTCTGGATACGGGCCACTCGGCTCTACGGACTCATCCGAAGGCAGAGCTGAGAGCGAGTGACCGGTAGGCAGAGGAGTGGGCTGAGGCGAGGAGTACGTGAAGCGGAAGCGCTGAAGGACCTGCTGCACCATGTGTGACTGCGTCAAGGTGATGGTGCGGCGTGCTCTGTCCCGGGTGATCCGCAAGCCAAGATAGCTTGTCAGTTCACCCAGGTCTGTGCACGTGTGTCTCTTCTGCAGCTCCGACTTTACGTGGGCGAGTGCCATAGTGTCAGCAGTAGCAAAGACCAAGTCGTCGACGTACACAAGGACGTAGAACGGCGGCAGTGAGGTGTCGGTGCGTAGAAACAGCGACAGGTCAGCAGTAGAAGGTGCGAACCCAAGAGCCGCAAGCGTAGTCCTCAGTGTGTCGTGCCACTCACGAGGCGCCTGGCGGAGACCGTAGACTGGCCGTCGGAGGCTCCACTAGGTACCAGGAGGGAACGACCCAGTGAAGCCAGGTGGACGGCGCAGCCAGATCTCCTCGTGCAGGCTGCCCTGCAGGAAAGCAGTGCTGAAGTCAAGCGAGTGGAGCTCGTAGTCACGCTGAGCGGCGACGTGCAGCAGAACCTGAAGAGTGGTCATCTTCGAGGTCGGGGAGAAGGTCTGGAAGAAGTCAACTCCCTCTCGCTGACTGAAGCCTCGTGCAACGTAACGCGCCTTGAAGACAGGCGGAGAGCCCGGCGGCCGCTTCACCCTGAAAATCCACATCCCACTGACGATGTTCGCCCCGGTGGGGGAACCTCGTCGACGTAGGTGCCTATGGACTTCCAGGAGGCCATCTCTGTGTCCATGGCTGACTGCCACTGAGAGGAGTAGGGACCGGCCATCGCCTCTGCGTAAGAGCGTGGGGTCGGGATGTCTGGTGCATCCGGGTCTCCCTCAGGGGCAACAAGCATGGACACGAGATGGGGCAAAGCGGCAGCAAAGCACTCAAAGTCCTCCTGCCTGTCCTCAAGGACGTCAGTGCCAAGAGCACACTCACCCCCGACGGACGGAGGACAGACAGACTCAGACTCAGCAACTAGGCTAGCAGCGTAGTCTAGACGACAGCGAGCAGCAAAGTCGACAAGCTCAGCAACTAAGGCAGACGCAGCAGCAGACTCAAAGGAAGGGTCAGTGACAACAGTAGCCAGGAGACGCGTGACAGTAGGACTGGTAGCATGAAGAGAGTCTGACCCAGGGTCAGCAAGAGCAGGAAGAAAGGAAGCAGGAGGAGACGGCAGTGGGACACGCTGTGGAGCAGTGGACAGACGGAGCGCCATCCGGTGAGTGCATGGGACACCAGGAAGACGCTAACGCTGGACTCGACTACTAGAGAGAGCAGTGCGGACAGGCGACTCAGGACGAGAATCAGGTGACACAGGGCGAGACTCAGGCTCACGACGCTCAGTAAGACCTCCAGTCGGACCAGTGTAAGGAGAAGGACCAGGAAGAGAGGAGACATACGGTAATTGCGACTGCAGCTGGACAGACGGAGGACACGCGAAGGAGGGAGGAGGACAAGGAGGAGGGAGCTGACCAAGAACCTGCTGAAGGAGCGGAACGAAGTACGGTTGGGACCGTGCAGCGACACCAGAGGCAGTAGGGACACCCGCAACAAGGTCCGCAGCACCAGCGGCAGCTCCAACACCTGGGTCCGCAGCTCCAGCAGCAGCTCCAACGCCCGGGTCCGCAGCACCAGCGGCAGCTCCAACGCCCGGGTCCTCAGCACCAGTAGCAGCTCCAACGCCCGGGTCCGCAGCACCAGCGGCAGCTCCAACGCCCGGGTCCTCAGCACCAGCAGCAGCTCCAACGGCAGCGGGGTCCGCAAAACGAGGCACGCCACTCCGAAGAGTGCAGCGCCGCTCGTACCACTCACGGATCCGCTCGGGGGAGGGGAGCTCCCTAACGGGAGAAGAAGCACTAGCACCAGTCCCAGCAGTACGTCCGGCTCGAGCGGTACCTCTCCGGAGGCTGCACTACTCTAAGTACCACGCACGCAGCTGCTCCGAGGAGAGGGCTCCTCCAGGTGCAGGACTCCCAGGCCCAAAACCTCCAGACCCAGAACCCCAAGACTCCGGACTCTTCAGCTCAGCACCACGAGGCTCCACACCCCCAAGCTCAGCACCCCCAAGCTCCACACCCCCAGGCTCGACACCCCCAGGCTCCACACCCCCAAGCTCCACACCGTCAGGCTCAGCACCCCTAGGCTCCACACCGCCAGGCTCAGCACCCCCAGGCTCAGCACCCCCAGCCTCAGCACCCCCAGCAGGACGAGAGTCGACAGCTACCTCAACAGGCTCAACCGGGTCTACCTGAGACACACCTGAGGGAGTGGCACCCTGAGGGGGGAGGGGGTCTACAACAGTAGCACCTGGCACGAGGAAGAGAGGCGGGGGGGGGAGCGGGGCAGTGCAGTAGGGGAAGAGGCGGTAGTAGGGGACGGACTCGTCAAAAGTGACGTCCTGGGAGGGCAAGACTCGTCGTGAGGTGGCGTGGTAAAACTGCCAACCAGACACGTCCGGGACAAAGCCGAGAAAGACGGAGGGAACAGCACGGGAGGAGAGCTTGTCCGCAGACGTATCGCGGACAAAAGCTCGAGACCCCCAGACCCGGAAACGCGACGCATCGCCAACCTCCCCCGTCCACAGCAGCGTGGGCGAGGTCTCCGGCAAGGAGACATGGGGCCAGAGGTTGAGCTGATGCGTAGCGTACCGGACTGCAAACGGTCACAGAAAGTGGGGGGCAGCCGCATGGATCGAGGAGGTAAGGGCGACCTCCATGACCAGGCCAATGCGGCGCTCCGCAACCCCATTCTGCTGTGGAGAAGCCGGAAGCGTGAACGACTGCTCAATGCCGTGCTCAGCACAGTAGGCTGCCAAGAGGTCGGAGGAGAACTCACCACCTCTGTCAGAGTGCAAGCGTAGGACAGGAAAGTCCGAGTGAAACCGCTCGCTGAGCTGGAGACGGGCTCTGCGGATCCAAGGGATCAACACATCAGGGACCTCACCCTTGGTGCGCAAGGGGAAGACCGAGGTGTAGCGCGAGTAGTCGTCAACAACTATCAGGAAGTACCTCTCCTGACCCTGACCACGGACGCGGGCTGGGCCCCACACGTCCATGTGGAGCGTCTGCAAGGGAGCAGTCGTCGGGGGGAACGAGGACGAGTGAGGAGCGGCGCGCTGCCGTCCCTCGACACAGGGGAGACAGGTAGGAGCAGGCGAGGGTGGGAGGGCAGGAAGGACTCGGGCAGGCCAGAGACAAGGTACCGGGAGTGCATGGCACGAAGCCGCTGCACAGACGGGTGGCCAAGGCGGTGGTGCCAGAGGACAGTCTCGTGTGTCAAAGAGCGACACGAGCAGGGGGCGGACAGCTGACCTGAAGCGCACGCGGACGCAGACGCAGCAACCTGAGGGGACTCAGTAGTCAGTGTGTACAGGTCCGACCCCGGCTGCCGAGTGAAGGTAGCCAAGTGACGGCCCGTACGAGCACACGTACAGTGTGTCACGCGCTCATAGGCAGGGGTGAACTGGTGAACACCCCCATCCTAGAGCGCACATCCTGCCACCAAGTTCGTAGAGAACGAGAGGAGGTGGAGACCTGACAGTGTGCCCGACGGGACCGCAGGGCAGGGAAGGACAGTCGAAGAGGTCGCAATGACCGGACCCCCAGAGGGGTCAACAAGGGAGACAGCAACTGGCCGAGCAAGCGGCTCAAGGGCAGTGCGGTCACGAAAGAAGCAGCGAGAAGCACCTGAGTCCACTGTAAAGGTGTGCACTGCGGCAGTCGACGCAGTACCAAGGGGGGGAGACACACGAGCACCTAGAGCAGCAGCCTCACCAGCACCTGGGGTAGCCGGCACGCGAGTACCTGGAGCGGCAGACGCACTGGCCCTAATGCCCGGGTTGGGCGGCACACACAAGTACTCAGCACCCTCTCCACTAGTAGACATCACATACATGGCAGATAGAATAGCATCAAAATCTAGAGCATAGATATCAATCCCCTTCTTAAGGAGATCAAGCCAGCGGGGCAGCTCAGTGGCCTGAGGGAACTGAACACGCCAAGCGTCGTCGAGACGAGAGAAGCAGCGCTGTGTGGCGTGTTGTCGTCCACACTGCTGACCTGTGCGGTCACCAGTGCGAATGACGTACGTGCAGCCAAGACCACCCCCATCCCCGTGCTGAGAGTACCACTCACGGACCTCCTGGGGCGAAGGAGTGTGCTGCTGGCCCTGAGCACCGCCAGCGCCTCCACGGCCACCACCACCGCTGCCACCTCCTCGACCGCCCCAACCCCTGCCGGCGCCGCGTCCACCGCCACCCCAACCGCCGCCTCCACTCCTGCTATCGCCCCCGCCGCTGCCGCTACCACCCCCACCGCTACCACTCGCCCCTCCAGCCGAGCCACCACCCCCACTGCCTCCACCACCCCCACTGCCGCCTCCCCCGCCGTCACCGCCACCACCCTTGCCCCCTTTGCCCTTGCCGATGCGGCGCCCGCTCGAGGCAGACGCAGTGCCGACCTTCTCAGCACCGAGAAGGTCGACAGCAGCAGCAGAGGCGACAGAGGGAAGAAGGGGGGAAGGAGAACACCCCTCAAAGAACGGGGTACGGGGGTCGCCACGAGAGGCACCTACAGCGACTATACTAGTCTCAGCTGCAAGTAGCTCCTTCTCGAGGAGGGCAATGGTGAGCTCAATGGGGCAACGAGCTAGGAAGTGGTCCCTGACAGCACGCAGTGTGTCAGGGAGGCGGGTGACTAGGTGGTAGAGAGTGAGTCAGAGTGGAGGGGGGTGCGTGGCAAGGAACTCAACAGGCATGGCGGCACGGAAGCGGGCCTCACTAATACGGAGGTGCGTGATGAGGTCAGCGACTGTGTGAAAGGAGGACAGGTCGGGAAACAGGTAGGGGAGGGAGAGACGGCCTAGCGCGGCAGAGGCAGGTGAGGAGTAGCGAGCAACTACGGCTGTGTACAGTGCCTGTGCAGTCTTGTGCTGCCCAAAGTGCTCGCGTTCGTCTATTGCCAGGGAGTTGCGAATAGCGAAGCGAGCGTGGGCATCACGAGTCTGCCACTGGGAGCGAGCAGTGCTGTCAGCAGTGGCAGCAGGGGCAGTGATATGGCCTAGTGCGTGATCGTACAGTGAGATGTCATCCTTGGCTGTGAGCTGTAGGTAGAGGTGCAGGTCATCGAGCCAGGTGCCAAACTTCACAGGGCGGCCCTCAGCATCGAACACAAGAACATGTGGGCTAGCCATAGGAATAGTAGAAATAGCAGCAGTAGCAGTAGGAGAAGCAGGTAGGACGAACCAGGTAGGGCAGGGCGGCGCGGCTCGGTTCAGGTCGGGGCGCGGCTCGGCTGGGTGGCGCGGCTCGGCTCAGGGCGCGCGGCTCGGCTCTGGGCGCGCGGCTCGGCTCGGGGCGCGCGGCTCGGGTCGCGCAGCTCGGGTCACGGTGGGAACGGGTCGCCCGGGGCCTCCAGGTGGTGGGCACGGGTCGGCGAGGTCGGCGTGGGGCCGGTTGGGGCCCTAGAGGGGCGAGCGCGGGGCCGATCGGGGCCCGAGCGGGGCTGGCGCGGGGCCGACGGGGCCTAAGACGGGGCCGACGGGGCCTGAACGGGGCTAGCAGCGGGGCCGACGGGGCCTGAAACGGGGTCGACGGGGCCTGTAACGGGGCTAGCGCGGGCCGATCGGGGCCTGAATGGGGCTAGCTCGGGGCCGACGGGGCCTGAAACGGGGCTAGCGCGGGCCGACGGGGCCTGAAACGGGGCCGACGGGGCCTGAAACGGGGCTAGCGCGGGCCGACGGGGCCTGAAACGGGGCCGACGGGGCCTGAAACGGGGCTAGCGCGGGCCGACGGGGCCTGAGACGGGGCTAGCGCGGGCCGACGGGGCCTGAGAGGGGCTAGCGCGGGGCCGACGGGGCCTGAAAGGGGGCCAACGGGGCCTGAACGGGGCTAGCGCGGGGCCTGAACGGGGCCTTAAAGGGGCTGACGGGGCCTGAACGGGGCTAGCGCGGGGCCGTCAAAAGGGGCCTCTAGGGGCGGGACACGCCGAGGCGCCCTAGGGCACTGGTAGGTAGGTAGTTAGTTAGTTACGTAGTGGTGGGCCCTTAGAAAATTTCGGTCCTAAGAAGGACCTGCTCTATACCATGTTGGAATCACTGAACAGGAATGAATGAACTAGCAGTGAAAACAGTACAAGTACCTAACCCTAGAATTGTGTACCCCCTATAGGCTAACCCACTGTAGCCTAAACTAACACAACATATATATAATGTTTGACAAAATCAATCACAGCCGAAGAAACTGAGAAAGTGAAGTGAATAGGGTTGTGAAGTGAAGTGAATACAAATAGGAAACCCTAATTGTGTTGTACCCCCTATGGGATACCCCACTGTAGCCTACAGAAACAAGTAAGCTATATGTTCTGACACACCCCCATAGGCAAAGTGGGGGAGAACAAGGGGTCACAAGACCAGTCAAGCAAAGCAAAGCAAAGCTCAGGGTGGATCACAAAGTCACCACGCATTCCGAGCACAAGTTCAAAGGCCAGAAGGCCAGTTCACATGCAAGATCATATATAGAGATATACAAGAGTCAAGCAAGCAAGAGCAAGAGTATATATAGGCGAAGGTACAAACAAGCTCAAGAAGAGAGCAAGTGAGGCAAGACAGGCACAAGACCCAACTGCGTGCAACAACGCTGATGATCACAAGGCGCAAGTGCCTTGGTGAAGACATCAGCAGTGTTGGCCTCAGAGGCCACGTACGCAAGTCGCAACTGTCCACGCTGCTGTAGCTCACGAGCAAGAAAGTAGCGGAGAGCAATGTGCTTCGTTCTGTGCTCCAGTCGCTGCTCTCGACACAAGGCCAGCATGGCCTTGTTGTCTACGTACAGGACTGGAGGAGAACGAGGCTGCTCTCCAAGGTCGGTCAGCAGGTAGGTGAGCCAGCGTAACTCCTGTGCAGCCATAGCCCCAGCGTAGATCTCAGCCTCACAGCTGGAGCCGAGAACAGAAGACGAGCGGGTAGCCCGCCACGAGACAGAGCCGGAACCAAGGCTGAAGGTGTAACCCTGTGACGACCGCTGCGTAGCCTGGTCGTCAGCCCAAGAAGCGTCTGCGTGCCCAGTGAGGACCACTGGACTGCGCCCTCCAAGCACTAGCCCCATGCCCGACGTACTGCACAAGTAGCGCAACACCCTCTACGCTGCAGCCATGTGCTATGGTCGGTGTCTCCCAGGAGCAACAAAGCGTGCGAGAATGCTAAGAGGGTATGCGAGGTCAGGTCGTGTGCAGGTCATCAGGTACATGAGGCAGCCAACAAGCTCTGCAAACGGGCCACTCGACTCTACGGACTCATCCGAAGGCAGAGCTGAGAGCGAGTGGCGAGTAGGCAGAGGAGTGGCCTGAGGCGAGGAGTACGTGAAGCCGAAGCGCTGAAGGACCTGCTGCACCATGTGTGACTGAGTCAGGGTAATGGTGCGGCGTGCTCTGTCCCGGGTGATCTGCAAGCCAAGGTAGCTGCGCAGTTCACCCAGGTCAGTGCACGTGTGTCTCTTCTGCAGCTCGGACTTCACGTAGGCGAGTCCACCAGTGTCAGCTGTGGCAAAGACCAAGTCGTCGACGTACACGAGGATGTAGAACGGCGGCAGAGAGGTGTCGGTGCGCAGAAACAGCGACGGGTCGGCAGTAGAAGGAGCAAACCCAAGTGCCGCGAGCGTAGTCCTCAGTGTGTCGTGCCACTCACGTGGCGCCTGGCGGAGACCGTAGACTGGACGCCGGAGACTCCACTGGGTACCAGGAGGGAAAGACCCAGTGAAGCCAGGTGGGCGACGCAGCCAGATCTCCTCGTGCAGGCTGCCCTGCAAGAAAGCTGTGCTGAAGTCGAGAGAGTGCAGCTCGAAGTCACGGTGAGCAGCAACGTGCAGCAGAACCCGAAGAGTGGTCATCTTCGGGGTGGGGGAGAAGGTCTGAAAGTAGTCAACCCCCTGCCGCTGACTGAAGCCACGAGCCACGTAACGCGCCTTGAAGACAGGCGGAGAACCCGGCGGCCGCTTCACCCTGAAAATCCACATGCCACTGACGATGTTCGCCCCAGGAGGGGGAACAGCGTCAACGTAGGTGCCTGTGGACTTCCAGGAAGCCATCTCTGCATCCATAGCTGCCTGCCACTGAGAGGAGTAGGGACCCTCTATCGCCTCCGCGTAAGAGCGCGGAGTCGGGATGTCTGGTGCATCCGGGTCTCCCTCAGGGGCTAGCAGTACAGACGCGAGACGAGGTGAAGCGGCGGCCAGACACTGGAACTCCTCCTGTCTGTCCTCAAGGACGTCCGTGCCAAGGGCACACTCACCCCCGACGGACGGAGGACAGGCGGACTCAGACTCAGCGACAAGACGAGCAGCGTAGTCTAGACGACAGCGCGCAGCAAAGTCGACAAGCTCAGTGACAAGGGCAGACGCAGCAGACGACTCGAAGGAAGGGTCAGTGACAGCAGTAGCAAGGAGACGCGTGACAGTAGGACTGGCAGCACGAAGAGAGTCCGACTCCGGGTCGGCAAGAGCAGGAAGAGAGGAAGCAGGAGGAGAAGGCAAAGGGGCACGCAGAGGAGCAGTGGACGGACGCAGTGACATCCGGTGCGTGCCAGGGACAGGAGGAGGACGCTGACGCGACCGGCGACCACTAGCGCGCTCAGTACGAACAGGCGACACAGGACGAGACGCAGGCTCACGACGCTCAGTAAGACCTCCAGTCGGACCAGCGTAGGGAGAAGGAGCAGGCAAAGGGGAGGCAGGCTGTAGCTGTGGCTGCGACCGGACAGGCTGCGGACCCTCTAAGGGAGGAGGAGGAGGTGTAAGACCAAGAACCTGCTGAAGGAGCGGAACGAAGTACGGTCGGGGCCGCGCGGCGACGCTAGAAACAGCAGGAACAGCACCAGCAGCCCCGGCAGGAGCACCCACTCCAGCAGCACCTCCAGCAGCACCACCAGAAGCTCCAGAACCTCCAGCAGCAGCACCAGGAGCACTGTCAGTCGGACCGCCAACGGCAGGCTCAGCGCCAACACCCTCAGCAGTACCAGCTCCAGGAGAACTCTCAGACCCAGCAGCTCCAGCACCCACAGGACGAGCACCGGCGGGACGCGCGGCAGCAGTACCCTCTGCAGCCGAAGAACTACCAGCACCAGCAGCACGCCTCCAGCGCCTGGCAAACCACTCACGCAGCTCCTGTGGGGAGAGTGGCTCCCGGCGAGACGAAGCACCCCCAGGCACAGCACCCCCAGGCTCAGCACCCCCAGGCTCAGCACCCCTAGGCACAGCACCCCCAGGCACAGCACCCCCAGGCTCGGCACCTCCAGGCTCAGCACCCCCAGGCACAGGACCCCCAGGCGCAGCACCCCCAGGCTCAGCACCCCTAGGCACAGCACCCCCAGGCACAGCACCCCCAGGCTCGGCACCTCCAGGCTCAGCACCCCCAGGCACAGCACCCCCAGGCTCAGCACCCCCAGGCTCAGCACCCCCAGACTCCGCACCCCCAGGCTCAGCTCCCGCAGCAGCACCAGAGTCACCAGTGACCTCGACAGGCTCGACCGCGTCTACCTGGGACACACCTGAAGGGGCAGGACCCTGAGGGGGGGAGGGGGACTACCGGGGGGGGGACCTGGTACCAAGAAGAGCGGGGGTGGGGGGAGGGACGGAGTGCGGTAGGGGAAGAGGCGGTAGTAGGGTACCGACTCGTCGAACGTGACGTCCTGGGAGGACAGAACACGTCGAGAGGTGGGGTGGTAAAACTGCCACCCAGGGGCGTCGGGGGGGAACCCCAGGAAGACGCAGGGAGAAGCACGAGGGGACAGCTTGTCCGCAGACAGGTCGCGAACAAACGCCCGAGATCTCCAGACCCGGAACGCCGACGCATCGCCAACCTTCCCCATCCACAGCAGGGCTGGGGAGGTCTCCGGTCGAGAGACCCTGGGGTGGAGGTTGATCTGGTGCGCAGCGTACCTGACCGCAAACGGCCACAGAAAATGGGGAGCAGCCGCATGCATCATGGACGTACGAGCGACGTCCATGACCATGCCAATGCGGCGCTCAGCAATCCCATTCTGCTGTGGTGAGTCCGGAAGCGTGAAGGTCTGACGGATGCCTCGCGCACGACAGTAGGCACTCAGGAGGCCAGAGGAGAACTCTCCGCCTCTGTCCGAGTGCAGACGCAAAACAGGGAAGTCAGAGCCAAAGCTCCTCCGAAGCTGGAGACGAGCTGCGCGGATCCAGTCGATCAACACCTCAGTGACCTCACCCTTGCTGCGCAAGGGGAAGACTGTGGTGTAACGCGAGTAGTCGTCAACCACCAGCAGGAAGTAGCGCTCCTGACCCTGTCCACGGACGCGGGCTGGGCCCCACACGTCCATGTGAAGCGTCTGCAACGGGGCCTCTGTTGGAGGAAACTGGGAGGAGTGAGGGGCAGCACGCTGGCGCCCCTCGACACAGGGGACACAGGTAGGGCCAGGGCCCGGAGGAAGGGGAGGGAGAGACCGGGGAAGACCAGACACAAGGACTCGCGAGGCCATGCCTCTGAGCCGAAGCAGAGAGGGGTGGCCAAGGCGGTGGTGCCAGAGGAGGGTCTCGTGAGACAGACGACGACACGAGCAGGGGGCAGACTCAGGACCAGACCTGGACGCTGCAGCAAACACCTGACCAGACGAAGGGACCCTACCAGACTCAGCACCTGGAGGAGAAGCAGTGGTCAGTGTGTACAGGCTCGACCCTGGCCGACGTGTAAACGTAGCCAGGTGGCGACCTGTATCCGCCTCCGTGCAGTGGGTCACCCGCTGACGAGCAGGGGTGAACTGGTGGACACCCGCATCCTGGAGGTCAGCACCACTCACCAAGTTCGTCGAGAACGAGGGGAGGTAGAGACCAGTCAGGGTGCCAGAGGGGGCCGTCGGACACGGGAGGACAGTGGAGAAGCGAGACAGGACAGGCCCCCCAGAGGGGTCAGCCAGGGACACCGCAACCGGCCGACTCAGCGGCGTGAGAGTGGTGCGGTCCCTAAAGAAGGAGCGAGACGCTCCAGAGTCAAGGGTGAAGGTGTGAGAGGCCGAAGCCGACACAGTACCTGAGAGGGCAGACTCACCAGCACCTGAGAGCACAGACGCACTGGCACCTAGAGCAGCAGCCTCACTAGTACCTGACGCGGCAGTACCAATGCCCGGGTCGGGCGGGAAACACCGGTAACAGTCATCCTCATCACTACCAGTCAGAGCATACATAGCAGAGAGAATAGCATCAAAATCAAGATCATAAATAGCTACACCAGCCCTAGACAGCTCTCCCCAGCGGGGGATCTCAGCGGCCTCCGGAAACTGCTGACGCCAGGCGTCGGTCAGGCGGCCAAAGCAGCGGCGGGCTGTGTGGGAGCCTCCACACCTCTCCCCTGCACGGTCACCGGTGCGAAGAACGTAGGGGCAGGGACCAAGCGCACCACCACGCTGACGCTGCGAGTACCACTCACGGAGCTGCTGAGGGGCGGGGACGGTGCGAGAGCGCTGCTGCTGCTGTGGCTGCTGCTGCGGCTGCTGCTGCTGCTGCTGCTGGCGCTGACCACCCCCAGAGCTGCTCCGCTGGGACGAGCCACTCCGACCCCCGCCTCCACCGCCACCCCCGCCTCCACCGCCACCCCCGTCTCCACCGCCACCTCCCCCACCAGGACCGTCGCTCCCACCGCTCCCACCGCCTCCTCCGCTACCACCTCCGCCGCCACCTCCGCCTCCACCGCCGCCACCAGTACCTCCACTCCCGCCACCACCCCCACCGCCACCCCCACTCCCCCCGCCACCCCCACCGCCTCCTCCACCGCCCCCTCTAGCTCCACCCGCTCCCTTGCCCCCCTTGCCCTTGCCAGAGCGGCGTCTGCCGCTGGGGGCAGACGCCGCGCCGACCGACTCAAAACCAGCGAGGTCGGCCGCAGCGGCAGAGGCGACAGAGGGCAGCAGGGGGGAAGGACCACACCCCTCAAAGATGGGGGTGCGAGGGTCACCCCGAGAGGCCCCTACAGCGACAATACTCTTCTCAGCCGCTAGCAGGGACTCCTCAAGGAGGTCGACAGTGAGAGTGGTGGGACAGACAGAGAGAAACTGGTCCCTAACGACACGAAGGGACTCAGGGAGACGGGTGACGAGAAAGTAGAGAGTGATGTACATGGGAGGAGGGTTTGCAGCGCGGAACTCAGCAGGAAGGGCAGCGCGGTAGCGGGTGTCACTAGCACGGAGGTGGGTAACGAGGTCAGCGACAGTGGGAAAGGAAGCGAGGTCAGGGAAGAGAAACGGTAGCATGAGGCGGCTAAGGGTAGCGGAGGAAGGGGAGGAGTAGCGTGCAACTACAGCGTCGTACAAGGCCTGAGCGGTCTTGCACTGACTAAAGTGGGCACGCTCAGAGGAAGGGAGGTGGCGACGCACAGCAAGACGTGCAGCAGCATCGCGGGTCGCCCACTTGGAGCGAACGGCAGAGTCAGCATCAGCAGGTGGGGCAGGGACAGCGCCAGAGACAAAGTCAAAGAGAGAGACCTCATCTATCGCATCACACAGTAAGTACAGCTGCAGGTCTTCAATCCAGACGGCAAAGTCAATGGCCCTCCCCTCAGCGTCAAAAGTAAGAACATTGGGGGTGGCCATGGCAGCAGCTGAAAGTCTCACCGGGCTGGGAGAGTCGGGTAGGTCAGCAGCAGAGGAACACAGCTCAGGAACAGCAGCACGGCTCCTCAGGCGGCTCGGGCGGCTCGGGCGGCTCGGGCGGCTCGGGCGGCTCGCGCGGCTTGGGTGGCGTAGGGGCTCACGGGCGGCGCGGGCTGCTGGGGCTGCTCACGTGCAGCACGGCGGGCTGCAGCAGGGGCCGCGGGGAGGGCTGTAGCGGGGCCGACGGCGGGCTGTAGCGGGGCCGGGGCGGGCTGTAGCTGGGCCGGCGGCGGGCTGTAGCAGGGGCAGGTGGCGGGCTGTAGCGGGGCCGGCGGCGGGCTGTAGCTGGGCCGGCGGCGGGCTGTAGCTGGGCCGGCGGCGGGCTGTAGCTGGGCCGGGGGCGGGCTGTAGCTGGGCCGGCGGCGGGATGTAGCTGGGCCGGCGGCGGGCTGTAGCAGGGGCCGGTGCGGGCTGTAGCGGGGCCAACGGCGGGCCGTAGTGGGGCCGGTGGCAGGCTGTAGCGGGGCCAGTGGCGGGGTGTAGCGAGGCCAGTGGCGGGCTGTAGCGGGGCCGACAGCAGCTGAAGCGGGGCCGGCGTAGGGCCGTGGCGGGGCCGACGAGGTCTGGGCGGGGCCGACGAGGGGCCGAAGTGGGGCCTAGGCGGGCCGGCGGGGCCTAAGCGGGGCCAACGCGGGGCCGACGGGGCCTAAGCAGGGCCAACGCGGGGCCGACGGGGTCTAGGCGGGGCCGACGCGGGGCCAAAGCGGGGCCTAAGCGGGGCCGACGGGCCTAAGCGGGGCTACGCGGGGCCGACGTGGGGCCTAAGCGGGGCCGACGGGGGGTTACGCGGGGCCGACGTGGGGCCTAGGCGGGGCCGACGAGGAGCCGACGGGGTCTAGGCGGGGCCGACGAGGGGCCTAGGCGGGGCCGACGAGGGGCCTAAGCGGGAGCACGACGGGGAGGGCGACACGGAGGGTCGCTAAAAAAATGCGCGCCTCGGGGCGCGCTTCGGTGGGCCCTAGGAACAGGCCCTAAGAAGGGACCTGCTCTGATTCCATGAGAAAGTGTGAACGAGAATGAATGACTATGAAGTGAAGTGAATACAAATAGGAAACCCTAATTGTGTTGTACCCCCTATGGGATACCCCACTGTAGCCTACAGAAACAAGTAAGCTATATGTTCTGACAGAAACAGCACGCCTCTTCATCTCCACCGTGGTTCGACTGCACGGGATACCAGCCGCGATCATTAGCGACCGCGATACGAAATTCACCAGCAACTTCTGGCGGAACCTATGGTAGCAGTTCGGTACGCGACTGCAGTTCAGTTCATCATACCACCTCGAAACCGACGGACAGACAGAACGGACAAATCAGACCATGGAACAGCTCATCGGGGCCACGTGTGACGACCCGACCACGTGGGAACAGCAATTGCCACTGATCCAATTCGCGTACAACAACTCGCCATCCGCCACGACCCAACAGTTACCATTTTACCTAATCTACGGACAAGACCCGACAGTACCCATGACCCCGAATCCCGACAACCCATTACCACGAGCACAACAGTTCGCCGAAATATTACAAGCAGCAGACGCAATAAAAAAAAAAATCAAACATCATCGCTAAACGCAACGCCGACCGCCACCGCAGACCTTTCACTTACCAGTCCGACGACTTAGTTTTACTTGACACTCAGAACCTCCGACTGCCCATCACCCCGAAACTCCGCCCCCGATACTGCGGGCCATTTCGCATAAGCTACATGCTTATACCCGTCACCGCCCACCTCCTCCTCCTGTCAGAACATATATATAGCTTATGCTATTGTGTAGGCTGTAGTGGGGTATCCCATAGGGGGTACAACCCAACTAGGGTTTCCTATATGTACTCACTTCATTCATAGTTCATTCATTCTCGTTCTATTCTCCTCATGGTATCGAGCAGGTTCCCCTGTGGGAACTGTGCTTAGGGCCCACCACTTCGAACTAATTTTTTTCTGCCCGGAGCGCGCTACGGGCTCTCACGCTCATTCTGTCGACCTGCCCTGCGGCCCCTAGCCGCCCGCGTGCCGCCCTTGGACGCCCGCGAGCTGCCCGTCCCGGCCCTTAGACGCCCGCGCGCCGCCCTTAGCCGCCCGCGCGCCGCCCGTCTCGGCCCCTAGACGCCCGCGCGCCGCCCGTCCAGGCCCCACGCCGCTCGCACGCCGCCCCTAATCGCTCGCGCGCCGCCCGTCAGGCCCTGAGCCGCCGTCGCGCCACCACTAGGCGCTCGTGCGGCACCAGTCCCGGCCCGTCGGCGCCGTGCGCCGCCCGTCCCGGTCCCGCGACGCCGTGCGTCGCCCGTCCGGCCCCAAGCCGCCCGTGCGCAGCCCGCTCCGGCCGCGCACTGCCGTCTCGGCCCCTCGGCACCAGTGCGCCGCCCGTCCTGGCCCCTCGCCACAGTCCCGGCCCCAACCCGCCCGTGCGTCGCCCGTCCCGGCCCCGCTCCCAGCCGCCCGTGCGCCTCCCGTCCAAGCCGTGCGCCGCCGTCCAGGCCTCCCACCGCCCGTGCGCCGCCCGTCCCTGACGCACGCCGCCGTCCCGGCCCCACGCCGCCCGTAAGCCGCCGTGCAACCCGAGCTGCCCGAGCCGTCTGCGCAGCTGTGGAGCCGAGCTGCCCGAGCCGCCAGTGCCGCTGACTGCCCGAGCCGCCCGAGCCGCCCGAGCCGCCTGTGCCGCTGACTGCCCGAGCCGCCCGAGCCGCCCGAGCCGCCCGAGCCGCCCGAGCCGCCCGAGCCGCCTGCACCGCCTGAGGAGCCGAGCCGCTGGCCCCGCGGAGCTGCTGTTGCTGCTGAGCCGGTTGAGCTGCTCTGTTGCTGTGCTGCTGTACTACTGAGCTGCCCGACCCGTCCTGTCTGGTGAGACCGTCGACTGCTGTCATGGCTACCCCTAGTGTCCTAGCTTTTGACGCTGAGGGTCGCGCCATTGACTTTGAGGTCTGGTTCGACGACCTGCAGCTGTTCTTACAGTGCGATAGAGCAGACGGCCTTTCTCTCTTTGACCTCACTTCTGGCGCCTCTCCTGCCCCTGCTGCTCATGCTGACCCCACTGTTCGCTCTCAGTGGGCCACCCGCGATGCTGCTGCACGTCTTGCTGTGCGTCGCCACCTCCCTACCTCTGAGTGCGCGCACTTTAGTCAGTACAAGAGTGCTCAGACCTTGTACGACGCTGTAGTTGCGCGCTACTCTTCCCCTGCCACTGCTGCATTGAGCCGTCTCATGCTTCCCTACCTCTTTCCTGACCTCTCTGCCTTTCCCACTGTCGCTGCCCTCGTTACTCACCTCCGCACTAGTGACACTCGCTACCGCGCCGCCCTCCCAGCTGAGTTCTGCGCCAAGAACCCCCCCCCCATGTACATCACTCTCTACTACGTAGTCGCACGCCTCCCTGACTCTCTTCGCGTAGTCAGGGACCACTTTCTCTCAGTCTGTCCCACCACCCTCACTGTCGACCTCCTCGAGAAGGCCCTCCTAGCGGCGGAGAAGAGCATCGTCGCTGTAGGAGCTTCTCGTGGTGACCCTCGCACCCCCATCTTTGAGGGGTGCTCTCGTTCCCCCCTGCTGCCCTCTGTTGCCTCTGCTGCTGCTGCCGACCTGCTTGGTCTTGAGTCGGTCGGCGCGGCGTCTGCCCCTAGTGGGAGACGCCGCTCTGGCAAGGGCAAGGGGGGCAAGGGCGCGGGTGGAGCTGGAGGGGGCGGTGGAGGTGGCGGTGGAGGCGGCGGAGGGAGTGGGGGTGGCGGCGGGAGTGGTGGCGGGAGTGGTGGTGGTGGTGGCAGCGGCGGCGGAGGCGGCGGTGGTGGCGGCAGCGGTGGTGGTGGTGGCAGCGGTGGAGGTGGAGGCGGCGGAGGAGGCGGAGGAGGAGGCGGTGGTGGCGGAGGGGGTGGAGCTGGTCGGGGTGGTACCCTGCAGCGGAGCGGCGCTGGTAGTGGTCAGCGCCAGCAGCAGCAGCAGCAGCAGCGTTCGCGGGACATCCCTCCGCCCCAGCAGCTCCGTGAGTGGTACACTCGGCGTTAGAGGGGTGGGGGTGCTGGTCCGTGTACCTACATCCTTCGCTCCGGCGACCGCGCGGGTGAGCAGTGTCGGGGTGCCCACCCCACCCAGCGCTGCTTTGGCCGCCTGACGGACGCTTGGCGTCAGCAGTTCCCCGAGGCTAGTGAGATTCCCCGCTGGGATGAGCTTCTTAGGACTGGTGTAGCGATCTTTGATCTTGACTTTGATGCTATTCTTGCTGCTATGTATGCTGTGACTATTAGTGAGGAGGGTGACTGTTACCGGTGTTTCCCGCCCGACCCGGGCATTGGTACTGCTGCACTAGGTGCTTGTGAGGCTGTTGCTCTAGGTGCCAGTGCGTCTGCGCTCTCAGGTACTGGTGAAACTGCGCTCTCAGGTGCTGCGTCGCCTTCGTCCTCCCTCACTTTCACACTTGACTCTGGGGCTTCTCGCTCCTTCTTTCGAGACCGCACCACCCTCACGCCGCTTGGCCGGCCGGTTGCGGTCTCCCTGGCTGACCCCTCTGGGGGTCCTGTCCTCTCTCACTTTTCCACTGTCCTCCCGTGTCCGGCTGCCCCCTCGGACACCCTGTCTGGTCTGTACCTTCCCTCGTTCTCGACCAACTTGGTGAGTGGTGCGGACCTACAGGATGCGGGGGTTCACCAGTTCACTCCTGCGAGTCAGCGGGTGACCCACTGCACGGACGCACGCACAGGCCGGCACCTGGCCACGTTCTCGCGTCGGCCGGGGTCGAGCCTCTACACCCTGACCACTGCGTCTCCTCCTGTCCCTGCGTCTGGTCAGGTAGCTGCGTCAAGTCAGGTGTTTGCTGCTGCGTCCCGGTCTGGCCCTGAGTCTGCCCCCTGTTCGTGTCGCCTCCTGTCTCACGAGACCCTCCTGTGGCACCACCGTCTTGGCCACCCCTCCTTGCCCCGTCTTCGGGGCATGGCTTCCCGTGTCCTTGTCTCTGGTCTTCCCCAGTCTCTCCCTCCCCTTCCTTCAGGACCAGGACCTTCCTGTGTCCCCTGTGTCGAGGGGCGCCTCAGGGCTGCTCCTCACTCCTCCCAGTTTCCCCCGACAGAGGCTCCTCTGCAGACACTTCACATGGACGTGTGGGGCCCAGCCCCCGTCCGTGGGCAGGGTCACGAGCGCTACTTCCTGTTGGTGGTTGACGACTACTCGCGTTACACCACAGTCCTCCCCTTGCGCAGCAAGGGTGCTGTCACTGAGGTGCTGATGGACTGGATCCGCGAGGCTCGTCTCCAGCTCAGGAGGAGCTTCGGCTCGGACTTTCCTGTTCTGCGTCTGCACTCTGACCGTGGCGGGGAGTTCTCCTCTCGCCTTCTGCGAGACTACTGTCGTGCACGGGGGATCCGCCAGACCTTTACGCTTCCGGACTCTCCACAGCAAAATGGGATTGCTGAGCGCCGCATTGGCATGGTCATGGATGTCGCTCGTACGTCCATGATGCATGCGGCTGCCCCCCATTTTCTGTGGCCGTTTGCGGTTCGGTACGCGGCGCATCAGCTCAACCTTCACCCCAGGGTCTCTCGGCCTGCGATGTCCCCAGTCTTGCTGTGGACGGGGAAGGTCGGCGATGCATCTGCGTTCCGTGTCTGGGGATCTCGGGCGTTTGTCCGCGACTTGTCTGCGGACAAGCTGTCCCCTCGTGCTGCTCCCTGTGTCTTCCTTGGCTTCCCCCCCTGACGCTCCAGGGTGGCAGTTCTACCACCCCTCCTCTCGTCGTGTTCTGTCCTCCCAGGACGTCACGTTCGACGAGTCAGTCCCCTTCTACCGCCTCTTCCCCTACCGCACTCCTTCCCTCCCCCCGCCGCCGGACTTCCTTGTGCCGGTTCCCCCCCCGGTAGACCCCCTCCCCCCTCAGGTTCCTGCCCCCTCAGGTGTGTCCCAGGTAGACGCAGCTGACCCGGTCGAGGTTACTGGTGACTCTGGTGCTGCTGCGGGTGCTGAGCCTGGGGGTGCTGACTCTGGGGGTGCTGTCCGCGGGGGTGCCGAGCCTGGAGGTGCTGCTACTGGGAGTGCTGAGCCTGGGGGTGCTACTGCTGGGGGTGCTGAGCCTGGGGGTGCTGAGCCGGGGGGTGCTGTGCCTGGAGCTGCTGAGCTAGGGGGTGCTGAGTCTGGGGGTGTTGAGTTTGGAGCTGTAGAGCCTGGGGGTGCTGAGTCTGGAGCTGCTGAGCCTAGGGGTGCTGAGTCTGGAGCTGCTGAGCCTGGGGGTGCTGCGTCTGGAGCTGCTGAGCCTGGGGTTTCTCCTGGTGCTGCGTCTCGGCGGGAGCCCCTCTCTCCACAGGAGCTGCGCGAGTGGTTTGCTCGCCGCTGGAGGCGTACTGCTGGAGCTGGAGCTTCTTCGACCGTCGAGGGTGCTGGTGCCGCCGGTCCCGGAGCTGCTGGGCCTGCGGGTCCTACTGGAGCTGGAGCTGCTGAGGGTGTTGGTGCTGAGACTACTGCTGTCTGTCCTGGCGGTGGTTCTGCTGATGGTGCTGCTGGAGGTCCTGCCGCTGGAGGTGTTGGTGGCGCTGGTGCTGCCGCTGAGGGTGCTGGTGCTGTCCCTGCTGAGTCTGGAGCTGCCGCGCGGCCTCGGCCGTACTTCATTCCGCTCCTGCAGCAGGTTCTTGGTCTTTCTCCTCCGGTAGAGTGTCCACAGCCTGTCCAGTCGCAGTCACTGTTGGAGCCTACCTCCCCACTGCCTGCTCCCTCTCCTTACACTGGTCCTACTGGAGGTCTTGCTGAGCGTCGTGAGCCTGCGTCTCGTCCCGCGTCGCCTGTTCGTGCTGCTCGCGCTAGTGGTCGCAGTTCGCGTCAGCGTCCTCCTCCTGTCCTTGGCACGCACCGGATGTCTCTGCGTCCGTCCACGTCTCCTCTGCGTGCCCCTTTGCCTTCTCCTCCTGAGTCCTCTCTTCCTGCGCTTGCCGACCCTGAGTCGGACTCCCTTCGTGCTGCCAGTCCTACTGTCACGCGTCTGCTTGCTACTGTCGTCACTGACCCCTCTTTTGAGTCCGCTGCTGCGTCTGCTCTTGTCGCTGAGCTCGTCGACTTTGCTGCTCGCTGTCGTCTAGACTACGCTGCCAGTCTTGTTGCTGAGTCTGCGTCTGTCTGTCCTCCGTCCGTCGGGGGTGAGTGTGCTCTTGGCACGGACGTCCTAGAGGACAGACAGGAGGAGTTCCAGTGTCTAGCTGCTGCTTCACCTCATCTCGCGTCTGTACTGCTTGCTCCTGAGGGAGACCCGGATGCACTAGACATCCCGACTCCGCGCTCTTACGCGGAGGCCGTAGAGGGTCCCTACTCCTCTCAGTGGCAGGCAGCTATGGATGCAGAGATGGCTTCCTGGAAGTCCACAGGCACCTACGTTGACGCGGTTCCCCCTCCTGGGGCGAACATCGTCAGTGGCATGTGGATCTTCAGGGTGAAGCGGCCGCCGGGCTCTCCACCTGTCTTCAAGGCGCGGTACGTCGCTCGTGGCTTCAGTCAGCGGCAAGGAGTTGACTACTTTCAGACCTTCTCTCCCACCCCGAAGATGACCACTCTTCGGGTGCTACTGCACATAGCCGCTCAGCGCGACTACGAGCTTCACTCTCTCGACTTCAGCACTGCGTTCTTGCAGGGTAGCCTGCACGAGGAGATCTGGCTGCGCCGTCCACCTGGCTTCACTGGTACTTTCCCTCCTGGCACCCAGTGGAGCCTCCGACGGCCAGTCTACGGTCTCCGCCAGGCACCGCGTGAGTGGCACGACACACTGAGGACTACGCTTGAGGCTCTTGGGTTTGCTCCTTCTACTGCTGACCCGTCGCTGTTTCTGCGCACCGACACTTCACTGCCGCCGTTCTACATCCTCGTGTACGTCGACGACTTGGTCTTTGGCACAGCGGACACTGCTGGACTCGCCTACGTGAAGTCCGAGCTGCTGAAGAGACACACGTGCACAGACCTGGGTGAACTGCGCAGCTACCTTGGCTTGCATATCACTCGGGACAGAGCACGCCGCACCATTACCTTGACTCATTCACACATGGTGCAGCAGGTCCTTCAGCGCTTCGGCTTCACGTACTCCTCGCCTCAGGCCACTCCTCTGTCTACTCGCCACTCGCTCTCAGCTCTGCCTTCGGATGAGTCCGTAGAGTCGAGTGGCCCGTACCCAGAGCTTGTTGGCTGCCTCATGTACCTGATGACCTGCACACGACCTGACCTTGCATACCCTCTTAGCATTCTTGCACGCTATGTTGCTCCTGGGAGACACCGACCAGAGCACATGGCTGCAGCGAAGAGGGTATTGCGCTACCTGTGCAGTACGTCGGGCATGGGGCTAGTGCTTGGAGGGCGGAGTCCAGTGGTCCTTACAGGTCACGCGGACGCTTCTTGGGCTGACGACCAGGCTACGCAGCGGTCGTCACAGGGTTACACCTTCAGCCTTGGTTCCGGCTCTGTCTCGTGGCGGGCTACTCGCTCGTCTTCGGTTCTCAGCTCCAGTTGTGAGGCTGAGATCTACGCAGGGGCCATGGCTGCACAGGAGCTTCGCTGGCTCACCTACCTCCTAACTGACCTTGGAGAGCCGCCTCGTTCTCCTCCAGTGCTGTACGTAGACAACAAGGCCATGCTGGCCTTGTGTCGAGAGCAGCGTCTGGAGCACAGAACGAAGCACATTGCTCTTCGCTACTTCCTTGCTCGTGAGCTACAGCAGCGTGGACAGTTGCGGCTTGCGTACGTGGCCTCTGAGGCCAACACTGCTGATGTGTTCACCAAGGCACTCGCGCCTTGTGACCATCAGCGCTTCTGCACCCAACTGGGTCTTGTACCTGTTTTGCCTCACTTGCTCTCCTCTTGACCTTACTTGTACTGTCACATATATATACCTGCTCGTGCTTGTCTAGCTTTATATATATATGTGTCTGTACTCTTGCATGTGAACTGGCCTTTGGCCTTTGCTCTTGTGCTCGGACTGTGTGGTGACTTTATGATCCACCCTGAGCTTTGCTTTGCTTTGCTTGACTGGTCTTGTGACCCCTTGTTCTCCCCCACTTTGCCTATGGGGGTGTGTCAGAACATATATATAGCTTATGCTATTGTGTAGGCTGTAGTGGGGTATCCCATAGGGGGTACAACCCAACTAGGGTTTCCTATATGTACTCACTTCATTCATAGTTCATTCATTCTTGTTCTATTCTCCTCACCTCCCTACTGACTGGTACGTCAGCCCCTCATTCCACGTCAGCCTACTTCGCCCTTACGTCCCGTCCACAAGCAAACTACGACGCAATCGCCCAGCCAGCATGACAAGACCACCAACTGAACCAATCATCACCCCCGAAAAAAATCGTGAGTGACAGAGTTCGCGACCCTCGAGGAGCCCGAAGGATCGATTTCTTACTCCGCTGGAAGGGCCGTACACCCACCGAAGACAATTGGGTTCCCCTGGACAGAATCGAAAACCACCCTGTCCTCACTGAGTATCTGCGCAGCCGAAATTTCATGGATGTACACGCACTTTCGTAAGGAGGACCTTCTTAGGAGGGGGGGGGGGTAGTGTAAGGAAAATTCCTTTTCCTTACTTCGCATCCCTGCTCAACGCGTATATCACTGTAGCACCACAGTCAGCACCGTTACCACTCGCCACCCTCGCATCGACAATCCGCCTGCCACCTTCGCATATCGCACCCGGACCTCACGGCTCGGCGGGTAACCCGTGCTCCATGCCTCCGCTTCGACATTTTTTCCCAACCTCAGTCCCAGGCCCGTCGCGGGACAACCACAGTCCATTACCGTTACCACTGTAGTTTCGCTATATATTTTTTACCTCATGCCTTCGCTCATTGTACTCTTGCTTCGTTAGTGCAATTCTCGTTCATTCACTCAATTGCACTCGTAATAGGTGTACAATATAACAAACAAGACAATTTCACTTGCGTATAACCTGTTCCGACACTGTGAACTGTAACAAACTTCGTGCTCCCCACCTCATTTTTCCAGCTTGGATAATGGCGTGTCCTTCGACATCCGTCGACATCGGTTTGGGGAGTCGGTAAATGTTATCGCTCGGATCGAATGTTCCGACGGTCAGGATATGTCAACCTCCATGACGGATGTCGACATCCCACCTCTGTCACCCCATTTTCATGACTCAACTGGTACACCATGTGGGGCAAGCCTTGGGATCACTCGTGCTGGCATTGGGGTCTCGTGACACGACATGTGATGCACGTGGAGGGAAGAAACGGATTTTGCGAACCAGCCCCATCTGAGAACGAAATTTGCCTGCTGAACTGAGGGATTTGAAGTGTCGGTTCCCCTCTGCAAGATCTGGTCCCATCCGCGATTTCATAGCCAAACAGCCAAACAGTTCGTATGGGGGAACACCGACACCTCCTCGTTTCACACTCGCACTTAATCCCTAGCATGCACTATTCACCACCTTTGAGTCTACTCGCTCGCGTTTTGCGAACGGATGCTTTCCCACCTCGACGAAATCACTTTCTGAGAATACGTTTCCGGGTTGCAATTCATTCGTCGTGCAGCTTTGGCAAGAAATTCGCGACTCGAAATTCTGGAGCAGTTAGGGCGGGTCCAGCGCGTACGTTTACAGGCAATATACAGTTCATTCCCCGTGGTTTGGAGCGATATCAAGTGGTTCTCAGCGGTTTGGAAAATTTACCGTTTCAAACCGTGACGTCATACAAATTACCGTACTGGATGAACTGTAATGTACGGAAAACGTACGCGCTGGACCCGCCCTTATGCTCTGACACTCGGATTTGCGGCGGCACGAGCCAACCAACTGACATGTTTCCCCACCCTAAATCCTAGGAGGGTGCCCCAGGAGTTTCGTGTTAAGGGGGTGTCATGCGGATTCTTGGCTGCTAATGTGGCATTATCGGTCGGTTGTGTAAGGTTTTAGTAGAAAAGAGCTGTTTCTAGGACACCAATATCAGAAACTACAGTTCTTCCCCGGCTGGAGTCTTAGGAATTTGCCAACATTCCGTTGAAACCACTTGCCTCTGCCTTTGCTGACATGTTTGCGCCGCGTTTCTCGGGATTTTTTTCCTGGCCCAAGAAAACACCAGCGGGCAAGCGGGAGGACACAAGGGCCAGATCAAGAATCGTCTGGTGCGCGCCTTGGCACTTCTATGATATCGAGAGCAACCCCCGGCAAGAAAATCCATAAATAGCAACCCATTGCCAGAAAACCCCGTTTCACACTTGCCTCCCCTCTCTCTTGATCTACTAAACGCCTCAGTATTTAGAGAAGCTTCACATTTTCGCTCTTTCGTTGCGAAAGTAAGAAACCTCTTTTGTTACGTGCATCATGGCTGCGGACGGCAAGTTCTTCGCGTACGCGTGTCTGGGCCCCAAGCAGAAGTTTGAGCCGTTTCACTACGAGCCGGCCCCGCTGGGACCCAACGACGTGCAGATTAAAGTCACGCATAACGGCCTGTGAGTCGCTCGTAACAGCCTGGTGAGTCAGCTAATAGTCGCGGATTTTCAGACTCCCTTGCTTGCGAGGTCAGTCGATTCGAGTTCCCCTCGCTTTTACGATGGCGTTCAAAATGAAATGCCTCAGACGATTGTCCTGAATTTCCCGTTGACGTGCGTAGGAACGGCATGTCATTGTGGTCGAGTTATTCTGCGTGTGTTCTTGACGTCCGCTGATAATTTGGAGATGTCTCAAACCGAAAAGACATCGTCACTCAGTCAAGTCGGCGGTAGTTCGTGCTGTGCTCGTTGCTGTTGGTTTCTGTATGACAGATCCTGTGGTGGTTTTCGGAAGTCGTCGCTCCGTACCCGTTAGAAGCTTGTCCCGCTTACGCCATCCGTCGTCTTGACGTTTCGCGCAGGTGCCACACGGACCTGCACATGCGTGACAACGACTGGAACAACGCGACGTACCCGTTAGTAGCAGCCACGAGGTGGTGGGCATAGTGGAGCAGGTCGGCGCCAACGTCACCACGCACAAAGTCGTAAGTAACTATTTATCATTTGCTCGCTTCGCTCCTATCCGTTCAACTGAGGAGACGGGTGAAATTGAACGAAATTCTTGATTTTCAGCGAGTCGTCGACTGAGTAGTGCCCGAGCGGTACGGAATTTCAAATTTAACTGTAATTCGAAGTCTGTAGTAACACCGTCTCACCCTCCTCTCGAATCGGAGTGACTTCTGATCCTGCCGCGCGCTGAGAGACTTGTGTATGCGCCGTATGAGCAGAAGCGCCTGTTCGAGGGATGAATGCGGGGTGTGGAGAACTCCCGCGCGCTGAGGGAAGAAACGCGCGGAGCTCATCCCCCCCTGCGCTGAGCTTTCCGCGCCCCCTGCTAAAGCCCAATCGCTTTCCTCCTTGTGCAATGCAGGGGGACCGCGTCGCATGGCTCCGCGACTCCTACTGGA